>JAQQBS010000001.1:3506262-3531683 GCA_030347275.1 Microctonus aethiopoides
CATTTGCCAGCTCGAAAAATTAATTAAAAAAAAATGAAAAAAAAAAAATTATAAATATTTAATAAAATAATGTAAAAGCAAAAAATAATAATAAATTTGTAAATTAATAAAACATCAGGGACGTACCTCCCTGATTGCCGATTATCATACATTTATTGATAAAAATAAGTAGATTAATAATAATAATTAATATAATAAAAATAATAATCATAATACTAATAATAAAAATAAATATATAATCGCCAAAAATAGGCGTACAATAATTACCCGATCGTGATAGCATTCGTAAAATTATCGACGCAATCACCTCAGATAGAGTGCTTTGAAATAATTAATTAAGAAAATAAAAAATCAATTCATTTAAACCGTCAAAAAAAAAAAAAAAAAAAAATTATTTATATAAACAAAAATTTTTCGTGATGTTTCAAAGGTTATAATAATTCAATCATCCATTCATTTATTATCACAATCATACAATAACATCTTGCATGGATCTTTCTCATACAAGAAAGAACCGGAAGCCCATTTTATTTCGTAATAAAATTTTTTTTTTCTCAATTGATTTCTCGATTATAGTTCCACAAATAAAAAAATTTATTCATCATTATCATTTATATATTGCATTAAAAAACCTGGTCAAAATTGTAGAACAACAATCGAGCTATATTAATTAATTAATTAATTAATTAATTAATTAATTAATAAACATATTTTTTTATTAATTGATTAATTAATTAATTAATTTAATTCAATAATAGATTGAAATAATTTTTACAGACTGTATGGATGGCAGAATTGATAAACTAACCTCTGGCTGCGTTCTGTTTTCTTCATAATACCTTTTTTATAATATTGCCGAATACTACGACTCAATTTATCATAATTCATTGCAGGTCTATTCTTACGTTTTCCCCATAATCTTGCAACTCGTACTGAATCTTCAATCTTAAATACACCCTTAGTGCGATCCAACCAACGAATACACGATCCATGAACTCCAGGACTCTGAAGAAGTTCTTTTAAAAATTGCCACAAATGAATATGCGATCCGCCATTTCGTATTTTTCCACCATCGTTTGTCACCGGCGTTGCAATTAAATCTTCTTCCTCATCTGTAAACAAATAACCAAAGCAACTCCACAATTTTACTACCAATAAAAAATTCATACAACTAAAAAAAAAAATTCGAAAATCCAAAAAAATTATTTACAAATTATCCAATAAATTATTTAATTATTTTTAAATTAATTAAACAAATTACCATCGCTAAAGTCCATATTACAGGATGAAGCTGTGACACTTGCGGGGCCAGCACTAGTCATTGAAGCCGATGGACTGGCATCACCATTACCGGAAGGTTGAACGACATTAGTTGGACTCCACGATGCAGCCAATGTATTTCGCGGCGATTCCTCAACAGCCGCTTTCCAGATCTCCAGCTGAGCATGCAACATACTGCCACACTGTAAAAGAAAACAGATATAAAATAAAATAAAATAAAAATATATAAAATCCCACATCATCATCATCAATATAAAAATCGCAAAATTCAAAAAAAAAATATTCTCTATTTTATTTTATTTTCTCCTCATAATTCAATTCTCTATATATCTGATGCAATTTAATAATACAAATAAACACAACACAAAACGATAAAAAAAAAAAAAAAAATATAACAAATAACATTCCGGCTTGCATACTTGTATTTATTTATACATATACAATATATCTGTTTACGTGTGTCTGTTTTCTTTCTTCTTGTTGCTCATCGACCAAGTATGAGACAATACACACACACACACATACACACATCACAAAGAGAAAGCGGTTGAAACGCAACAGGCGATGGCTATGGTGACCTACTTGGTTGGCATGGTCGACAAGAAAAAGAGGGAGAGAAAGAAAAAACGAGAAAAAAAATAAAAAAAAAAAACAAGATAGACAGAGGTGTTTAAACATATACAATATACATACATATATATATATAAATATAAAATACAAATACATATATAATACGATATATACATGGCAAACGACCAACGATGACGCAGTTTCTTTGATATGATTAAATACATTGGTCCTGCAGGTAATGCGTTTATATAAAATATAAAAAGAAAATAAGTGAATAAAAATAAAAATAAAATAAATAAAGATCATGAAGACAACGATGATGAAGAAGAAGAAGAAGAATGATATATATTTATATGTAGATATCTATATATTTTATGTATGTATAAATAAATATCTTATGTTTATATTTATTTAAACGCACCTTAGATGCAGTTATGTGCGCGATATTTTATGTATCATGACGCCACCATGAGCAATATTCTAAGTCTTGCAGTACTCGCAATAGATCTAGCTAAATTTATATATGTATATGTGTATATATAGGTATGTGGGTACTGTTTCGAAATAAGTATTTGTACATATTGTGTAAGTGTAAGGAAAAATAAAATGAAATTGAATGAAAAATAAATATGTGTAATATATAAATGAATAAATGGATGGAAAAATAAATTTTATTTTATTTTTTTGTGTGTTTTAGAATTATTTAGATATTTATGGGGATATTTATATTCTTCTTCTTTTTGTTCGATTCGTGATCGTGTAAGTGGATCAAGAGTTGAGACATATAAAGCTTGATGGAGCGACGGGTCTCATCGTGTTACTGAGAATTGAAATTAGCCACGTTTTATGTTGTTGTTTTGTATTTGTGTTTATTTATGTGTTATATTTATTTGTGTTGTTTGTATTATTGCAAAATGTTTTTGGACATGATAAAATAAATTACAACGATTGTGAATTTAATTTATCGCACTAGTTTTGTATATCCTTAAATGTTTTATTCGATTATTCCCATGAGAGATTTTTAATTTTTATTTTTAAATGTAGATTTGTAATTTAATTTATTGGATTTGGATATAATTGGTTTATTTATTGTCGATAAATGGCAGATATATAAATTTTAGGGAAAATATTTTTATACAAATATTTATAAATATATTTTTAATATTATTCGAATTATTACGAAAATTATTTTCTGATATTTATTTTTATATAATATTCATCTATTTATTTATTTTTTTTTTTTAATTTTCTTATGTTTTTATGTATATATTTGAGCTAATTTCTTCATTCAACTGCGAGAAAAAATGAGTTGTTATTTGATTGTAAGAGCGCGTTGATATTTTACAAAGAAACGCGCTACAGACGCACGTGGATTTCTGAGAAATTCACTTTCACCAGGACTTTCCTGCCTCTCACACCCAAGTGTCCGAATAATATACATCTATATATATATATATACATGCCTATGTATATATGTGCCTATGTGTATATCGCAATCGTATGTAGTTTGGTAGCGTTGTAAGAAATAAGAATCAGATCGCAGTGTGTGGTATGTCTAACTGACCGTGGCCGAGGCCAAATAGAATACAAGTTACGTTATAATAAATAAGTCGTTGGGGATTTCCCATATAATCCATTGACGTCAATTAAAGCGAAAGGAAAAGAAACAAAAAGGTTTAATATAACAATTATTTTAATTAAGTTCATAAATTAATGAATGTATAAATAATTTATTGAGAAAAAAAAAAAAAATTTTCCATCAAATTTAATAAATTGATTCAAATAAAAAAAAATATGAGAAATCAATTGAATTGAATTTTGTCTATTTAATATCATTAATATTTTCTTTGCAATATAAATTAATAATTCGTCGAGGGAAATGATAAAAATAATTTATTCAAATTAATCAAAATTTAATTCGTCTATTAAATATCATCAATATTTTTTTTTGCAATATAAATTAATAATTCATTGAGGAAAAAAAATTTAATCAAATTAATCAAATATATTCAATTCGAAAACATTAAAGCTCCGTTGAATTTTATTTGATATCATTAATATAAATAATAAAATAAATAAATAAATAAATAAATAATTTACTGAGAAGAAAAAAATATCAATAGAATCACTAAAATTTATTCAATTTAAATATCTCAAAATTCATATGAATAAAATTTTGTTTCATTCGTTCAATATCATCAATAATTCGTCGATCCTCAATATAAATAATCCCATAAATAAATAAATAAATAAATAAATAAATATATATAATTCCCCTTACTTGTGGCGCACGACGACAAAAATCTTCTTCAGACAACGACGCCAATGTTTCACCATCAATATTAAAACTCTCCAACGGCACCGATGGCAATTGTAATTGTCTTCTTGCCCACTGGACCCAAGCTGCAACATCAGCAGCACTCCATCGACGTGGTTCTTCAATAAGCAAACAAACAAACAAACAAACAAAATAAATAATTACTTAATTTTTCTTCATATTCAATTTATTCCTTATTCTCAATAACATAAAATAAATCCAATAATATAATTTATCACTACAAATATTCCTACATACTGTAATAAAATAAAAATTATATTTGTGGGACCACGAAATACCGGAAATGTTTGTTGGATTCCAAATAACCAGGGCCACTTAATGACCTTGGAGTGGAGACAACATGAATATGTTTCGTAACGCGACAAGACATAAATACACCAACACATAAATACAAATATGTACATATATTTATACACATATACATGTATATAAATATATGAAGAGTGTATAAGAGTGAGTATAAAAGATAGAGAAACATATCTTCGTATATGCCTCCATAACTTATTCTGCGACGTGACATCATGCGAGTTGTAGACCAATAGTGAGCAAAACCGGTCGGTAAGCGACAATCAGCCGCCAGGCATGAGTATTTATATTGTATATATGTTTATATGTATATGTGTGGGCATGTGTATATTTTGTGGAATCGTAAAATAGAGGTAGAAAAATATTGAGAATAAAAAAACACTGCAAGCATCATGAGGTATAGACTATGATAAATGATTAATTTCTTTGAAATGAAAAATTACAATGAGATATTAAAATAAAAAAAAAATAATATATATCTACTGAATATTATATTTATTAATTTTTCTTCTATTTAGCCTTTTTAAATATCGATTAACTCTTTTTAATGAAGAGAAAAAATAATTAATGGATTAAATTATTAGGTTTCTATATAGACGAGAAAAAAAATCTTTCAATTTTTATCGCGAATTAATTCATTGAAAATTCGAATTTAAGTGCGTGTTTAAGTTAGTGTTATTTCTTCTTGTTGTGTTTTTTTGTTTGAGTGTGATTGATGTGATTATGATAATTTAAATATATATGTGGATTAATTAGATATATGAATTGATAGAGAGTAAAATTTTACCTGGATGTATACCGAGTGCAACGCAAGTGTTGTCGAAATCCTTTTGCAGCTGTTGGATAGCAAGACTGAGTACGGGTTCGATTTGTTCACGTGCTAAATCACCAACGCACTCACTACTGTCCATATCTTCAACATAACCAGTACCAACGCCACCAAGATCAACTGGACGTAAATTATATTTACGTTGAAAACTCGTGTCGCGTAATACTTCGCGTAATAATTGATGATCACTTTTCTGATTGTCACGAAATAATTCTTCTTCACGATTTATTGAATTTGTTGATAATTTTTGTTGTCCTATAGTTGTAGTAAATTGTTCATCATCTTGAATTTCAATTTTGGGAATTATTAATGATTGATTATCAATTGAATTTTCTTTTATATCTTTTGGAGAATTATTGAAAAGTAAATTTCTCAATGGTGATGTTGAAGAAGTTGATGATGATGATGATGATGATGTTTCAATGTCATTGGGTGCTGGCGATGATGATTGTGATGAACTTATCGAACGTGGCTCCTCTTTAAAAAGAATTTCCTTCAATAATGGATTTGTAATTTCTTCACGTTTAGGAAAAAAATCTGTATCAAGTGAATTATAAATATCTTCTTCAGATCGCGGTGGCGTTGATGGCACTGTACAATCAGTTGAATCCTCTTTATAACCAAGACTTTCTGCCAACAATCTGAAATTAATTTCCATCATTGTTAATTATTTTTCAAATTAAATCGAAAAAAAAAATAAATAAATAAATATTGCAAGCTAAATAAAATTAAATAAATTTTTAACGGTTGCTAATTTTAAATTGAAATAATTAATTTTTCATTGCTATAAATATTTTTCATTAAATTTAACAATAAAAATATACAAAATCTATAAAGAAATTAAATTATACCTGGATTCTTGAAGTATCGCTAATAAATCCAAACTTTTTTCCCTCTTCACTGGCTGTTTAACTACAGGTTCAGGGCTAGTTGGATACAAATGCGCACTCTGTGGACTTTGTGGCACATAATATGGACTGCTTGGATATCCAGGTGATGCTTCATGTGAATAATTTGGTGACAATTCACCAGTTAATCCCGGATAAGGTGGACTTGGATATGTTGTAGGTGATGCAGGTCTTGGCGAATGAATTTCTTGTTTAATTTGCGTTGGCTTTAATGTATTATTCGTTGTATTAATCACATTATAATCGTCCGGCAATAATGACAAGTCAAATTGAAATGTCGTGTAATCAAATGAAGGCGAAAAGCCCGCGGCGGTTGGTACAGTTTGCGGCATCTAAAAATAAAATATACAAATTCAATTAATTAATAAACTTTGAGTAATTTAATTAAATCACATGGTAAAATATTAAAACTCAACGTTTATAAATTTATAACATAAATAATTGATATTAGGGTGCTTCGTTTGAGGGGACTTTTTTTTTTTCTTGCGGGATAGACGAAATATTAATCTAAAGCGACATCAATTAGAAATTTTTTTATTTAATTAACACGAAAATCTGAATTTTTTTTTTTATTCATGCATAGTTAATTCGCGGCGTTTTGTGCTGTTTGATTGATTGTCGGCAGAATTTGGATTGAAATATATAATTATTAAAAGTGCTCATCACAAAAATATTTTCTGTGAACTAACAGTAACAAATGTTAAAGCCGATTTTTGGTCGAATTTCATTGTTTTTTTTATTCGATTTATCTCGAAAACTATCAACTTTACAGCAGAATTTGATAGGACCTTTTTTGTAGGAAATTAAATTTCCTAAAAAATAGTATTCTTGACTAAAAACCGTAGAGCTGAAAGTTTTCGAGAAAAATCCAATTAAACACATGGAAATTCAAAATTTCCCTGTTTAATCTAGATTTTTTTATCGGTGAGGCAGTTCACAGAAAACTATCAACTTTACAGCAAAAGTTAATAGGACCTTTTTTGTAGGAAATTAAATTTCCTAAAAAATAGTATTCTTGACTAAAAACCGTAGAGCTAAAAGTTTTCGAGAAAAATCCAATTAAACACATGGAAATTCAAAATTTCCCTGTTTAATCTAGATTTTTTTATCGGTGAGGCAGTTCACAGAAAAGTATCAACTTTACAGCAAAAGTTAATAGGACCTTTTTTGTAGGAAATTAAATTCTTTAAAGAATAGTATTCTTGATTAAAAACCGTAGAGCTAAAAGTTTTCGAGAAAAATCCAATCAAACACATGGAAATTCAAAATTTTGAAATGCCCTGTTTGACCTAGATTTTTTATCAGTAAGGCAGTTCACAGAAAATAATTTAGTGATCAGCACTCTTAAAGATTATATAATTTTGTCTAATTCCCGCAGAGAACCAATCAAATAGCATAAAATACCACAAAGCTATGAATGAAAAAAAAAAAAGAAAATAGAAATTTACGTCTTAATTTACTATAAAAAAAAATTTCAAATTGATGGCGGCAGTGGTATTAAAATTAAGAGCTCATCTTTGGTGGGAATTTTTTTTTTACTGTTTAGAGAAATATTTCGTCCATCCCGCAAGAAAAAAAAAATATAATTTTAAGGATAAAATAAATAAAAGACATAAAAAAATAAATAAAGAGCGTTAACAATATCTGTCATCATTAAAATCAACCCTCATCCTTATAATACCAACAAACCCCCTGGGCTAAATTCACACACTGAGATATCTTCCCAAGCAATATTGTACTTATATAATAAACTCCATGTATACATATGTATTATACATATATAAAATACAACCAAAATACCAATGTACTTTCACCAGGTTGGCAGTAGTGAAGATGAAAAGCGAGAGAAAATATACAATAGAGTGCAGAAGTGATTGCAAGAGAACAGAATAATAAAAAAAAAAAAAAATGATTGTTATAGAGAGAAATATATGTATATAAGAAGTGAGAGAGATTATCTTCAGGCCGTTTATCTTCGCGCGTGTGTTTATTGCCCGTCGTGTGCTTGACCTCGCATCAGTTTGTTACGCTTTGTAAGCCCATTACAGCGTTCCCAAGTGCATCTTGGATACGCTGAGGCGGGGTCGCGGTCTGACATCTTGACGTAGTGCATCGCAAAAGGTCGACGCGAAATAAACGATTATGCTCTCTCGCTCTCTTGGATTTTTTTGTTCTTTCTTCTTGTCTCTCTTATCTTGTGCGAGTGGTTGTAACGTTTAGTACGTATTATAAGAGCAAAGCCCTTTTGATTTAGAGAGAATGCAGAGATATAAAATGGGAGATGAAGAGTTACAGGAACGAGAGCAATAATAAAATGTTAGTGAGAAGCAAAATATATTTATATATAAATAATTTTATGGGAAAATAAAAATGGGGAGGTGAAGTACTATATAAAACTGTTGATGAATTAAACAAATGATTAAATAAATAATAAAAATTATTATTATTAATCTTTTTATTACGAATTTTTTTATTTCTTTTTTAAACGAAATGGATTTTATAAATTGAGCAGTTGAGTTGAAATAAAAATTATTGTGTGGGAATTGTGAGTTACAAATTTATATATAGCGTGTCATTGACAGTTTACGAGTGAAGGGTGGGAAATAATGTGCGCTAGAAGCGTTGAAAAATCGTTTGTGATTCAAAAGATGAAACGAAAAATAAATATAAAGAAAAAATAAATGAATGAATAAATAAATAAATATTAGTATAGAAATAAAATACTAAGAGAAAGAACGAATGAACGATTCATTGAACCAGGTTGATGGCATGTCCAAACATATCCAGAAATATATACGACATCGGGGTGAAATATATCGCAAAGATGTTTATATCGTATTCACGAATGGTGTTTGTTTTCACGAAGAAGAATTTTGTTTGAGACATCGTGAACACAGCACAAAGACATACTGAATAATTTTTAAACACAATTTAATGTTATATAAATTATTTATAACAATGTTTTGTAGGTGGCAGATGGACAATGCAAACACCCCATGGGGATTTTCATTTTAAATTGACCAAGTTTTTTTTTTTTTGTATTTTATTTTAATATTTTTTTTTTTTATTTATTTATTTATTTTTTTTTGTTATTTATTTTATTAAGTGGAATGAATGACGATGGTGGCAACGATCCAGTAACATTCGAATCAAATATCAGATACAGTCTATAAATTTTCGTTCAGGTGAGATGTGTATTTATATACATACATATGTATATATTTATGTGTGTGTATTATTATTTGTTTGAAAGATAAAGAAGGGAGCGATGTACTTATACACGAAGGTGGACATTTGTCGCGCATGCGCGAGCGCACGACTCAGTTAAATGGGACAGTTTGCGAGGAGAGTTGGCAGCCGAGGCATGAGATCGTTAAATTGCAGTATGTACGATCGCGAATGAATGTGGAATCCACCACGATCGGCGCAAGAAAGTGGATAAGAAGCTAACGGCCATTGAATATAGTAATGCAACAACTGTTTTGTATATATATTTGTATGAATGTTTGTTTATAAATATAGAAAATTTTTTATGGCGTTGTATGGTGGCTGGATGCATAAATAATTGGAGTAGTGTATGGGAAATAATTATTTGTATTATTTGGAAGGAAGAAAAAATTGTTTGGAGAAATTTGAAATATTTTTATTATATTTTTATTATATTTTTAATATTTATATTAAATGAACAATTTAAAATATTTTTATTATATTGTTAATATTTTTATTATATTGTTAATATTTTTATTAAATGGATAATTTGATAATATTAAGAGAATTATTTTTATTTAATGTTTAGTGGTATTTTTTTAGAGACTTTAATGATTGGTTATCTGTTAATTTTGTTTGTTTATAAATATAAGAATTTTTTATGGCGTTTTTTGTTAAGTAGATGCATAAATAATTGGAGTAGTGTATGGGAAATAATTATTTGTATTATTTGGAAGGAAGAAAAAATTGTTTGGAGAAATTTGAAATATTTTTATTATATTTTTAATATTTATATTAAATGAACAATTTGAAATATTTTTATTATATTGTTAATATTTTTATTAAATGAATAATTTGACAATATTGAGAGAATTATTTTTATTTAATGTTTAGTGGCATTTTTTTAGAGACTATTTAATGATTCGTATTTAAAATTGAGATTGAAATAGAATTTAATTTTTATTTATTTTATTTTGTTAATTTTATTTGTTTATTAATATAAGAATTTTTTATGGCGTTGGTTGTTAGCTAGATGCATAAATAATTGGAGTAGTGTATGGACAATAATTATTTGCATTATTTGGAAGGAAGAAAAAATTGTTTGGACAAATTTGAAATATTTTTATTATATTTTTAATGTTTATATTAAATAAACAATTTCACAATATTAAGAGAATTTTTTTTGTTTACATTTTCGTTGGTATTTTTTAGAGACTTTAATGATTGGTATTTAAAATTGAGATTGATGGAAATGAATTTTTATTTATTTGATTTGTTAATTTTGATTAGATCAATAAAAAAAATTGAATATTGATTTAATTATCAGCTGTGAATATTTAAATATGGAATTTAATTGGAAGTATTTAATTTGTTTTTGTTACACGAGGTTTTTTGTTTATTAACCTTGCTAGATTCGAATTTAATTTTCGTTAATTAGAATCGTAATATTCAATTATTTTTTTCATCATAATAAATTCAGTTAATTAATTAATAAAAGATTATAAAATGCTACAAAAAATTGAAATTTTTTTCTAACTTAATATTCGATTAAACAAGTTGAAATTTTTATTTTAAAAAAAAATTAAATTATCATTATTTACAAAATATCATTATATTAATTTGAGATTTTTAATTTTTATTAATTTTAATTCCATTTGATTAATTTATTTACCATTTTTAAAATGACTTGTGATGTTCAAAGATCATTACAAAATATTATTCAATATTTCTTAATGACATAAAAATTGCCTCAACAATATTTCCAAATATTTACACAAAACATTATTCTTCTTTAATTAAATTAAATTTTTTTTTTATCAACAAACAAAATTACATTTTAAAATTATTTATCCGTGTATTAAATTAATTTCTTTCTTTTTATTTTTCCTACACCTTTTTAATTAATTTTTATATTTTTTTCTCCAACAAAATAAATAACATGACGTGAGCGATGACTAAACCCGTGGTGTTGTCTATCTTCGAGGAATGTTAACTCGTTCGTTCATGACAATGTGCAATACTCCGTGTCGTCTTCAAGGTTCGTAGATTTTCAACCAACTCTATAATATAAATTTTATAATAGTATGTTGAGATTATTGTTTTCTCGCGCTTGGTATTTTTTCCCCTGTCTTTTATTCATTTTTTCCACCTTTTCAGCAGGTCACGAGAGTGTACGATGACGACGAGGGGTCAAGCACTTGGTGTCACGGATGATTTTCGATTAAATATCATCAAAAAAAAATAATAAAAAATAAAAATAAAATAAAATAACAAAAAAAAATTACACAACCGTGAGAATATTTATTTTATATAAAAAATCTTCCAACCAACTCGATAACCATCTACTTTATTCTACGATTATTTTAATCGACATTTAATTCCAAACTAACATATAAATATTTATATAATATTTATTTACAGTTTGAAATTTTTTTTTCCCTCTATTTTTTTTTATCAATAAATTATTAATAATAAAATCACGAAGATCAATTTCCCATCCATTTAAATTATATATTTTTTATTCCTTAATAGTTTATGTGTTTCTTTATACATGTACGTTCATACATCTTTTTTTTTTTTCGTTCAAGTTTTTTTTTTCTATTAGTTGTTGTTGTTGACTTCCTCAAAGACTATTAATGCAGATCAACTTCCTCCTTATTAAATAACCCTATACCATTGCGATAACGTTATAATGCTTATACGCTTCTTCACTAAATGCCAAGTAAAGAGTTCTTACATGCACTAGCGAAACACGATCACTCGCATATTATACGATCCGTTACGTTGATCAACGCGAGTAAACGAGTGCGCGCGACGACAACGGCGATTGCTATCAGTCCAATCGAGATTTACACAGCTGAATTATTCTACCTCTTTGTATATAGAATTTATACACTATTAAACCTCCCCTACATACGCACACGTGTTTCCCGATATAAATCAATAATAAATAAAATAAAACAAAAGAAAAAAATAAATAAAACATTTCAAGTGTATAAATCTACTGATTATTTTTTTTTATTTTTATTTCAATTTATTTTACTTTCAATGCAGACGATAAATTTTCAAAAATTTACTTTTAATATTCAGCGTAATTATTGTTGAAAGAATAATGTAAAATAATGCGACGTAAATGTGTATTTATTATTATTTATTTATTGAGGAAAAAATTGTCTGTAAATTAAAAAAGTTTTGTTTTTTTCTTTTTATTTTTTATTTTTAATTTTTTATGTGTACGAATATTTTTGCTTCTTCTTGTTCGCACGACTGCCGCCACCTCTGCATGATTCACTGTGAATTTTTAGTTTTATTTCATTATTATTATCAATATTATTATTTTTATTAATATTATTATTACTGCTTCGCGCGTTAACTCGAGGTCAATCGCACAACGACATTGTATATGAATAGAAGTCAACGATATATTTCTTTGGTGTTCTTTTTATTTTTTCCCCCTCCACAAACTCTATCTGATATTTACATTCTGCATATATAAATCGTTATTATAGATCAAGTTTGTTTTTATTTTTTGTTACGCTATTTTTTTTTTAATTTTTTTTTTTTCATCGTTTGACAACTCAATTTGCAAACAGAAAATAATTCAGAAGAGATTTAACGTCTGATAATCATCAAGAATAAAATTTTTTTTCTTTCTCGCAACTGCTTTGTCGAATGATTAAAACATAAATAAATAACATAAAGTGAATAAAAAAAATATATACGTATGAAAGACATTCTTAAAACATACCAAACATTTTTTATTCATGTCTAAAGAGACATATAAAAATAATTACTTTGCACTAAGTGTATTTAACGCGTCCATGAAATACCAATGCGACAATTGTGCTGTTGACAATAATCACAACAGTAATAACAGCAACAACAACAACAATAACCAAATGTTTCATCATTTGTTTAACATTTTAGATTCTTAAAGATAATTTATTTGATATTTATGACGCAGTATATCACTTCAACGTATTCTATATCCTTTATGTCTATTTTTTTTTTTTTTTTTTTTTTTTTTTTTTTTTTTTTTTTATTATTTCCAACTGGTATGAATGCTTGTATATTTATTTACTTACTTATTTATTTATTTATTTACAAATTTATGCTGTCTATATATATAATATATTTATGGAATATGGATAATAGGTCGTTTTATATTGGAATGGCAATTGTAAAGAAAACTTTACTGCTATACTAGACATTCAAAGATTTGTCCCAATGTGTGGGCGAACCATCGACGCTGTCGTTTAACCCCCATATTGTCGTGCATTTCATTTCGATATTTTCAATTGTACTCATGAGAATTTGTACGCAATATAATCACGTAGATAAATAAAGAAGAAAAATAATAAATACAAAACAAACAATTTAAATAAGTAATAAGATGATGATAAATAAATAAAGAAAAAGAAGTAATGTAAAAAAAAAAATAAAATAAAAGAGTGTGACAAAAATAAATAAATAAATAAATAAATAAAAAGAAAATTGGAATATCGCGTACGTTTATTTGTCGTGACATTACTTACGCGATTATATTGAACAACCTGCATTACATTTTAGTCAATTTTATTGCAGCACTTTCCAAACTGACATTTTAGTTTACATTTGTATATATATATATATATATATATGTATACACAAGATAATAGCAATTTATTTTGTAAGTAAATATTTTTGCTATTTACACAATGTGGACAGAGGAGAAAAAAAATAGAATAATATTTATTTATATTTTTTTAACTTTAATAAAAAATAAATAAAATTTTTAAATTAATTATTTTCGTTTTTTTTTTCGATTTTATTATTTTTTTTTTTTAATTTATAGAGTATTTTATTTATTGTATACATGGAAAAAAGCATTCGAGATCACAAATTTTATCTGATAAAGACGTTAATAATACACAACTAGTATAAAACTCAAAAAACGAAAATAATTAATTTAAAAAATTCAAAAAAAGTTATAACCCATCATTATCCCATATTACGAGACTAGGCTTAAAATTTGTATTTTAGGGAGTAGTATTTTTGAGAATTTTTTGAGAAAAATCGAAAGATACAAACAGTCTCAAAATCCACATTTTAACTTTAAAATTAAAAAAAAAAATCAAATTCATCATTGATAATTTTTTGCATAAATTTTCCAGAAAGTTCATTAAAAAACAAAAATTTTGAAAATAAAAAGACTCAAATCGGACAATTCGTGGGCAAGTTATGGCCATTTGAACATTAAAAACCCCAAAATTTTCAAAAATTTATCTTTTGAACGACTCGATAAAAAAATTTGAAAAAAATCACAGAACCCTCTTTTATATTACATTGTTTGTTTTTACAATATAATTGAATCGATAAATTTGATAAATAGTTTCATGTTAAAATTTATTTTCACTTCCGTATTTATTATATTAGATATAAATAAAGGGTGAGGCAATCAGTAAATTATTCAGTAGCTGAATATTTATTTATATATCCATATTATATTCCTACGTGTTACTATCTATTGTGACAATTCATACATATGTATGTGTGTATAATATCTCTATATAAATGACACTTGGAGAGAAGACAATATATACTTTCGATAGAAGATAAATTTTTTTTTTTTTTTTTTTTTTTTAGAGTAAAAAAATTAAGAATGAAAATAATAAAAGTGTCCTATCGGTCGGCACTTATCGTACCAGCTCTATAATAAACCGATGCCGATCGTAAAGTCTCTCATTTTGTCTCTTATCCCTTCTTATTGTTGGTATGTGTACGCGCGTGTGGGCGACCGCTCCTCTTGCACGACACGATTTCGCGCAATTCGAAACGCGCACACGAGAGACAATTGTGTGTGCACTTTGCGTCATGAAAATTGTTTTACGTTTGTTACTGATTAACGTGACGTTACATGGTACATTTTTAAATGAATATAACTATAATTTATGTTACACAATAATAATTCCATGTGAATGTATAATATAATTTTTATAATAAATTTATCTGACTGATAAAAATTTTATAATGATTTTATTTCGTTTTAAATGTTTAATATTTTTTTATTTTATTGAGAATTAATTTTTATTTTTTAATTTCTAATGTGAATACATATTTGAGTAAGAAAGAAAAATATTAATATGAAAATGTAGTTTGGAAACATGCAAGAACTATTAATTTTATAGACCATCACAAATTATTTAATTGAGGCAATTAAAATAAATATTTTTTTTTTATTATTATTTTATGTTTTTTATTGCATTTGTTGTCGTTATTATTGTTTTGTGAAGAGGAGTTTTTGAGTTTAAGGGGTATTGTTTGAGGTATTTTTAAATGCTAGTGGAATTGGAGTGGAACGTCTGACAAATCCGCGACTGTTTTCACTAGATGTGAATTGTGGCGCCTTTGTGTTAGTAGATAAACCATTACGTTTGTCAGACTTGAAACATTTATTACAATGTATTTAATATTTTATTTATGTAGTTTAAATTATTATTATAGTAGATAATATAATAAATAATATAATGCTTTAGTTATAAGTAGAATTATTTTATTTTATAATGCAATTGTGTTATGTTAAAGTAAATTAATATTATTATTGATAATCTCTTGAATAAAAATTCGCTTGGTATAATCCACTGTATATATGTATTATTGTCTAAATAATATTCTTCATGAATAATTCATTAATATTTATACACAAAATTTATTTATTAAACAAAAAAATAATTATTATATTCAAAATAAATCGATGAATTATTGTATAATTAAATAAATATTTTATTTATTTATTTATTTATTTATTTATTCATATAATAGTGTGAAGGCATAAAAAAAATTGAAATTTATTCTGTAATAATTTGAATATTTATTATAAATAATTCAAAAATCACAAAATATAATTTCTAATTATTATATTCAAAATAAATCGATGAATTATTGTATAATTAAATAAATATTTTATTTATTTATTTATTTATTTATTTATACAATAGTGTGAAGGCATAAAAAAAATTGAAATTTATTCTGTAACAATTTGAATATTTATTATAAATAATTCAAAAATCACAAAATAAAATTTCTAATAAATCAAAAATAAAATAAAACTTTTAAACAAATGTAAGACTTGAATTAAATTTTCGTTCGATTACATTTCGAATTGTAATAAAGTATAAATAAAAATTCTATCAATAACCATATAAATAAATCACGTAATTAAAAATCACAAAATCTTTGAAAAAAAATTAATGTTATTAATTTTTGAACTAAATAAAATTCAGTTGTACTGTTATACTGTTGGTAAATAAATAAGACAAATAAATAAAGCGTGCACACGCAAATGATAGCGTAAATAGTAACATAATACTGCATAATGGGAGCATAAATGCGCCACAATATAATGACCCACGTGCATCATATCCAACTGACGTATATAAATTTATTGTATGTGTTTACATATACATACAATATACATATATGTATGTATTTACAGACGCGAAAAAATTCTCTGGCCTTTGTCCAGTAAAAGGGCGGTATAAGATAAGAAAAGAATAAAATAAAAATATATTTTATACTAAAAGCAACATTACTTTACAACACAACTCATCTCTTGTGACGTTGTTAAATGTTTTATGGACTTTATTTATATTTATTCACAAATAATCCTACTGGTCTTTCGCAATAAGAAGAACAATGGGAAATTCACTGGCTCAAAATACTTTAACATTAATCAAAACCACACTTGTGAATATTTAAAATAAATATATAAAAAAATTATAATTAATTTAAAATAATAAAATAAATATGAATAATATTTTTGTTTTTTATTTGCACTAAAATTATTTTGATATATTTATATAAATATATATGTTTGTTAGATTAATTTTATTCACATGGATATTTATTAATAGATTGCCATTGTTTTGTATATGTGCTATTTATATTTTATGTTTATTATTTTCTTTTTTTTTTTTTTGTATTTATTTATTTTGTGTAAACACAATGCAAAGAACGAGCATTCTATTTATTTACACAATGCGAAGGCGTTTAAGGCCATTGGATTATTTTGCATAATCGAACAATTCAATTCATCTAAAGCAACAATTGCTGTAATTGTTATTGAAGATAAATTTGTCGATAGTAATATGTAATAATTCGATTGAACTTTAAAATATTATAATAATTCTTGTGGGAAATTTTCAATCAATTTAATTAAGTGTTCAAGGTTTTTGTTATTTATATAATAAAATTATACTTAAATATATACATGTGTAATTATTGTTAGTAACATTGTATATATATTTTAATGAGTAATATATTAAAATTGTGAGATAAACAAATAATAAAATTCAAAGAATAGAATAAGGAACTGAATAATTATAAAAGAAATATTTCAATTTATAAATTTAAATATTTTTCACAATTAATTTTAATAGTATATAACAATTAGTTATTTATTATTATTTGTTTATATAAATATAAAAGAGTAGAAGATCGTAGGTCGAAACAATTATAAATGAGGTCTATATTTATAAATTTATAATAAATATTCGATTCATAATAATATAAAATAATTAATCTTATATAAGTGATTTATTATTTATTGTATAAATGATCTATCTGCATAAATATAAATAAATATATAATATATTGCATTTAAATTCTTTTAATATCCGCTTGTGCTCCGGTTTCAAAAGTCAGAGATTGATAATCAACATTATATTATATTTTGTAATTTTTAAATATATTGCAAGGTCTTGATTATTTTGCATCAATAATATCGTCACATCTGACAGAGTGATTAATAATATTTATTCACATCAACCGATAATTCATACTTTCTTCAGTTATTTAATGCAAAAAAAAAAAAAAAAACTAAACCAATATAATAATTCAATGATTTAACGATTAAAATTAAATCCATTCATAACTTTATTTATTTATTTATTCTTTCCCCTTCTGTAATTCATTTAAATTTAATATCAATAAATTAAATAAACCGACACTCAATACATCATTAAATATCAATTTCGAATAATCAATTTGTCACGAGAGAAAATAAAAAAAAAAATTTTCTTGTTTCAATTTATTTATTTATTTATTAACTTAATAAAAATCATTGAAAAATATTAATTAACAAAAGAGAACTCTTCTTTTCCCTCAAATTAAAACATTGCCACATACTTAAATAATTTTTCTTCATTCTCTTTTTTCATATTTATTTATAAAAAAAAAAAACAAAAATATTCATACAATATTTTTTTTTTTTTAAATTCATTTAATAATGTTTTTTTTTCTTCTTTCATTATTATTTACAGTTATATGCAGATTTGTATTTTAGTTTAAACTGTAGTAAATACGCGTGCGTTCACGAATAAAAGATAAATATAGAAGGATGGAGGCAGGAAGTCGAATGCGAGAGACCGTGATTTGGAAAACCCGTTGAGCCGGCCTTGAAGGTTAACCAGCCTCTCTATGGTATACCGTCGCGGCATCACCTCTCTATAGGTGAAACGAAACTGTTAAGAATGCGCAAGTGAGAACGATAAAATGCGTGAAAGAGTAAGAGAAATGCGATGGATATATCAGAGAAAAGAGACAGAGTGAAGAACGATGACGCAAAAAGGAGAGAGTGAGTTGTGAATTTCAAGTGCGCGATCAACGAAAAGAAAAGGTGAGAAGGGCAATATAAATATGTATACATAAATATTTAAATACATATAACCTATATATGTATATGTATATGTATATAAAATAAGATAAATAATAATAATGTTGATAATAATAATAAAAGGGAAAGGATGAAGTGAGTAAGAGAGTAAAAAGGTAAAAATAAAATATAAGAACAAAAAAATAAATAAATCCAAAGACTCCAGTTACTTGGCGAGTTGGTAATAAAAATGAGGATAAAGAATGCAAAGAAAAATAACTGAATTTTGTATAGATGTGTATAAGTGACAGTTATCTATACTCAGGAATAATCGAAATACAAATGTAAATATACAGTGTGTCTCAAAAAGTTGTAAACATGTTGAAAACTTTTTTATTATTAATTTTAACGAAAAAAGTCATTCTTTATAAAAGGTTCTATATGGTGTGAAACATAAAATACGAGTGTTAAATTGTAAATTTTTTAAACCGTACACGCGGGATATTGAAAAATGTAAATTTTGCTCAAGAGTAAAGTACCTTTGTTTTTGATATGATTGGAAATTGTTATAGAGAAAAGTTGATTAGAATTGAAAACTATGTTTAAATATGCAATTATATTTATTTACGATGAAAATAAGGTTTTTTTATTTTTAATAAATTGTTTAAACAATGGAAAATTTTATCGTAGATAAGTGTAATTGAATATTTGAACGTGGTTTTTAATTATAATCAACTTTTCTATATAACAATTTTCGATTATGTTGAAAATAAAGGTACTTTACTCTTGAGCGAAATTTATATTTTTCAATATCCCGCGTGTACGGCTTAAAAAAATTTGATATTTGATTATTGTATTTTAAGTTTTAGACCATGCAGAACTTTTTATAAAGAATGACTTTTTTCGATAAAATTGATAATAAAAAAGTTTTCTATATGTATACAACTTTTTGGGACACACTGTATATAATATGTATGCACATGAGTGTGTGTATATTTATATTCTTTTTTTTTTTTGTCATTTTTAAAATATTTTTAAAGCGATTCAAGAGAGACTTCAACCTTTCGACAAATTTAACGGCATTTTAAGTCGATGAATTGTAGTCAGTGAAAAATATAAATAAATTTTTTTTTTAATCCTTCGTAATTAATCTCGTGAAATTTAGGTATATTTATGAATATATGTTCATAAATATAATGGTATATGTGTGTTTAAATAAGGATAAATGATTTTTATTTATTCATTTTGATGCATCTAGATAAATCGCAAAAGGTAAATTATTTTATTGCACGTGTGGAAATTTAATATTTATGTTAGAGTAATTTATATTTTATTACTTATTGAATGAATGAATGGATGTAAATGTATATGGATGTATGTTAATGTAAAATAAACTGTGTTTACTGTGAATTTACACCCCGAAATTCATGTACAAGTATTTAAACGTACGAAACGCGTTTGAATATAACGTTTCATATATTTTTATTATTTTTTTTTTCTTTTCTCTACATTAAATATTTTTCTTATTTCTCCGTGGAGTTTTTTTTTCAATACCCTTTTCACCTCTATATAGAGTTACGCTAAAACGCCGACAGCATATTTTATTTCACTCGACTTATGTATAATTCAGCGGTTACATCGTGGCCAAGAAAATATATCTCGAATATACGCGGAGCGCAAATATACGAGCGAGATTGAGTGCAGATTGCACACGAGAACCAAATATGAAAAACAAAAAAATAATATACACAAATATATACGTATATATAATATATATATGTGTATATACAAAGATATATAAGAAAAAAGATTGAATAAAAATTATATCAAACAGTAAAAACATTTTTCCAACTGTTTGAATCAACTTGAAAAACTAAAAAATATTTGGAATATTTATTTTTAATAGAAAAGAAATCAAATGTAATGAATTTTTTTTTTTATTATCAATATCTATGTTAGCATGTTGAGGATATATATAAACAAACGTATATAAAAATATAAAATGCCAAAATTTATATTAAACAATGAAAAAAAAATTCTAATCGAATAAAAAAATATTTTTAATATTTATTTTTAATAGATAAAAAAATTAAATGCAATAAAATTTTTTTCACTATGAATATCTATGTTAGTATGTTGAGAATATATATAAACAAACGTATATAAAAATATAAGATGCCAAAATTTATATTAAACAATGAAAAAAAAATTCTAATCGAATAAAAAAATATTTTTAATATTTATTTTTAATAGATAAAAAAAATCAAATGCAATAAATTTTTTTTTTCACTATGAATATCTATGTTAGCATGTTGAGAACATGTATAAATGAATAAATATAAATAATATAGCAAACCAAAAATTATATTGAACAATGAAAAAAAATTTCTAACCATCTGAATCAACTCGAGGAACAAAGAAATATTTTCAATATTTATTTTAAATAGAAAAAGAAATCGAATGTAATAGATTTTTTTTTCACTATAAATATCTATGTTAGTATGTTAAGAATACATATAAATAACCATAAATAAATAATATGATAAACCAAAAATTATATCAAAATAATAAAAAAAAATTTCTAACCATCTAAATCAACTCTAGAAACAAAGAAATATTTTCAATATTTATTTTTAATAAAAAAGAGATTAAATGTAATAAATTTTTTTTTTCACTATAAATATCAATTATACTTTACTGAAAACATGTATAAACATACAAATATAAATAATATACTGAACCAAAAATTATATCAAAATAATAAAAAAAAATTTCTAACCATCTAAATCAACTCTAGAAACAAAGAAATATTTTCAATATTTATTTTTAATAAAAAAGAGATCAAATGTAATAAATTTTTTTTTTCACTATAAATATCAATTATACTTCACTGAGAACACATATAAACAAACAAATATAAATAATATACTAAACCAAAAATTACATGAAACAATGAAAAAAAAAAAAAAAATTTTAACCACCTGAATCAATTTGAAAAACAAAGAAATATTTCCAACATTTATTTTCAATAAAAAAATAAATAAATAAATGGAATGAATTTTTTTCCCTCACAATAAATATCTCCCGGTTACGTACACATATATGTTAGTATGTTGAGAATAAAAAAAATATCTACATACGTGTAGATGTATGTAAAGAAAGAGTTTGTCTCTGGTGTTTATACCAAACGGCATCGGATATTATAATGGATTCAAACTAAAGGGGGTTTGTATTGAGATATCAGGTATGGGGGCCCTTGGCACTGGTAATGGCCTCCCGCTTCCGAGAACACACTGCGCACGCTCTTTCCCTCCCTCTTTCATTCTTCTTACGGTGCAATCCCCTAACCAACATATCGCAAGTTGAGATAGATATGCGCATTGCAGTTGGCCTCTGTGTGGGCCAGGGTGGCCCCACCATGCGCGCATATACTCTCTTTATATACCTACATACCCACATACCCAATACCCCATGAGCAACCATGTCCGAGGCATTTAAATTTATGTCTTGGCGTGTGCGACTCTCTTGAATGCACAAAACTTAAATGTAATACACCTATACAAAAATACATACACAAATATAAAGTCAACAAAAAAAATATCTATATACAAGCACACATATACATATATATGTATATATGTATATAAAATTCATAAGCTAGCTACATAAAATCCTCGAGTTTTTAACTGAAGAATAAACCAGAAGACAATTGTATACAAAATATTTGTAGATGGAATATATCGATTATTTATTATTTATTTTATTTTTATTTAAGTTTTATATTTTTTTTATATTCCCTAAGATGAAAATCCAGTAGTCGGAATTTTTTAACACATTGGAATATTGATATAAATATTTATTTATCCACTTGATAAATTTATTTTCCATCGAAAAAGAAAAAAAAATAATGAATTGTTTTTTTATTTTTATTTATTTCCAGTGGTTGCAAGTATTTATTTTATTTTTTTTTTTTTTTATATATCTCAAAGAAAATAAAGGGATAGATAATGAAAAATAAAAAAATGAAAATGTAAAAGAGATGAAGTCACGTGCGGTAATAGTAAACTATATGGTAAATATCATACATCACACTATCATTCCATTCTATTCAAATGAAATTCACTTTAGCTACATAAATAAATATAAACACATCTCTATACTATATATATACATATATATAATAATAATAATAATAATAATAATAAAGAGGGATATACATATATATTATATATATTCCTCTTCTCAACGCTTCATTGCCCTTTTAGCTTTATTTCTCCTTGACTTTTTATTTTTACCCTTCTTGAAATATTAAACATTATCATTCCAACTGATAATATTTTCAATACTAATATTAACCTAACATAAACCATCTCAAACATCCTCCAATCGCCCATAAAGAAACTATTAAAAAATACATGAAAATAAATAAACAAAAATAAATATTTATCAATATATATTTTCGTCATTTTCTTTTTTTTCTTTTTCTTCTTCTATAATGCATAGATGAAATTTTGTGTGATGCGTTGGGTTAAATGATGATAATAAAGTCGGTGAGATTATCATAACGAGTGAGTAGAAATGACAGAGAAAAAGCCTCAAGTCTGATAAGACCAAGAGCAAGAATACTTTCAACTGTAGTTTGTTCATATGTTATAAACCATACGGCAAATGCTTCAGGTTGGAGTGTAGAGATAACAAAATAAACGCCCGTGTGCCAAACGACACAAAGAGTATAGGTATAAGTATAGAGAGACGTATTCCACCGACATGCAGAGACAATAAACGATCCACACAGCCGGTTTAACATCCCCCTGCTATTGCAAACGGCTTCCGCGAACACTCAATAGCCAGATAATATTTTTTATATTCGTTTTTATTTTTTATTTTTTTTTTTCCCCATCTTTCAATACTCGTTATTCACTTTGTATTTTATATACATGTATAGGTATGTATTCGAAGAATATATAAATACTGTGTGCATGCGCACACTATTGAAAAAAAAAAATAAAGAAGGAAAATTAAACTTAACGAATCATTTTTTTGTTCCTCTTATTATTTATGTTCCTAACAATTTTTTATTATCCATATTTTATTTTATTTATTTTTTTTCATCTCAATGGCATTGACGATTGAATGAAAAATAATCGCTGAAATATTTAAAAAATATATATATAAATAAATAAATAAATAAAAAATAAATACAATGGAAAACTCGATAATAACAAAAAAAAAAAAAAATTTAATTACATGGAATGTTAATTATAATAAAATTACTTGGCAATAAATTCTGTTACAATATTCAACATAAAAAGCACATATAAGTATTGAACAATAATGTATAAATGTTTAATAATTCGTGTTTATTTATTTATTTATTTTTTTTTTTCATTTGAAAAATTATTCATCATTATATATTAACGGAGGAGAAAAAAAAATGAATAAAATATGGAAAATTGTTTATGTGTGTCGACTATCCGACGCATGTACGTGAGGAGGCGCCGCAAATATCGCAAACACAAGCGCATATGTATATGTATATATATGTATTTAAGTGACTACTAAGCATGAAGAAGACGCGCCATGAACTAACGGTAAAAGCCGGCGTTACAACAACTAAAGAAACTTGAGAGGAGTCACGAGGTATAGAGGTTTCATTCCTGCGTGCACGCACCGGTTTACGTAGACGGCAGCCATGTATACATATAGTAATGTGTGTAGTGTGTGTGTGTGTGTGTATGTAGGTGGTGTACTTAAAGTGGGAGAAAAGCGACGTGCGAAGCACCATGCAACACAACCATATAGAATTCGATCCGACTACTCATCTTGACATTTTGTTATTTATTATTTACGGTAATGGCCATACGTAATAAATTTAATTTTCTCAACGGGGTAACATCATTCTTTAACAATGTCTATATGGATATATATATATATGTATGTACATGTGTGCTTTTCATGATGTTAATGTTGACCTTGAATGCAAATTGAATTATATTATGCAACACATAAGACAATGTATATTATATTAGAATATAAATTTTTTTATTTTTAGATTGACAGAATTTAATGAGGATGAAAAAATTATTTTATTCTGTATTTTTATTTGTATATTTTTTTTTAGTTTTTTAAATTTATTATTATTATTATTATTATTATTATTATTATAATATAAACAAATAATATGAAATATTATATATTTTAAGTTATGATTTAAATATGAAAAAAAAAAATTATTTCATTCTGTATTTTTATTTGTATATATTTTTTTGTTTATTATTATTATTATTATTATTATTATATACTATATAAACAAATAATATAAAATGTTACGTATTTTAAGTTATGATTTAA
>JAQQBS010000001.1:3533181-3544766 GCA_030347275.1 Microctonus aethiopoides
ATATATATATTTTTTTCTCTATTTTCTTTTTTATTTGCTCACCATAAGCATGAATGAACGTGTTTACAAACGCACTTGCAATAAGTAATAAGTATTACCAACTCCACACATCAAATAAAAATTAGGTCAATCGGAAAATAAAGTCATCAAATTAAAACAGATAAAATTTATAAAAGTTTTCAATTTTAATTAACAATATAATTATTAATCACCCTGATTATTCACAATATTTCACAATCTATTGTCTATAAATTTCCAAATCCGTATATCGAAATAAATAATTATTTTTCTAATAAAATAAATAACAACCAGCACAAAAACAAAATTACTTTCCGATCGTCCTTCAAAACACTCATATAATTAATTTAAAAATTTAATTAAATTACATAAAATCTCCCACTAATAATCAATTAATGCAAACATACTTTAAAACAATCCAATTGCAAACACGCAGAAAGTTAAAGTGAAATAATTTTCAGAGAAAATGTAAAAGAGAAATAATTTGAAATAAAATAAATGAATAAATAAAATAAATAAAAATCATTGAGACAAGTAACAGGCTAATGCGTCTCATCGTTGGTTGTTGTTGCAGGCGTCGGAACAATAAATAATAGCAATGTGGTTTAACGATGCAAGGAAAACTGCACTTTCTGCCGGTATCGCGCGCGTATATACATTCAAAGATCATCAGAACTCCTTTCTCATCGCATAACTTTTTTAGACGCGTTTGCTTATTCTCAGTTCACTCTTGAAATAAACAAATACATATAATACCTACGTTGTTGATATTATGTATATATATGTGTATATATATGTGTGATTGGAGTTGGTATATAACAACAAAGAAGATAAGTTGAAGTTGAGAAGGGCACACACAGGCAAATCGTTTTGCAAGAGCGAAATAGTCGACCTCGGTATATAAGGTGAGCGTTTGCTCAGTTCTACGACACAGACACGATAGTGGCTTAGACCACTCTTCACCCTCTCACGTCTCTCAACATTGGGTATGTGTATGTATTTATGTATGGTGGATATAATAATTATTTTTCTTTTTCTATTTATTTATTTATTTATTTATTTATTTATTTTTTTTTAGGGAGAACATTTGTCTTGTTTTTGAGCGACAAGATAAAGAATAGAGACTTTTAGTCGCTGGAAATTTTCAATTCAATTTTGTACAAACGTGTTTGTTATTAAATATGGATTTATGTTTTTTGTTTATGGTATAGAGTTTGAATTTTCACACGATTGAATTTATTGTGATGTAAAAGTGACAGCGAATTGAGAGAAAAAAAATTGTTTTTTATTTTAATAAACAAAAATAAATTTTGTTTCGATTTTAATTTCTATTTTTATGTTATTAAATATGGAAAATGATTATTTTTTATTTTAATATTCAAAAATAAATTTTGTTTCGATTTTAATGTCTATTTTTATGTTATTGAATAAGAAAAATGATTATTTTTTATTTTAATAAATAAAAATAAATTTTATTGTAATTTTAATATTTATTTTTATGTTATTAAATAAGAAAAAAAACTATTTTTCATTTTAATAAACAAAAAAAAAATTTTATTGTAATTTTAATAATTATTTTTATGTTATTAAATAAGAAAAAATCAATTATTTTTCATTTTAATGAACAAGAATAAATTTTATTTCAATTTTAGCATCTATTTTTATATTATTAAATAAGAAAAAAAATTTTCTTTTGTTTTAATAAACAAAAATAAATTTTATTTCAATTTTAATATTTATTTTTATGTTATTAAATAAGAAAAAATGAATTATTTTTTCTCTTAATGAACAAAAATAAATTTTATTTCAATTTTAATATCTATTTTTATATTATTAAATAAGAAAAAAAATTATTTTTTGTTTTAATTAACAAAAATAAATATTATTTCAATTTTAATGTCTATTTTTATGTTATTAAATAAGAAAAAATGAATTATTTTTTCTCTTAATGAACAAAAATAAATTTTATTTCAATTTTAATATCTATTTTTATATTATTAATTAAGAAAAAATGAATTATTTTGTATTTTAATAAACAAAAATAAATATTATTTCAATTTCAATTTCTATTTTTATACCATTAAATAAGAAAAAACCATTATTTCTTATTTTAATAAACAAAAATAAATTTTATTTCAATTTTAATATCTATTTTTACATTATTAAATAAGAAAAAAAAATTATTTTTTATTTTAATAAACAAAAATAAATTTTATTTCAATTTTAATATCTATTCTCATGCCATCGTCTATCAAATAAAATAAATAATTGCATAATTTATTCATTTAAAATTGTATCTCTTCACTTTTATTATTAATTTAATTTTATTTGCATGAAAAAAAAAAAAAAAAAAAGAAAAAAAAATTACAATTCATATTATTAAAATTCATCGTGCTATGTAGGTATAAATAAATAAAAATATTTCTTCAAGAGAAAATAATAGATTATGAATAAAGGCAGTATTAATTAACGTGAATATATACAAAAGGTAGTCGACCTTAAAATATCGCAACAATTCTATATGCCTTTCAAAAATAATTCTATACATCTCTTATATACCTACACTACATAGCATATATGTACATAATCGCGATCAAATTAATGCATTCAACTGTAAACACACATACACTACCATATAATATATGTGTATAATATTCATATACACTTAATAGGTAATAGACACAAGTATGTATATAAAATATACATATATATGTATAGATATTATACGCATTTCAGATAAACGCTTTAGATTTCGGGCTGGTGTGTTCGATCTTGGCATTTAATGGCGTCACGGCATCGTTATACGTTGAGGGCAACCGGTCGACCATTCGCCAGATAAATATACATATATATAAATAAACACATCTTATATGTATATAAGTATTGAACATTTATGTGTATAAAGATAAACTACGATCTCATATGAATATATAAAATATTATTTTGTTGAATTATTTTTTATGTGAAAAAGAAAAATTTTTTCTATAAATTAATTTTATTTATTTATTTTTTTTTTTTGTATGTAACTTTTTTTTTTTCATTAGAAAAATAGGCTGGATATTTACTAGATCGTGAAAAAAAAAAGTTTGTTCAAAGTGGAAATATTAATTTTGATATTTAAAGATTGCTTTTTGGTAATTTTTTTCATTTAGATAATATGAGGACGAAATATTTTTTTTTTTTTTTGGATTTTTGTAGCTCGGGATTTGATGATTGTAGAAATAATCCAATAGTGCATTTTTGTAGGGAATCGAACGCTCTACAAAAAAGGTCTCTTGCACTTTTTTCATAAAGACAGCCATTTTAAAGATATTTAAACACAAAGTTGTAAATATATAAAATTTTGACTTTTTTGTTATTAAATCGATATATTATCACTTTATTATTGTAATAAATAAACACTTCAATAATTACAGTTACATTGCTTCACTTTCTTTAGATAACATGATTTCTATTGCTTTGAAATAATAATAAAATTAATTTAATATAAATAATGAATAATAATAATTTTTTTTATAATAAATAAAATAAAGAAAAAAAAATATCTTACACGTAAGTATTTTTTTTTTTTTTTAGCTTTATGAAAATATTAGCACACTAAAACCAGTTTTCCGATTACAAATAATTTTTAAGACAATAATAAATAGAAGGAAAAAAAATTAATTAGATTTATTTATATATAATGCAATGATTTAAAATGAGAGTTTATAAATGAAGAAAGTCATTGTTTGTCGTTGTGTAATTTTTTGAAATGTATTGACCAATGGTACGATGATATATATATATATATAGTATTATGAGAATATGTTATGAGAGCTAGTGGGATCTAAATTTGATTTCATCGGTGTCTTTTATTTATTTTTAAAGCGAAATGCACGCGCGGATTTTATATTTTATATATCGATGAGATCGTTGTGAAATAGATTATTATTTCGTTGTTAATCAGAGAAGAATAAAGATGTGAAGTAAAGATACTAGGGAGATGATGATGATTATGATGGTGATGATGACAAAAGAAAAAGAAGAAGAAAAAGAAGAAGAAGAAGATGATGAAGAAGAGCGTTGGAGACTTCTTGGAGCGTGCGCAACAAACTGTTGCTGCTGTGCGCGCGACCCTGACCAATCGCCCCTGTGTGCAATAATTCTCTTGTCGTCTTTGTTTCAAAGGGAGGAAAATGAAAAAAAAAAAAAGAAAGAAACAAAGAAACAATAATATACAACAAAAAATATTAAAAGAAAAAAATAATTTTTGTAATCAAATAAAAAGTTAGTTAAATATTATTTTTATTTTTATGTTTGAATTTTTTTTTTAGGCACAATTAAATATAGAATAAAAACTACTATTATCTTTATAAAATATGCAAACTCTAAGAGATCAATAAGTTACTAAATATATGAAAAAAAAAATTTTATTTTCCTTCAAACTTTTTTTTTCCATAATTTAAAATTTTTTTTTTTCAGGATTCTAAATTTATTATAAATTAAGCTGGGAATGAGCTTTGTTGGTGTATACATTTACATTACATACTATATGATGGCGTATAATTCTCCATACATATAGGTGGACAAGATCAGCTAATGCGTGAGTCAGAAAGAGGGATAACGACCTTAATGAGCTTGAACGCGTAATTAAGCGAGTGACCATTTGCACTTTGCGCGAATATCTGCGGGCAATCGCGTTGTCCGCGCACCGAGAGAAAAACGTTTAGATTTATCGTGGACTGAAGCAAGTATATAAAGAACAAGAGAAAGAAAGCGAGAAGCAATAAGCCAAAGAGAGAAAGGGACTCGCTAACTTTTTTTTTGTTTTTTTTTATTTTTATTTTTTATTATTTTCTTTTTTTTTTTCATTTTTTTACAACTGGCTTTCTTACTATGGAGCATATACTTACTCCAAACATTTTCATCCTCGGTTTTTATCAGACATTTCACATCGTTCGACATGCATTACCTATGTATATATACCTATATTTCTATGTATATACATATATAAATATATATTTACATAACAACTCGTTAGCGCCACGTGAATTTTACAAATAAAAATATTAAAATTAATCAAATCTATATAAACAAATATTTTATTTTATATTCATGTGCATGCATCATTTATACACATAAAACAAACGAAAAAAAAAATATTTATACATGTATATAGATATTTATATAAATATATGTGCAAAATAAAATTTTTTTAAATTTTTTCTATAAATTAATTTTATTTATTTTATTTTTTTTGTATGTTATGATGTGCGAATTTTAGGGAACTTTTTTTTTTCATTAGAAAAATAGGCTTGTTTCTAATGAAAATTTTTAAAAATTTTTTCATTAGAAAAAATTAAAAAAAAATTTTTTTTAATTTTAAAAAATTTTTTTTTTAATATTTATTCTTTATAAAAATTTTTTGAATGTTAAATTCATAGTAAAAAAATTTCTACTGTTTTTAGAATGAAATTAAAGAAAAGTGTTATAATAAAAAAAAATAAAAATGACGTAAAAATTAATTTTTGGTTTAAATAAATTTCGAGAAAAATTATTTTTTATAAATATATTTGTAAACAACAAATAAAATTAAATTCCAAATGCATGAAATATCTATATAGATACACATGATTATCATACATTAAAAAATGAGATATAATTTTATTTTCTCTCTTTAATAATTCAAATGTATAAAAATAAATACTGTCAGGATATTTTTTGATATATTAATTATTTATTGCGGCCATGATGTTTAACGGATAATATTGAGAACGTAAACGTGTGCAAGTGCTGTGAATTGACCACGCGGTAATATTTCCAACCACGCCCTCGCTAATATGAAAGACACTGTAAAGAGTGTGTGTATTGGGGCGACAGGATATTTGAATTGGCGTGGCAAGGACGTCGACTATAACGACTGGGGCACAAAGAGACAGTTTCTTACTTCACGTTATTATATACATACACAATATACATGTACACATACATATATAAAGTGTAGTTATATATGCGTATGGTTTATATACGAGGTTGAATTTTTTTTTTATTTATTTATTTATTTATTTTATATTTTTATTTATTTTTTTTTTCTTATATTTTTATTTTTCTTTATCAATGTATATACATGCGCAATGTATAGTTTATTTCTGATGTGTGCAACGTCATCTGTTGGCGCTGTAATTGTCTGTGTCTGTACTAAGTCGTGGATTATCCACTTATTTGTATGTAGAGATAGCAAAAATAATAGTGCAGTATATTTAGTCGTTTTTATGTGGTTATTCTGCGGAAACGGAAATTATACACGCGTAGAATATTTTTTTCTTTTTTTTCCTTCTTCGGAATTCATGTTCGCATTTTTTAAACAGTATTATAAATATAGGGAATTATGAGGATTTTTGATTTTAACTGTAGTAATTAAAATAAAAATACAATTATATTAAGGTTTGTAAATTTTTTTTTTTTTTTTATTTATTTATTTAGTTTTTGTTTTGGTCAATTAGTTGAAGTGATTATATAAATAGATGGAGGGTATTTATTGTGTATATAAAAAATATATATGTGTGTGTGAGTGTTTGGAATTTTTTTCTCAGGGATTTTCAAACGTCTGGATCGTTATAAATGTTTTCAAGGTAGCCCCTTATTATTCATCAGACGTATATGTATTGAAAATAATTTATGAGTATTAAATAAAAAAAAAAAATATGTAAAGATATTTAAAATAAAAAAAAAAATTGATCAAAAATTTCTATCAATTTATGGATAAATAATCTATAAACATTTTTTTTTTTTATTTCCTCACATTATTTTCACTCTTGTTTCTTTTTATTTATCAATTTATTTATTTATTTCTTTTTCGCATTTTTAATAAATATAACTTAATATGAATATTTATTATACGCTATTAAAATAAAATCCATCATAATGGCAGTGGAGGAATTTTTGCGGAAATTGTTTATAGTCTTTATCGTCTCTGTGGCAGTTTACCGATCCGGTTAAACGAGTGACAAAATGGAATAATTAAATTTAATATAAAAAATAAAAATAAATAAATAAAAAATATTGATATAATTTTATATACGAGACATTAGAGTTGAAAAATGACTGGTGTTTAAAAAATAAAAATAAATTTAGATACAAATTATTAAAAAGTGTTTGACTGCATCGAAAAAAAAAAAAAAAAATATAAATCATTATTTATTTAATTTATTTTCCATTATTTAATTTCTTTTTTATTTTTCTCTATATGTGTGTATTATACACTTTGGTTTTATTTGTCCGTAGGGTGGGATAAGGTCGAACGAGCTACCGTGGGTCTATATCCTTAAGGAGATTCCACGCCGTGACCGGCGCTGCCCGGCTAATTGGGCACTGCCGCGATTCGCGGGCTCTTAGGGCAGAGCGCGAGCGCACTCGCCCGTGCGCACGCACGCATGAAGATGTGGTAGAAGTATAAGAGAAGTAAAAGAGAAAAGAGGAGTATGTGTAGTATATATATCTCTTTAGTCTTTTTCAAAAGCCCGTGGCTAAAACCCATGCGAATCGTGTGAACACTGGCACGAAGACTTTCCAAGAACGTTTTATTCATTTTCTTTTTTTCTTTTATTTATTTTCGCTGGATTTTTTTTTTCCATCTTCCAATGGAACTTTACACGAACCTGAAGAGCACAAGTTTTCATTGTAAAATACATTACTGTATGCGATAATTTATGCAATTAAATTACAAGAATTTTTATATGTTTAATTTTATTTGAGAAAAAAAAAAGAACGTGATTAAAAAAATATTTTTTTTGTTTGTTTATTTATTTTTGTTGGATATAAAAATTTCATTTATTTCTATTCTATTTTGTGAAGGTTACTAGGAAAATATGGTGAACTGTAAAATATTTGATATTGTTTCCTCCACCCTCAGAAATAAAAAATAAATAAAAAAGACTAAAAATATTTTGTATTATAAATTCTTTTAAAATATCATGGGCAAAGTTCACAAATAACAGAAAGAAGATAGCATGAATTATCTTTATATTCCACATTTCAATGTATATATATACACACAGATATCTATAAATATCGTTTAATATAAAATAATATAAATAAACGAGATTATAAAATAAAAGAATTGTCTGTAAGACAATTAAAATTATTTCGATAGAATTATGAATAAATATAATTTTACAAATAAAAATATTAAAATTAATCAAATCTATATAAACAAATATTTTATTTTATATTCATGTGCATGCATTATTTATACACATAAAACAAACGAAAAAAAAAATATTTATACATGTATATAGAAATTTATATAAATATATGTGCAAAAAAAAATTTTTTTTAATTTTTTCTATAAATTAATTTTATTTATTTTTTTTTTTGTGTGTTATGATGTACGAATTTTAGGGAACTTTTTTTTTTCATTAGAAAAATAGGCTGTTTTCTAATGAGAATTTTTTTTAATTTTTTCATTAGAAAAAATTAAAAAAAAAATTTTTAAAAATTTTAAAAAATTTTTTTTTAATATTTATTCTTTATAAAAATTTTTTTATAAAGAATAAATAAGACAAACAAAGACAAATAAACAAATTAAAAATTATTGAGTTTGAAATTATATAATGATAATATAAAAATAAATATTGGTAAGTTCTTTTATTTCTTTTTTTGTTCTTATTTAATCTGCCATTTCCAGTTACCTATACAAAATTTTCCATCACGTATACGTCGAGTGAATTTCTCGAGGAAATGAGAAATAAAAGTGGATAAATGGAGAAGGGACTACGACGAGAAGTAGCCGATTCGAAAGTTAGCCTTCCTCGCGGCCAAACGATTCAGTCGCACTATACGATCATCGTTATATTTTTCTCTTTAACCAATAGAAGATGAAAAAAAAAATACAAATAAAAAAAAATAATATAAAAAAGAAAAATGAACAAATACAAAATATTTGCACGCGAGATTTCATATTAAATAATTAATTTATTATTCTAAATAAATTGAATAAAATTATATATTGTATTTAAAATGTTTTATTATTAATATTAATTTTATAAAATGTTTAGATGGAATTAAAAAAATATATATTTATATTTTTGTTTATTAAATTCATTTTGTTTAACAATAAATATTTTTTTTTTAATATTTCTCAATTTGCGAGTTGTAAATATAAAAAATAAAAATTTATACGAAATTTTATTATTTGATTTCATTAAATATTAATGACGTAAATATTCTTATTAAAATTATTAATGATTATTCTATATCAAATTTTTCATGTTATTTCCATATTATAATTTATTGATCGTAAAATATAAAATATACAACGAAATTTTTATAGAAATATTCGAATACATATGATTATTTATAGCCGGAAATTGACGAAACGTTTTTTTTTTTTTATATTTTTCTTTATTTATTTATTTATTTATATCACAAGTAAAATTTGTATTCAATTTTTTTTTTCTTTCCTTTAAATTCCCTCTAGAATTATTAACATTAATAAATTCATTAATATATTTTTTTCTCCGAACTACATTCAGTCCAACGCGCAAACATAATTAATTCCAAACAATGAAAGAAAAAAAAATATTTATATGTAAATAAATATTAATAAATTATAATTAGTAAATAAAATTGTTGGGTAGTTGCCTAAATTACACGCTTTGGCGATCGCTTTCACGGAAGAAACTGCGCGTGTGAATGTCTGCATGATTATATTCTCGGTTCCTCAGTCATTGCATTTTTAGGTTTTCGCGTAAATATAATTAACCGACTTTTACAACTAAACTTATATTAAAAAATATTGCTGTATTATAAAAAATAATTAAATCATTTGTTTATCCGAGGACCCGAAGAAAGAGGAAATAAAAATTTATCTTACTTTTATTGTGTCTTAATTTAATAAATAAAAAAAATAAAAAAATACTAACAAATAATTCTAGAACATTCGGTGGAAAAATTAATTTCAAATTCTTGGCTTTCCAGAACGCGATTTCTCTACTTGTCACATTGACACGCGCGCATGCGTACTCACGCAAATAAAATATACATATAAATGCAAGTTATAGGCACAAAGTTAAGTAGAAATTGCGACTGGGTCAGCCGCGTGCGAGGAAACATTACGCGACGGGTGATTGTCAATGCCAAAGTCTTTAACACATATAAAAAATAATGCAACTGTATAAATGTGAACAAATTAAATATATAAATATATTTATCTAATCATACAAGATCATATAAATTTATTTATATAATTTATTTAACAATTAATCAACACATTAAATGTCTAAATAAAAATCCGAAAAAAAATTTTTTTTCAGTTGAATAAAAAAATAAAAAATACAATAAATATTTCTAATGTTTATTATTTATTATTATTCGTAAAAATACCATCATGGAGATAATCACAACGTGATGATTAAGTTTGTAATTGCAAAGGAAAAAAAAATTGAGAAAATAAAAATTAAAATAATTATTTAATATTAAAAAAAAAAAACTCACCGTCTCCATATCGAAATTTCCACCGTACACCATTTTATCCTCGTTGAAATTTTGAAAATTAACGCTGACGTGTCTTCCTCTTCGCCAAAAAAAAATTATTACCTCAACTTTTATTATTTATTAAAATTCGTATTTTTAATTATTCATTTATATTTTCTTTAATTTCTCGTTTGTTTTTTTTTTTTTACTGTCTCAATCACAAGTTTATTCTTCACTTCTGCATACAGTTCAATCACTCTGATATTAATTTACAGTACTCAATATTTATTAACACCACTATTCATTCATTATTATACAAACTATAATAATAAATAAAATACACAATTTATTTATATAAAAATACGCAGCGTGATAATGTTCCCGCGCAAAACACGTTTATATATTTATTTTCTTTTTATCTACAAGTAGCACACGCGCCTGCGCATCACCGCAAACGTTTGAAAAAAAAAAAAATTATAATACAAATGCAAAACAATAAATAATATTACAAAAGTAAAAAAAAAAAAACACACAAATAATATAAAAAAAAATTAACCGCAATTTGACACTGATGTTCAATTCATTCGTAACAAATCAGTAAAATTGTCATTGAATAAATCATTTTTACATTTACAGTAACACAGAAATAATGGAAAAAATAAATAATGGATATATTGAATATATTTATTATAATTAATATTTTATATTTGTCTTTTTCTTTTTTTATTTATTTATTTAGATAGAAATAAAAATTATTTTCAGAGGCGTAAAACGCGTGCGCCTCATAAATAAATATAGAAGCCCGGCTTCTAACGCGCGCGCGTTCCGTTACTTTAGACTTCCCGCGTGTATCTTGAAGGTCTACGTGCGACTGAGAGAATCGTTGTAACGCTGCTTGGCGAGTGGGTTCGCGCGAGCGGCGACCTACTAAGCTTCAAGCTAACCGCGCATGCGCTCTCCCGCACCCAACGTTTATACACACACACACACTTACGTTCAAATCCTCTTTTGAGAGCGGAGTCACCGCAGTGATCTCTTCTCTTTTATCCCATCTCAATAATAAATAGTAACTTAACGAAAAAAAAATTAAAAACGAAAAAAAAAAAAAAAAATTT
>JAQQBS010000001.1:3572784-3583239 GCA_030347275.1 Microctonus aethiopoides
TTTTTTTTTTTTTTTTTTTTAAATATTTTTTTCGTATTTTGTTTCATGTGGTCTGACATCATCAATATAAATTTCCAACTCGATGAATACATGTGTCAAATATTATATTGTATACCAATATATTTTTTATTTTTGACACTGGAATTAATTAAATTAAAAGCAACAAAGTAAAAATAAATCAATTTCCACTTTGTCGTTACCAGAGTGTTTTTATTATTTTTATATCGTTATTATTTTCTCAATGCGGAAGTCATTGCGGTCAATGTGGCGACAATTTAACGGACGTTTTGTCTATATTACCAGTGATACTTTGTCGAGTTCAATTCATTTTATCCAATAACAGAATATGTGAGTGATGGCAAAGTGAGGAAAATACATGGATAGTATATACTGTATATGTGTATGTATATATTAAATTCTCAAGTTTCGAATAACTCGACAATCTCCAGATGGAGAAAGACATGGATAGACTATTAATAAATAATAGCTATTTCTAGCACTCGTGCAATGTTTACAAGTTTCCCGCTCTTCTCACAAATTATTACTCCTTTCTCTCTTCAACTCATTTACTTTTACGCGTTTATAAATGTTTAACGGAAGCAAAGGTGATTCATTTATGTTTGCATTTATTTTTGGAATTATAAAAAAATTATATAGAGTAAATTAAATGAGGAATTAAAAATAATATTTGATTGAAACGTGTTATGTGATGTTTGATATAATTAAAAGTCTTTTTAATTTTTAGTTTTATTTATTTTATTTCTGCTGCGTGTGAATTTTATTGAAAAATATTTCGTTAGAGATTCTCTGATAAAATACGAGGAAGAATAATTTATAAAGTTTAAAATATATATTTATAAATATATTGTGAATAATTAACGAGACTTATTAAAAAAATTTTTTTAATTTTTATTTCTTATTTATAAAATTAAAAATTTAATCAATAAAATAAATCATGTTTCGTTTATTTATAAATCAATAAATTGACGTACTTATTTACTGGTAATTGAAAATATCCCATATTTGACAGATAGACACGTACGAAATTAGTAATGTTGGCACGAGCTATCGCGATTTGGATAATTAATAATGCTCCAAGCAAAAATCGATATCGTAAATTAGTTGACATAAAATCGAACACAAAAATTTGAAGGCAAACGTTCAAATGAATACAAAAAAAATATAAAACAAAAACGAAATAACGGTTTATATTGTTGAATAATATATTAAAAAATAATATTTCTATTTTTTGCTACGTAGAGAGATTTTAAAATATTTAAATTGCCCTTGAACTTGCTTACCTTGCACCAGCCATGCGATTAATTCATAATTGTTATTTACTGCCTCACCATTTATTGTCCAAAACACATTCGCAGTCAATTGTTTGTTATTAAATATTAAATTTATGTATCCAATAAATTTTTCATAAAAAAAAAAATAAAAAAAAAAATACTTTTACCCTATTGTCCAATAAATTTACAACTCTTCAACATTAAAACACACCCACATACTATTTAAAATTATATAATAATCCTCATCGTCAATAAAAAAAATTGTAAATAATAAAAATAAATTAACCACGATTTAATTTTATGTTCAATTAAATATTTTTCTCAAATGTTATTTCATCACGAAATAATTCCAACTGTTTATTAATTAAATTATTTCTATTGATAAATTTTTATACGTTACACACATACTACTTTTCAATTTTCCATCTTTTAAATTTATATTTTCACTTTCTCAATTTTTGAACAAACACACAGAAGCAAGTCTTTGAGCATCAGATTTTTCAATTATTTTTCACTGACATGAGCCACTACTAGACTTGACGTGGATTCCTCTTTAGTGATGCTTCCAGGCGTTATTACTGAGGATTATCTATCCGACAAACTCACCAGTCTCATCCTTCTTTGCACGTTCACAAAACGACATACATACATACATACATATACTCCCATTACTTTATTCCCTTGTGAGTTGTATTCACCGATACATAATATACTGCATGTACATATGTACGAATACATACATATATATCCTGATTATCTATCTACTATATATACATACATATACTATATTTCACACAACTTTAGTTAAATGCAAGAGTTTTTTCTTCCTTTTAATTTTTTATTCTATTTAAACTTTTTCTAATTCTTCAATCAGTAATAAAAAAATTTTTTTAATTTTCCCTCAATTTACCTCCATGGCATAATTAAATTTTTCTTCATATTCTCTTACATTATTATTCAAATTCAGTAATAATTGCCATAAAAATTTTTTCCATTAGTTTTATCATTCAAAAAAAAAAAAAAAAAAAAAAAAAAAATTTATATTATAAATTTTTATTATTTATAAATTAATGTATAATATTATTATTATACGTTGTGTTTACGTCAACACTTTGGACGAAGCGAATGGATAGAATCGAGTATATATATGTATTTATTTGTGGATATATATCAATGTATATATATATATTTATATTTATTTGTAAACGAGCGCGAGAGCGCAGTATAATCGCGTCGCGTGCGACGGGTGTTCTGACAGACGGCCACCGTGCGGCGTCGCGACGTCGGCCGTCGTGGTCGGTGGCATTGGGACGTGAGGAGTGAGGAACGAACGATGAGGGCTTGAGATACGCGAACATGTGGCGCGCGGAGAGACAGAGAAACGATGAAAGAGGACAAGTTGAGTGGGGATTTTCACCAATACTGCGTTATGCATATTGCATATGTATGTATATAAATATAAGTTACATATGTGCATGCATGCATGCATGTGTTTATATGGTAGAAAATGTATTGAGTCGCACACTTGGTTTATGCTTGATCGCATTCAATCAGATAATCATATTGAAGAAATAAAAAATAATGGAGAAAAAAAATTCTTGAGAGAAAAATGTGGAGTAAAATAAAAATTCCTTTGACTTAACCGGTCCTATATTTTATTTTATTATTTGTGCTCTAATGAGCACAAATAAATGTAATGGTTGATAATGATTCGACAAGTGGGAGGGTCGAGGGAGGGAGGGAATAAAAAATTCGTGGAATTTAGATGTAATCAAACGATATTGATTGATGTGAAGTTTTTATTTCTTAGGGTTTTTTTTTTTTTTTTTTTTTTTTTGTATATTTATTTATTTATTTATTTATTTATTTTTTGCTGTTTATTATATTTAATTAATGGTGATAATAAAAATTATTGAATGGTAGATTAATATCATGGAGAAATTATTAGTTCGTAGCCATTTTGGATTATCAACAACACGCATGAGTGGATTTATATTATGTGTGTAGTAAATATGTATGTAGATGTTGAGTATTTTAATCTGGTGAACGGTCAATGGGTATAGACTGTAATGATGAATTATAATGAATTTTAGATCACGAAATTTACGTTATATAATAATAACGTAATTATATTTTAATATCTATCATGTGGTTTAGTATAATTTGTGGTTATAAAATTAAATTTGTAAATAAATATTTGTTGAATTTTTTTAATTATTTTTTATTTGTTTATTTTTTTTTATTCATTATTTAATTTGGAATTTTATAAATAAATATTTCAAAAAATCTACATTGAATGAGAGAATAAATGAATATTTTTAAATGAATTTTAGAGGTGAAATTAATTGTTAATTTAATTATTTAATTAGAAGTTTTATTTTTCAATAAAAATTGGGATTAGTATTTGAATTATTTAGTTGATTTCGATTTCACATACAGCAACGCCATCTACAATAAAATAAATACATTTATATTACCAAGGGAATTTAAATCAAAATGTTTCTTATTAATATTAAAAATAAATCGCTCAATGTAAAATCTATAAATAAAAAATAAAAAAAATTTTTTATTGCAATTATAAATTGTAAAAATTATAAATGAATAATTTTTTCAATTTTTCTTTGTTTATCGCTATATTTTTATACTATTTTATAATAAATTGAATTTACATATCACGTTAAATGTTGTGGACAATTTAAAAATTTTCAAACGTAACAAAAAAAAAAAAAAACTTCATTAAAATTTTTCAGGGACAATAATTAATTGTTACATTTTTTTTCTTATTATACATTATCAAAATAATCCCGGTGAAAACTGTTGGATAGAATTATTTTACTTAAATTTTTATATTCTTCTAGTTCTACACTGTTAATTACATCGAAAATGACATTGACGATTGAAATTTAATGGCATCATGTGTTGCGCTTCATTCAATTATCTGAAAATATGATTTTCCTCTATTAGATTATAGGTAGCATAGTGTACTGTAATAAACTATATACCATTGTCATTGATAGATCATAATTAAATTATTCAATTAATCGCTATTATTACGCGCAGAATATTATTGTATTTGAATAATTTAAAGTCTTTCATGTTATGCATACAAAATTTTAATATATCTACATGAGAATTTGAAAAATACGGTTGAAATATTCTCAAAGGTATCCATAACTGAAAAACAAATAATAAAAAAAAATATATATTGAATAAAAATGATAAAATAAAAGTAATATTGTGCCGCAGGGTCGAAATAGAATTATTCAAAGTTGATTTTCTATATGTATTTGTAAATATATATATATCTATGTGTGTGCAATTCAACTTTACACGATGGTCCGAGTGGAAAGAAATCCTTCAAGAAACGCTCGTCCACAATTTCAAAGGAAGCCTGTAAAATTATATATTTTTGCTTGAAGCATAAAAAGGTTTCATATAGAATTGAAAAATAAAAAAGAATAAAAAAAAAAAATTTATTTCACATACACACATTTATAAAATTATATTCTTTATTATAATTTACATTTTAAATGTTCACTTTGAACAAAACTTATTATCTTAAACGTAACTTTTTATTATACCACAAATGAGTTATTCAATTAAATTCAAATAAAAACTTTTTAAGTAAAAATAATTTCAAACTTCACAAAATTTAGAACAATAAAAAACAAACAAAATTTCACTCACAATCATAACATTAAATTGATATAAATGAGTATATTTGAACAATAACAATACACCCATTATATAGTTGCAGCCCAGCATAACAAAAAAAAATAAATAGAAAAAAATCATTGGTATTTATATGAGTGAAAAATTTGTGTTAAACCAATGAATTTTTATTTAAACTAAATGTAAATGTGTCTTTATTATTATTTTTTTTTGTGGTTCTCACATTGTCGGCGTGTTTGAGTGCTGTAGAAATAGAGAAATAGAGAGATGAGAAGCGAGATAGGTCATTTAGTATTTGTGTGAATGTGTAAATGTATCGTGAGCGCGTGCGCAAACGCGCGTCGTTATTCGTCATCGTAGTCGTCTTTTTGCTTTGCTGTTTATATGGAATTGTATGGCCCCAGGATTTGTATATATACAATCGTCTATGTATGCATGTGTCCACACATATTACTATATCATACATAGATATGTATAATATTGGACACGAGTGGTTTATGACTCAGTCGGTAAGGAAGAGGAACGAAAAAAATATTGACGTGTTGAACAGGAGGAGAGTTTAAGGTTTCAAGCACGTTTCAACCTGTTCAAGTTTATGCATGCAGGTTTATAGAAAGAGGGAATGAAGTGACATTCAGGATGATCAAAATGAAATTTAAAACCGGTAGCAAATGAAATAAAATTATATTCTTTTAAATTAAATAAAAATCGCTTTTTTTTTGTTATAAAAAAAATTTTATTTTCGTTTTAATTTGTAAGTAAATTTTCCGATGCATTTTATCTTTTGTTGAAACTATTTTGCATTTATTTTTTTAGGGTAATATTGCTTGAACGATAGAGTTTGTTTTATGTCGATTTTTAAATGCTAAAATGATTCGTTGATTTATGAATAAAATAAAATGAAAACAGAGTCTCAAGAAAAATTTTTTTTCACTTTACACACATACATACACATCTATGTTGTATATTTAAATATGTCGGTATATACAAGTGATCTTTTTGGAAAGGAGATTTACTGAGAATTTCCTACGTTTACAGAATTAAATATAAAAAAAAAATTCATGTTTAACTTGTAAATTATAATTTTCCTTTTTATTTTTCTCTCAATCTTTAAAAACTTGTGTTTTTATTCCAAGATAAGCCGATTGGAGTATTATATTTGTTCTTTCTTTTCCTTATTCTATGTAATAGCTTTTCCTTTCGTTGTCTCTGTCGGAAATAAGTGAAAAAAAAAATCTAATATCGAAATAAATGAATAATGAAAATAATCACGAAGTAATTTTGAATTTAACCATTTTGTGCCGAGGATAATAAATTATGAATGTCCTTGTTAGCTCACCGTCGTTGTAGTCAGCTCTCTGTATGTACTCTGGTGGGTACTTTGAACGATGAGACAGAAAAAGCGTGAAACAGAGTGAGAAATAAAGATGCAATGAGTTTAATGAAAGAGCGAGATGTGAAGGCGGCGAAACGCCAACGAAATTTGAGCTTGCGCACACATTCATAAATGTATAGCTACTTACTGAACAGAGAATTCCTCAGGGTTGGCTTCTATTGTTTCGCTTTTACGAGAAGACTTCGCTTCAACTCGACTGCGTACCTAAAGTACTGGTATTTATATCGCGTGCCACTCGTCTCCACTTCGCTTTTATACCATTAAACTCTTATTATATTTATGGTTGTTATGTGTATACATAAATAAATATATATACATATAGTATTATGGAAAATGTAGCCATAAAGTAATGGAGTATTTCTATTGTTATATTATAAGAAAAGTAATCTATGATCTAAACAATTAAGAAATTTAATTTTTTATTGATTAATGTGAATTTTTTTTTTAATTTATAAATTTAAATTTACATATAACTTTATATATATTTTTATTATATATAAATATATATAAATTATATTATGTATCATATTATACATAAATTTAGATTTATATATAAATTTATATAAATAAAAAAAATATAAATATTATCTTTTATGGATTAATGTGATTTTTTTTTCTAATTTATAAATTTAAATTTATATATAACTTTATACATATTTTTATTATATATAAGTATATATAAATTATATTATATATTATATTTTAGATGAATTTAGGTTTATATATAAATTTATATATATAAAAAAAATATAAATTTAATTTTTTATGGATTAATGTGATTTTTTTTTTATTTATAAATTTATATATATTTATATTATGTATGAATTTGTATAAATTGTATTATATATTATATTATACATAAGTTTAGATTTATATATAAATTTATATACATAAAAAAAATAAAAATTTAATTTTTTATGGATTAATGTGATTTTTTTTTTATTTATAAATTTATATTTATTTATATTATATATGAATTTATATAAATTATATTACATATTATATTATACATAAGTTTAGATTTATATATAAATTTATACATATAAAAAAAAAATAAAAATTTAATTTTTTATGAATTAATGTGATTTTTTTTTTTTATTTATAAATTTATATTTATTTATATTATACATGAATTTATATAAATTATATTACATATTATATTATACATAAGTTTAGATTTATATATAAATTTATACATATAAAAAAAAAATAAAAATTTAATTTTTTATGGATTAATGTGATTTTTTTTTTATTTATAAATTTATATATATTTATAATATATATTATATTATATATAAATTTGAATATATATATAAATTTATATGTATAAAAAAAATATAAATTTAATTTTTTAAGAATTAATGTGATTTTTTTTTTTATTTATAAATTTATATTTATTTATATTATATATGAATTTATATGAATTATATTACATATTATATTATACATAAGTTTAGATTTATATATAAATTTATACATATAAAAAAAAATAAAAATTTAATTTTTTATGGATGGAAAATTAATTATTTGATATAAATATGTTTTATTTATTTATTTTTTCTCCTTGGTATAATTTATGATTTTTTCATTGAGGAATTTTGGGAAGAAATAAAAAAATAAATATAAAAGAATTGACAGGGGTTTTTTCTAAAGAGAAAATAATTCTGCACGTGACTTGCAACTAAAAGAAAAAGATGTCAGCAACAGAATTTTTGGGAGAGACAAAAATGTCCACATGTACGTCCTATAAAAGCAATGAAGGTTCCCATTTAATTCTCTCATTTCTGTCAAATAAATTGTCACCCTCGTTTTGTTCATGCTACAAACACACACGTGTATTTTATTTATAATTATATACAATAACAATACATATCCTTGTATTCACATAAAATAAATTATATTTGTTGTCCAAATATATATTATCAAATTAATATTTTATATTTTATTTATTTTGTGAATGTGAAATATAATTATTAATATTTTTTCTTGATAACATTACCTACAGACAGACATCTACACATACACAATACTTCCGTAATAACTTGAAGAAGCCAACTTAAATATTTTCCTGAGACAAACTTACGTACCATCTACTTCATTATTTCACAAAACTTAATAAACTTTATAATATGAACAAGATTTTACTAGTTAATTATAAGTTATGTGTAGTTTTGTTTAAGACAGTTGATGATAAAAAAAAATAAATAAATAAATCAGACAAACAGCGCCCACAAAATCATGGTGAACTTGTCAACAATTTAATGACCTAGACATAAAATAATAATAAAAAATAAAACAAAGTTTAAAAACAAAATAAAAAAAAATAATTTTCTATGATATTATTTCTTACTTTTTAATTTTTTTTCTTATTTCAATTATGGTATTTCAGATAATTAACACAAAATCATGGTGAACTTGTCAACAATTTAATGATTTAGACATATAATAATAATAAAAAATAAAACAAAGTTTAAAAACAAAATAAAAAAAAATAATTTTCTATGATATTATTTCTTACTTTTTAATTTTTTTTCTTATTTCAATTATGGTATTTCAGATAATTAACACAAAATCATGGTGAACTTGTCAACAATTTAATGACTTAGACATATAATAATAATAAAAAATAAAATAAAGTTTAAAAACAAAATAAAAAAAAATAATTTTCTATGATATTATTTCTTACTTTTTAATTTTTTTTCTTATTTCAATTATGGTATTTCAGATAATTAACACAAAATCATGGTGAACTTGTCAACAATTTAATGATTTAGACATATAATAATAATAAAAAATAAAACAAAGTTTAAAAACAAAATAAAAAAAAATAATTTTCTATGATATTATTTCTTACTTTTTAATTTTTTTTCTTATTTCAATTATGGTATTTCAGATAATTAACAACTAAAACAGGTTATTAGACTACATGAAATATTAAAAATTCCGTTTGAAATATGCCAGTGAAAATAACAGCGACCTCACTACTATTATTCCTTCAATTTACCATTACGAAAATTCTCTTTGACGGTTGTCATGTATACATATATGCATACATATTCTGTGTCACGAATTATCCAACATGTTTTGCGGAGTCATATCGTGCGTGTGTATTGGTGAATATATATGCACCGTGAAATTTGTCCCAGGGTCTATTCGTTCATGTCACACAAAGGCTGTTTAACACGGGACCATGACTACTTATATAATTTCCACCCTATTCAATATATACACGTCGTGGTGGTAGTGGTGACTGTGGTTAACTGTAGATGGTGTGTATATATATATTCCTCTCAGGCTTCCCAACTTAAACTTCGTGACCTTTTGACTTTCACATAAAAAGCAACTGACAAAACAAGGGTTGACATCATGTAATTCAACAGTTTATAAATATTCTACAATCTCTAAGAATTTCAAATAAAATATTTATTCATTTTTAAATTATTTATTTAATTCACTTGTAAAATTAATTTATCATCGATTCGTATTATTTATTGTTACATTAATCAATTGGAATTGATTTTTTATACTTATGAATATTTTATTTTTCTTCAAGTTCATAAATTGATATTTTATTTTTTAAACTTTTTTTCTTATTTCAATATAAACTTCCTTCTCGATAGTTTAACTGTTTGTATATACGATCTTTGATATATATTCACAGATATATCTATGTATGTATGTATATGAAATGTTGAAATGTAAATATTTCTATGTATATATTTACTGATAAGAAAGTTTCATGATCAAATGAAATTTTTTCCAAGATATAAGCACACACACACTATTTTTATGAAAAACTTAAACTGCACATGAGATAAACTTTTTCTTCTACTTATTCTATATTTTCTTATCTAAAAATAAAAAATGAAAAATCGATTGAATTAATCGTACGAAATATTTATTTATTTTTGTATTCTTCATTTTATTATCAATTTTTTCATTTTTTTTTTTTCAACTGGTCCTGCTATTTAATCTTTAATACCTAAAAATCCAGTCTCAAGACGACAGGATGATCTGAAAGAAAGTCCCTGCTTCTATTATATCCCGCCATCATCCCTCACATATACGACACCCCTTGAATATACAGTTACTACA
>JAQQBS010000001.1:3586771-3629127 GCA_030347275.1 Microctonus aethiopoides
AAAAAAAAAAAAAAAAACATAGATATTATATTTATTTGAAGACGGTGTGGCAGAATGTTAGGGTATTTTTATGTATATAACTACAGCAGATATCTTTTTATTTTTTTTCTTCTTCCTCATTTTCGGTACCTATAAAAAGAAAATGTCGAGTGAAAAATGCAGTCTCACGTTCGTGATAGATGGTTGTGTGTGCCGAAGGAAAATGGTTGAGGCGGGTCCATTCTCAACTTCAATACTCGCATTTATATATCCATGCACGAATAGATATACAGTGTCTGCATATACTTGTGAATATATGTATATACTTATACATAATATATTGTATTATATAGGTATGTTATACTCACTATCTATATGTACATGAAATAGAAATAACACAGCTTACCTCATAGTCATATAAACGTATTGTATCGGTATAAAATACGTTTACGTATATAAACTACTCAATGTTCGCTGTAAAATATATTATATCCTTGCATATACATGAAGTATATGTATATGTATTATGTATATATACATATATGTATATAATAAAAAAAGCTCAGAGTATATATGGAGTTCTTGTTAAATAAAAAAAAATTAGTTCGTTGCTATCAGTTTGAGATATTTTTTTCAATGACATTCCGCTGTTGAACCACTTCAAAGCGCATCAACTATATCAGCAACGATCCAACGACACAACGCAGTCACTCGTTGCTATATATTTTGTTATGTATGTATGTATGTATAAGGAGCAACAGAAGAAAAAGAGAATGGAGGAAAAAAATAAATGATCAAAGTGAACTAGAAGAAAAAAAGAAATTGCGGATAAAGAGGAACAAAAAGATTTTGCGAGACGTTTTATGATCATGAGGAAACTAGCAAGACTTTTATGTATATATGTATATATATGTAGGTATGTGGGTATATAGATGAAGAGGCGGAAGGAAGAATGAATAAAAAAAGAAGTGAGATAGTGGTTAAGGATTTGAGTAGAAAAAATAAAGAATTTTCGTATTGTTGTATAACGCGACTATACCTTCTTTATTCGTGACCAGGGATGAACTATCCAGTATATATATTTTTATATGCTTGTATGTATATATGTATTTGTGAAATGCAATGATAATAGTGCACCCAAGATGAAAAAGCATTGTGAAATAGTGGTAACTGTAAAGGAATAAATACAAGATATAAAAAGAAAATAGTTATTTGTAAATGTACATTATATCCGATGATATGTACATGTATGGTTGAAGATAATAAAATAAAAATGGTGTATGTACTTTTATAGGTATGAAAAAAATATATATATATATATGTGTGTGAATATATAATTGAAAATATAAATGAGGAAAATATATAAATGAATTTGGATAAATTTGAAAATTGTTTTTTATATTGAAATTAAAAGTTGAATTAATTTAGTATTTAATTATTGTGTTGATACATTAACTAATTAAATTGAAATAAAAATATAACTAATTAATTATCTCAACAAGATAATTATAATAAAATAATTAATCCCGATTGAGAATTTAATTAGTAAATTTTTTTAATGTATGAAATAAATATAAACGTATAAAATTAAATTATCAATCTGAGTCAATTGTTTTATTAATGTCATGACCTTTATGCAATTAATTGCTAATTCGATATTTCAATTTAATAACTCTCGCATCAATAAAATAAATTATTGACTGAATTTAATATTAAATTAATTCAATAATTCATTTTAATAATGTAATCTTTAAATTTAATTCAATATAAAATATTTTTTCCTACACAAAAATTTATTGACTATTCAATTCACATCTTAATATAAATACATATACATGTGCAATTACATACAGAGTTGTTTATAAATGAGAAATGAGGAGACTGATATGAGTTGGGTGTATTACCAGATGCGAAGACTGAGAAGTAGATGGAGAAAGGAAAAAAATAAATAAAAACTAAAAAGAAAAGGCGAAAGAAGAAATTGGTTGGCGGTCCGGACGTGTGAGACTTCCACGAAGTAGACCTCCGTGGCCTCGACTTTTGCCACACACACACACACATATTCTTTTCTTTCTCATTCTTCCCTCTTGTCATTTAATATATTTCCCTCTCATTCACTCAATTGTGTACATATGCCGCTTATTGCTTTTGCTTCACTATTACTATACACAAATTCATATTCGTTTCGTTCAAATTTGTTCCATTCTGATGTTTTGGATGATACCAACAATATTTGCAGTTAAATTCATCAATGCATCAGTGATTTATTCATATATATAAAGCTTTTACATTGTTGATTGATCAGCAATATAACGTTTATTGTAAAAGAATAATATTAATAATTAATGTCAGATCAATAAATTCCAGTTTAAAGAAAATTTGCTGTCAATTATAAACAAATTTCATCTTTTCAGCTCTACAACTCGAAAACTGTTGGTCGGAGAGTGTTTTTTATAAATAACTTTTTTGTAGCCGATTTAACGCCCTACAAAAACTTATATATTCATTTTTTCCAAAAAAAATTTTTAATTACCGAAAAATCGAGTTGAAGTAGAAAAAAAATTTTCCCAAATTTTTTTCAAACAGGAATATTTTTTTTTTTTTTTATAAATTATCAGATTTTCAAGTAACACTTTAATATACCTATATGTATCTACACTGAAAAAAATTATTAGATATTTTAAAGAATTTTTTTTATTAATATAATATTTATTTATCAGTAATATATTTAATTTTAATTCAATATTTTATTGTTCAATGACTGTAATTTTATTATTATTACCACCACTAGAATGGGTAATACAATGTTCTATTTTACTCTGTGTTATTTATTATATAGATATATATCTTATTTCATCATTTCTAAATCGTTTTCGATTAATCTTTCTTTAGTCATTTTGGGGTTTTCATCTATGAGACTTTTGTATGCCATATGAGAACGTGGCAGATGCATCTTTGAGTTTATGTGGGTTGATACGTATTATTTGTTAGCACATTCTGGATCTGATGTGAGTGTGTAAGTAGATGTGGGTGTTTACAATGATGTGTTGGGGTAAATATACCGTATATACATCAGGGAACATTTATCGATTTACACTCGCCACCCTCATTTTTCAAACGCATGTTGGAGGCGTTTATGATTTTGTGAATTGATGAGGTGTAGGTTTAGGTGGTAGGAACGGAGATTATATTGCAATATAGAGTTTACGATGATCATTCATTTATAAATTTATATATGTATCTATGTATATTTTATTATACAAGAGAAGAAAAAAATTAAATCTACTATAATATTCATAGTGTGATTTATATTGATAATGTATAAATATTTAATGTCATTTATAAAAAGAATATTTATATGTTGTTTCAAGGTGGAAATTGAATTAATAATGAGCAATAAATTTTCATTTATAATTAACGTAGAATTAAATAATAAAATAATTCACAGTTTTATAAATATATAAATAATTTAATTGTAAATTTATTGTCGTTAATATTAACAGAGTTATTAATTTTTATTGATGAAATGAATTATTTATAACATCCCATTAAATATTACAAAGTGAAAAAAAAAATAAATAAATAAATAAAAGAACAGAAAAAAAAAGAATGGAAAATAAAAATGAAAGGTGGAAAAAAAAATAATATTCTAACACGATTTCACCATCGATTCATTATCCGCAACTTTGGTATTGCGAAAGTGACATAAAGAAAGGGTGAGAGGAAATACGACAGAGTAAGATAGACACAGAAAGTGAAAAAGATAGAGAGAGAGAGAGAATTTTTTTTCAATAAAAGTGCGACAAATTTTATTCTCCGCATGAAAAGATTGAGTGAGAGAAAATTTTTCTCGTGAATAGTACAAGGCAAGCAGAACTTTTCCATAATCCATTTGCAGGCGCAATGTAAAAATAGAGAATGACGAGATGATGTACTGTATGTGGAAGTGAAGAGAAAGACCGAGAGGAAAAACGAAAGAAAGAAATAGATAAAAAAATATATAAAAAAAAAAAAAAAAAAAAAAAAAAAAAAAAAAAAAAAAAAAGGGAACGCGAAAGAGTATATGGAAGACCAGATATCCCAACGGATGCTCGTGTCGATATGCGATGGTATAGAACCTTAAATATAAGTTGGCATATCGACGAGACGGAAGCTTGGGGCTATGAAATATATAGTGATTTTATAGATCCATAGCTACACATTCAGCGCTTTGGTTGAACCAAAAAATATTGCATGCCTATTATGTATACATAAGAACATAGATAGATATATAAATATTTTAGACTTATAAAAATAAAAGAAGAATAGAGAAAAATTCAAATAAAAATGTACACAAAAAAATGATAATTTATCAGAATAAAAGTTTAAAGTTAATAAAAATCCAAGTAAATTATTATTATTACTATTATTATTACTATTATTATTACTATTATTATTACTATTATTACTATTGTTATTATTGTTATTACTATTATTATTGTTGTTATTATTACTATTATTACTATTATTGTTATTACTATTATTACTATTATTATTATTGCTATTACTATTATTGTTGTTATTGCTATTATTGCTATTGTTATTACTATTATTACTATTGTTATTACTATTATTACTATTGTTATTATTGTTATTACTATTATTATTGTTGTTATTATTACTATTATTACTATTATTGTTATTACTATTATTACTATTATTATTGCTATTACTATTATTGTTGTTATTACTATTATTGCTATTGTTATTACTATTATTACTATTGTCATTACTATTATTGCTATTGTTACTATTGTTATTATTATTACTATTATTACTATTATTATTGTTATTATTACTATTATTGCTGTTATTACTATTATCACTATTGTTATTACTATTATTATTATTTATTATTCTTATTGTTATTACTATTATTACTATTGTTATTATTGTTAGTACTATTATTGCTATTATTATTATTATTATTATTATTATTATTATTATTATTATTATTATTATTATTATTATTATTATTATTATTATTATTATTATTATTATTATTATGCATTATGTTCAAGTGAAAAGGTAAATACTCATCAGAATTTTTGTTGATAAATTATATTTTGATATTCAATTTCAAGATTTATAATTGCAATAATTTTATTATTTATATTTATGGATAGATGATTATTTATAAGGAAATTACGTTGGTGTGTTTGCTATGATGATGAAGAGGCTAACAAGGGTGAGGTTTGAATTGTATGTATGTATGTATGTATGTATGTATGTATGTATGTATGTATGTATGTATGTATGTATATATAACAGGCAAGATGCACAAGCTATGACCTCGGGCAACCACTGGTTGCTTTACTTGCTGCAAAGTCGACCAAGAGTGTGCAAATCTGCAGCCAGCAATGGCATGACTTTAAAATTCAGTCAGTACAACCAACGAGAGTCAACGTTAAAAGCAATCTTGAATACAAATTATACTAAGTTTATTGCTTTTGGCCCCTGATGAAAATTAATCGTCAACTATATATATATATATACATTATTGTATGCATGTATATATTGTATATGCATACTTATACATTACAATTACTACTTTATATACAAACGACTAGACAAAATGTTGACACTATATTAATTAGAATTATATTTATTTATTTATTTATTTTTTTTTTTTTTGATTGCAATGGAGAATACAAATTAATTATTCTTTCATTTATTTTAGAAAAATTAATTCTGATTGCTTTTATACGGTAATGGAAAAAGATTAACTGAATGGGATTAAATGTATATAAATGAAGAGAGTTTGTGTATTTAAAAATGGTAAATTATATTTCCGGCTACGTGAATATGTAAGCCACTTGCACTTGATATAGATTCCACTTCCGCTGTGAAATTCAATACTGGATCTAGAATTCTTTTAAAAGTGAGAAAGTAAATGTTATGAGGAATTGAGCTAATTTTAAACTACCTCTGTAGTATTGTATATGTGTATATATGTTTTATATGTATGATCATTACATGGATATAAATATAGCGGTATTGTAATTTCACTTTACCTTTCGCATTCATATTTTAATAGCTTGAAAAATATGAATATATTAAACTTAAATTATATATTCGAGCATGTATTCAATATTTCATCGAGCGCAACTTTCAAGGACACGAATAAGTAAAAATAAAAATGAAATAAAGGACTAACTATGTATATTTTCAACAGAAAAAAAAATAAAATTGAAATTAATACGATAAATATTCGTGAATTTATATAATACGATTATGAATTTATTTGCAGTATGAATGTTTATTGTTTGAATGGAATTTTTAATATTGTAAAGAGAAACCATGAATATTAACGTGTACATACGTGCATGAACATATATTACAATTGATAGAATAAATGGTAAATGTAAATTATATGAAAAAAAAAAATGTATATGTAACCGATCGATGAACTTTCGAGTGGGAAATTTTCTGTTCATTGCCCATCATACATTCAATTATTTCACAAACATGCTCTTGCATAGATGTATATATATATATATATATATACGTATATGTATGCATATAAAACATATAATTTACGCATTGACGCATGAGGACGAATTTTTATAGATAGTAAATGGAAGCCAATTGTACTAATTGATAGTCTTCTATTTTTAAATATTACAGCAATATATTTCTTTATAAAAAAGAAATTTTTTCTTCCATTTCGTCCATTTAATTAATAATTTTCCATAACGAACGAAAGGATAATATGAAATTTTATACTATTATTTCAGTGGAAGTAAAATTTTTGGACATTAAATTTATTTCAACTGAATAAATTAACATTTATATTTCAACCAAATAATTAACATTATTAATGAACATTTATTTTATTTATCAATTAATATTTATTTTAAATAAATATTAATTATTAAAAATAAATATTAATCACTTAAGATGAATATTTTATTCAATATAATAAATTTATCTGCTTTAACCAATTTTTATTCTCCGTATTTCGTTATTATTATTATTATTATTATTATTATTATTATTATTTTGCATGATGTTTAAGTGAAAAAATAAATAAATAAATAAATTTATATATAAACAAATGAAATAAAAATATTGTTAAAATATTGTTATAAATATATTTTCATTATTATTTATCATTTTTTTGTAATTTTATTACTATTATTATTATTATTATTATTATTATTATTATTATTATTATTATTATGCATGAGGTTTTAGTGAAAGAATAAACAAATAAATAAATTTACAAATGAATAAAATGAAATAAAAATATTGTTAACATATTGTTATAAATATATATTCATTATTATTCATCATTTGTTTATATTATTATTATTATTATTATTATTATTATTATTATTATTATTATTATTATTATTATTATTATTATTATTATTATTATTATTATTATTATTATTATTATTATTATTATTATTATTATTATTATTATTATTATTATTATGCATAAGGTTTAAGTGAAAAAATAAATAAATAAATAAATTTCTAAATGAATAAAATGAAATAAAAATATTGTTAAAATATTGTTATAAATATATTTTCATTATTATTCATCATTTTTTATATTATTATTATTATTATTATTATTATTAACAATAATAATAATAATTCTTGGCAAAAAAATTAAAAGAAAAAAAAATTAAATTGATGATTAAGTGAATGAATGAACGTCGTGGTGGGTGACAACAAAAGTTGATGCATCGTATAATTATGAAGGTGATTAATCAAAGAAGTAAAGAAATTAAAGTTGGCCGCCGCACAATGTGACATATAGCATGTGGTTATGGCTGCCTTAATTTCCCAAGCACATATGTATATATGTATATATTCATATACATACATATAATATATCAAATGAAAAGACCGCTAACCTTTCAACGTCATCCATACTTCCATTTAGCATTGATCGATTGTTCGAACTCGTCTCATGAATCTTTGATGCTGGATTAATCGTCATTGTCATCGTCGCAGGTGTTGAGTATAGGTATATAGACAATATTTAAATTCACGGCATGAGAGTTAAAGTCAATATCAAGTTTGCATATATAGATTATACACACGGTTGAGAAACAGAATAATAAAGAGTGAATTTTATTATAAAATATTTTGTTGAAAAAATTAACAATTATTTTATAATTTTCAAACAATATTTTTTTTTTTTTTTTTTTTTTTTGGTAAATGGAAATACATTTGTAGAATTAAATTATATACGATTTCGTGATGAAGTTTTATTGGGTTTGACTGCTGAAATTTAATTAAAGAAAAAAGAAAATTTTTTTTAGCGATTTATAATTTTTCAAAGTTAATTTTTAAATAAAGTAAATCATTTATTAATAAAAGTTTTAATTTGTATATAATTAAAAATATTTAATTATACAAATCTCTTTTTTCTTTGTATATTATCCTTATTATTATATTTCAAAATTTTTTCCAATTATATTTCAATTTATAATTGTATTATTTTCATTATCATTAATCGAACAAATAAAATTCATTAAAGATTAATTCTTAAATTAATTCTCGTCCATTGCATGTATAATTAATCACGATCCCAAGTCATGTCAAACGTTAAAGAATATATAACATTCATACACTATATTTAAAAGAATCAAATTGTCAGCCATACCACGTAATTTCAATATCATTTATCCTACTTACAATCAATTAGTGAGAGAGAATTATCGACCTGGATTGAAGTGCGAGAGCAAGTTTTATTTTTAAACCCACAAGGGAAGCAGTTAATAACAATGAAATATTGTCTCAATAAAGTTCAACATAAATTTTCAACGCAACAAAAATAAAAAAATAAATAAACAAAAAAAAAACGAAAAAAAAAAATTCAAATAAAAATTCAAACATATACACAAACTGGATCAAAATAAATTGCCACTTATAGATCTTCATGAATAATATACGGATGAACAAAACTATGATTAATATGAAAAAATTACACGAATAAAAAATATAAAAAAATATAATATAAACAAACAATCAATATTAACAGAAAATATTCAAAATTATATTCAAACAAATAATAAACAAAATAAAATTCATTTGTTTAATATACATAAATTTTTTAATATATTTCAAATATTTCATATCAATATAAACACTTTCTACACATATATTTATATCAACACAAATACATATATGTATATATAACATATATATACAATTTTATACATAGAAACCTCGATAAAATTTTGGACTTATAAATTTTACAAAATGTGACATTTTTTTTTTTTTTAATGATTAATATGCTTATATATTACTCGCGATTGGTCGCGACTAGACATATAGAATTGCCTCCGGTCATTGACAAGCAGGAAATGATGACTGACGCAACATAAAGAGTTCACTTTCTATTTTTCCCTGCCTCTCCACTTCTCTGTTTCTCTTTATATTAATTCTTGTTCTATCGCATCAACTAATAATTTATATATTCTCCCACTCTCCTTTCCTTACCTCCTCAATAATCAAAATAAAAATACTAATCTACATAATAATAGATATTAATTAATATTAATACTCAAATAATTACATCTTGAGTTAAATTCATTTTTTATTTTTTTTATTTCTCTAACATTTTATATTTATTTATTATTTATCTTTAAATTATACGAATATATATTTTTGTTTGATAAATATATTCGTAAAGTGATCATCGAAATGAAAACAGTTCATGCAGCGTGACTTGTTCAAACATGTTTATACACGTATGCCGAAACAACATAACTTTAAATTACATTGCAAGAGCAATTGTCTCTTTTTCTTTTTTCGCTTGTTCTTCTTGTATATATGTATATGTATTTTATGTGTAATAACTATTGGTGTCGAAGTGTGCCTTTCGCTCGACTAAAAGCCGGATTATTTCAGGTCACAGTAGTGGATAATATTTATGACATCATTCGCCAAACCAAAACAAGAAAAATTTAAACGAAAGTATAGTAGAGATTATACTCTCACTCTCACTATATGTATACTCTCGCTTTGCGGCGGTTTTGTTTGCGATTGTGTTGTGCTCTCCATGTGCTACTGTACTAAATTGCGTTGAGTATGAGCATATTGTGAGTGCGAGGAAAAAAAAAAAAAAAAAGAGAGAAATAAATAGAGAGACAAGATGAGGGAGTAGAAAAACGAGTTTGCACCACGTGAATATAATAGTGAGCACACGGTGTTCAATGTGTTTCAATTGACACGTTGCAAAATTGTAGGCAACAGTTTGTTAGTATTTATAAACATGTATAAAATAAAATATTGAAATAACAAAAATTAATTTTCATTTTTTGGTGAAAAATAAAAAAATTCGAAAGTAATTTTTACTTTAGCATTTTATTTTCACAATACAATTGTGTCTAAAATTGTACAGTGTAATTTCAAGTAGCTGAAGAGTGCAAAAATGGATAAAAGAACTTGGAGGAAACAATGAAAAATAAAAATAAAAAAAAAAAATATTTAGAGAATGGAGAAATAAAAATGAAAAGGCGATTGAGAAGAAGGATGCAATTGGGGTATGCGCTTTATAAGCACACGGGCTATATGCTCACGAAGGGGAGTGTTTAAGTTTCCAGACGCGTTAACTATTCGCCAGTGAAGCCCGTTCAAATGGGCCGTAATAGGTTCCAGTGCTCGCCGGATATTCAAACGAGCCGTATAGAAAGTGGTTATACGAACGCGCGCGGCTCAAACATACACGCAGTAGGATAGCACTACTCCGATCGAGCATTAAATCGCACTGAGTCGATTTAACCGTGAACTAAAGTACCATCCTCTTTTCAAGTGTGCATAACACTCATTTACGCGTACACGTACATGAATATATACATAAGTATTTAAATGTATACATATATACTACAGATACTTAGAAAGACATTTGGAAATAATATTACACAATTCAAATTCATTTGGTCATTGACACAATGAAACATTTATTAGATTTATTTTATCTTTCACAAAAAAAAAAAAAAAAAAAAAAAAAAGAATAAATAATAAAAAAATAAAAATAAAAATAAATATATATAAATATTATATTAATAATTATAAAATAATAATAATAATAATAATAATAATAATAATAATAATAATAATAATAATAATAATAATAATAATAATAATAATAATAATAATAATAAAATTAAAATAAAATTAAAAATTAAAATTAAAAATTAAAAATAATAAATATAATAAACAAATGAATATAAATTAATTATACTGCAGATACTTAGAAAGACATTTAGAAATAATGTTACACAATTTAAATTCGTTTGGTCATTGATACAATGAAATATTTATTAGATTTTTTTTATCTTTCATCAAATAAAAATAAAAAAATAATGAATAAATTAATTCAAATAATTTTGTTCTCATTCCAATTGTAAATTTAATTTTGAATATTAAATATTTTACATTGGATTTGATTTCATGCAATGAAACTTTTATTCGTTGCATTTAATTAAATTAATTCGTGAGTAAAATGTGTCTAAAATTGTATTTAAAATCTTTATACAATTGTTATGAATAATATTTTGTTTGAAAATAATTAATTTATAATATTATTTTATTATATAATCAATTGTTTGAATAATTTTAAAGGTTTTAAACAAATTATAATAATACATATTGTGAATAATAGTCAACAAAAAATAAACTCATTTGAGGATTGATAATAACCGGCGTGGAAAATGGTCGACGGCAATCCAAGTGAAGTTTCATATCGTGTTTCAACTATTCTCAACGAGTCACCATCTCCATGACCTATTTTATTATCCGGTGGAGGGCGTCCATGGACCCGTATCTCTTCCCTTTTTCGCTGTAGAGCAAAACCCGAATACGAAACATACCCTCAACCAACTAAACTACTGTGCTGCCATCGTATAAAGAAAAAGTGAGTGCGCGCATAGCGCGGTGGAAACGAGATGTCGTTAGAGAGCCCATTAGATGCTTTTCGACGCTCGAATAAATTTCACGATCGTTATATCGCATTAACCTCACGTCAGTGTGCGCATTCAACGGAAGTATCACTGTGCGCCTTCTTAGTCGTTTCCCATTTCTCTGAAGAAGAGCTGAAGAAACGAAGAAGCAAAAATAAAAAACATAAATAAATAAATAAATAAATATTAACCGTGAAAAAATAATGAAAAAAAATTCTTCTACACGGAACTTCATTGTGACAAGTTTAATTATTTTTTAAACATATAAATAATATGTATAGGTAATATATAAATTTAATAAATACATTCGACATTTATTATAAATTATTCATTTTAATTAACAACAATTACCACAATAGAAAAATATTTTCACTGATAAAATAAATAGAAAATGAAAAAATTAAAAAATATGCACACATTACATTTTTTTATCGCATCTCTGCGGCGCATTGAATATTTTGAATAAAAATTTTATCGCTATTGTCAGACATATTGTGCACCAATGTCAGCTATACACGGGTATCCACACACATTACACGCTTCTTGTGCTTTTATCAGCATTAAAAAATAATATATATATATATATATATATAGCTACAGATACACATATATATCGATGTAAATAATAATAAATACGATGTTCATGTGCGAGAGAAATATTCGCATGTATGAACCGTAAACTGAAAAATACGACCATGGAGATGTATGGAATAATACTTGAAACAAAAAAATATCCATACAAACATATGCATGTACACATGTGTATAATAATAATAATAATAATAAATGATTATAAAAAAATGATAAATAATAATAAAAATATATTTATAACAATATTTTAACAATATATTTATTTCATTTTCTTCATTTATAAATTTATTTATTTATTTATTTGTTAATTTTTTAGTCAAACATCACACACAATAATAATAATAATAATAATAATAATAATAAATAATTATGAAAAATGATAAATAATAATGAAAATGTATAATTTATAACAATATTTTAACAATATTTTTAATTCATTTTGTTCATTTATAAATTTATTAATTTATTTATTTGTTTATTTTTTAGTTAAACATCACACACAATAATAATAATAATAATAATAATAATAATAATAATAATAATAATAATAAATGATTATAAAAAAATGATAAATAAAAATGAAAATATATTTATAACAATATTTTAACAATATTTTTATTTCATTTTGTTTAATTATAAATTTATTTTTTTTTACTTAAACATCACAAATAATAATAATAATAAACATAAAAAATAATTATAAAAAATGATAAATAATAATGAAAATGTATTTATAACAATATTTTAACAATATTTTTATTTCATTTTATCCATTTATAAATTTATTTTTTTATCTTAAACATCACACAAAATAATAATAATAGTAACAATAATATAAAATAAAATATAATGAAAATATTTTTACTATAGCTGAAATTGCACAAAATTGAAGTAGTATATAGGCTTTATTTTTTCGTCCTGCCTCATTTTTCACAATAAAAATGTACATATATTATTCTCTGCTATTCCAAAACTATGTTATATATGTATATATATATATATACATATATTATATATATACATCGCAGTTGAGAAATTAAATTTATATACATCTTTATACATCATATAGCAATAGCAATTCGGCGGGAAAGGTCGAAAATAAATTTTCTACGGATCCCGACGACTCGTGTGTATATATAAATATCATATACATGTATATGTAAACGTATAAACATGCGTTCTTAGGCCATATGCACACTTACGATGTATGGGTATACGAGGTACATATATACATATATGTGCGTCACGCTCGTGCTTGTATTTATATACATAAATAAATATGTATATACACACACACCTCATATTTATATTTTTTTTTGTATTTTTTTTTTTTTTTTTTTCGTTACTCCCCCAGAGCACGGGAAAGAGAAATACGCTTGGAACGTAGCTATTTGGGCTATATGCCCAAAAGAAATTTAATTTCTTCAGTATGGTCGTTTGAGGTGACGGATCGACGTTACCCGCGTCAGCTGTTTATTTACGTATAATTTTATTTTATCTTATAATTTTTTTTTCTGTTTCTACATTTTTTTAATCTATCTCAATGACAAACCCGCAATGTATACATCCAATGCTTGGCCATGATTTTTTTTTAACTCACTAAAAATAAAAACACAAAATGAAATATTAATAGACAGTAAAAAACGCGAGTGAAAATAAAAAAATATAAAATTATCCCTTTATTTATTTTATATATTTATTTCCTTATATTTTTTCAAATATTTCCTTCGATTAAATTCTCCCTTTACTAATCCATTTTATAAACGTAAACATATATATTTTTTTTAATTAATTTGTTAAGTGAATGAGCTCTGTGGAGCAATTAAAAAAATCGGTAAATATTTACTAAAGAAAAGTCGACAGAATTTATAAGAGCTTCAAATAAAAAAAAAACCGATTGAATTACATATGTACCTATAGAATACACACGTATACACTTAAGTAAATGTATACATACACACATACACCATAAAAGAATGCAGACGATTGTATCATCAATAAAATTGCAAAATATTTCTAAACAACGACCGCGCAATATTTTTATTTCACTCTTGCTCATGATTTTTTTTTTTCGTATCACAATTTCTCTTACTTATATATCGCTTTTAACATCGAAGTAACTGTGCGTATAGCTTGTTATGCGCATGCGCCCGGAGCAACGATCCTTAACGTGCGATACAGTAGCAAGTCGAATCGCGTAACGAAGCAATCGACGCAATCTATCCTACATGTATTTATTATTTATAAGTATAACTTCTTCTATTATTTGACCTTGCGTCCATATTTGTCACTTAGGTATTGGTGACAGAATTTCAGAGTGTATCAGGTTTTATATATATCGTATAAGAACACAATGTTGTGTCTATATTTGTATGATTTATTATGCATAATGTATTATAATTGTATATTCTCTCTATTATATATTTCATTCACACGTCACACGATATTTCTCTCCAGGAGTTTCTGTCGCGTGACCTTGGCGCGACCGTTACAGCTTTAGTGATGACGTTTTGTGCTACTATATATATATATACATACATATATTAAGTGGACTTTAAAACCGCTGAGTTTACTTCACGTGGAATTTAATTAAATCCAACACATGGATAATTAAAAATATATCAAAGTTTTATTTTTATTCATTTATTTTTCAATCATTTGAAATGATTTGAACTAAAGGAAAAAAAATTTTTTTTTATTCCCAATAAAATTTCTCATAACTTTTTGAGAAATATTCCAATATTTATCGACATGGTCTCATTTTGTGCGCCAAATTCCGGGCTAGAATTTTATATATAATGGATATAAGAGAGCTTTTGAAATAGTCAAGTTTTAATAAATATGAAAATCTGCAGACCATTAAATTAAAAGGTCGTTCGCATTTTACTGATCCTTTTTCATCAAAACATTGACAATATATTTCTATACAAATGTATATATGTACTGTCATATAAATATATAAATATTTTTTTTTCCTTCTACATATATACCCTGGCACAAATACATATATATTACATACATATATATCCGCAACATCTCAATCGAATTTATATCCGTCCACTTACGTTTATAAGATAAACGTAGAAATACATAACACACGTGCAAATATATACATATATATATATATTTATATATATGTATGTATTGCGTCTATAAATATATATTATTTCCTGAAGATTTTCTTGGTCCGTAGATGAAGAAAATAGATTTCCTCATTCGAATGATATCCGGACATTGGGATTGGTCGCTATGGTGAAGAATGTATAGTGACGAGCAGTGAAGCAAAAGCAAAAGTAGAGATATATTCAATGATATATTGAGTGTATATAATATTCCTTATGTATCTTCATATATATATAGTAGAACTGTTCTGCTATATTACATTCACGTTCACTGACATTCAACTTCATTTCTCCAGATAATAAGATTTTTATGAAAATAAAAAATAATAAAAAAGAATAGTGGATAAAAAATAAAATTACATGAAAAATAAAATGAAACTAATATAAAAAATAAATATTAAAAAATAAAATTTTATATATAATACACTTTAAATATATATACATATATATGTATATATATAAATTATTTTAATAAATTAATGTATGAATTCAAATGAGAAATATATAAATAGTGTTGAGGAAAAAAATAATTATATAAGTTATTAAATTTTATTAAATTTTCTTTTCCATTTAATTCTTTTTCATGTAACTTGTAGATTCATGTCTCGACAATGAATTAAACAAAGGCATTGACACCGAAATTATAATTCGTTTATATGTATACATATTGTGCCGCGCCCTCTTCCGAAAAGAGAAAGAGTCAGAATTTATATACCCATGTATACATTTATGTGTATATATGCGCGACAATCGCGGATGCACCGCAAAATTTACGCCCGACAGCGTGCCGACAAAATGAATACGTTTTCAACCGTACATATATATACTCACATACTTGTGTAGCAATTGTGCGCAAATATATATATATATAACTATATATGGTGCATACAAATTTACTGGCGCGTAATTTCTACAAACTCTCTGAGCCAATCGGGGTCAAGCATTTTGCTTGAATATGTCGTGCTTTTACATATATCTCATATATGTACATATATATATTTAAATGTAAGTGAGAAATATCCATACACACACACACACACACATTTATACTCTGTAGTATTATTTATGTGGTGTCAAAATTTATTGCAATATTTATTTGTTCAGTTAATCGAAAGCTGCAGGCAATCATTTAATTATTTTCACATTCAAAATATAAAATACTCACGTTACAATTTTTTTTTAATTCATTTATTTATTTTATAATCTCCGACAATAATAAATACATTGAGGTGACTTGCAAGAAGAAGAATAGTCGGAATAAGACGAGGAAGAAGAAAAAATATAAATATATAAGGGAAAAATGATGTATATACATTAAAGTATGAAGTATAAAGAATAGAGGAAGAGGAGGCGAAAGAAAATGAGGTCGAGTGTGAGTCGGCCACTCCTGGAGACTTGAATAAACGTTCGTTTTACAGGCGTGTGTCTATCTCATGTACACTAATACAGAGAGAGACATACATATATATATATAAATATATATATATACATAAACACACACACTGTATCTCGTTTCGCTTGCAAAAATGCTCGATTATTCTTCCCTTGACATCCGTTTCTTTCACCGCGTGGGCGCGGCCAAAGGTATAATATTCTCTGTGTATATGTATATATGTAAGAATTTAAAAGAGTATATATAAGAGAGTGAGAGTGGCGAGAAAGAATTTGCTCTCATCCAACGAAATTCAAAATATATTGTATATAATAATATTTCACCTTGACTTTTCTCCCGCACTCTTTGCCCTGTCATGAAATTTATTTTCAGATTACTTTCTATATTATATATTTTATTTTTATCTGCACTCGCATAAGTATATATGACATTATTATTTTTTACAACAAAAGACTTGTTATTTATTAAATATACTTTATGTATAATAAATTTTTTTCAAGAGAAAGCAAAACGATATCAAATGAATTCAATTGTTTGGACGTTACACCGGATATAAATTAATATTTATTATTTTTTTATATTTTTTTCTTTGTGTATGTATTTGTTTTGTTTTTGTTTTTTTTATGTTGACGTGAGTTTTATCAATTTGTCACAGTTCTCACTATTGAGCCGGAGATGAAATGAGAAATAAAAGGAAAATAATAGCATTGACAAAATTATGGAACAAGGGCTAGATACCTACCTGTGTTCAATATATACGCGTAGGGTGACTTGATATAGATACAAATTGTTCCACAAATGATAATATATCGATACTTCTGTGAATCGAGTGATCAATATACAACCCTAACGCACCAATATATATTTCTCCCTCACAATCCATCATAAAAAAAAATGAAGAAAAAAAATATTAGTAATAATCTGCAGGAATAAAAAGAAACAAAAATATAATCGATAGAAAATAATGTTAGATGTTATAGTAAATTCGAATTAATTATAAAAAAATTTCTTTAATGATAATTGCTGGACCTTAATTTAGTTCTTGATCCTCATTTCATTTGTTAGAGCACGTTTCACTAATATTTTTCAAATGATTTATTACTTAATTGTTTTATTGTACTTTAAATATTTTTTTTTTATAAATTAATTGTATTTTTTATTACCGCTTGCATTAGAACCTAAAATGCAATAAATAAATAGAATCCCTACTTCTATCCATTCTTACTACCTATCCTAATTTTCACCAATGATCAATTAATATTTACAATTACTCCAGTACCCTCACCTATCCCTCTCCTCGTCCTTAAAAACGCTTCCGCGTTCATCAAAAAAATCTCAACTTCGCTCTCTTCTAACTCAAACCTTTAACCTACATCAACATCTAATAATAATCTACGTAAAATAAATAAAAAAAGTCGATTATAAATATAAAATACAATAATCGAATTTTTATTTATTTCCTTTATCACAATTCATCAATTCAAAAAATCAACTACGCCTCAAACCTTTCATCAAAAGCGCGTTAAATCTTCAGATGCAAATATTCCCATGCACAGGAAAATTCAATTTAAGTGCCTGGTTTGTGTATACATTCATGAGTAAAAAAGCGTTAGTGGTAGTAGTGGAGAAAATACAAAAAAAAAAAAAAAAAAAAAAAAAAAAAAAAAAAAAAAAGAAAAAAGTATATGAGAAAAAAAAAAGCGAAAGTCGTTACAGAGCGGAAGCAAACGGTGGTCGATTTTCCCACGTGCTGAAACGTGTAACAGTTGCGCGCGCTCTTTTTCCCTCCTGTCGCCCCTCTCTGAACAAAACGAAAAATTCACTAATCGTAAATATTAATATATAAAAATAATATTGACAAATCGATATTAAATATTCCGGAGGATATTAAAAATCACACATTTTCCCGTAACGAAATAAATAAAAATTAAATACCAACGATTACCAAAACTATATTATTATTATTATTACTATTACTACTATTACTATTGTTACTATTACTGTTATTGCTATTACTATTATTGCTATTGTTACTCCTATTATTGTTGTTGTTGTTGTTACTATTATTATTACTATTGCCATTACTATTGTCATTACTATTATCACTATTACTATCACTATTACTAATACTATTACAATTACTACTATTACTACTACTACTATTATTACTATTACTATCACCATTACTAATACTATTACAATTACTACTATTACTACTACTACTATTATTACTATTGCTATCACTATTACTATCACCATTACTAATACTATTACAATTACTACTATTACTACTACTACTATTACTATTACTATCACTATTACTATCGCCATTACTAATACTATTGCAATCACTACTATTACTACTACTACTACTATTATTACTATTGCTATCACTATTACTAATACTATTACAATTACTACTATTACTGCTACTACTATTATTACTATTACTAATACTATTACTATTGCAATTATTATTATTATTAGTCTTTGGGCTATTTAAAATTTTTTTAATAGTGACGGATGTGTCATGGAATTTTTGTCACCAATGAGTCGATATAACGTCAAAATCGTTATTGCTGAGTTGAACAGACAATGTGAAGTTTGCCACCGACATTTGAGCGACGTGAATTATGCCTGAAAATAGCCTTAGACACCATTGGACATCAGAGAGGATATATTATCGTCGTGATGAGAAAAGTGTCCGAGAGAGCGCGCTCATCTAAAACGTGCCGATTTCTCTTCTATTTCTCTTCAATCTCTTTATCACTTTTATATACTGGGCCAGCTGCCATTGGAGAGGAATGAAAAAGAAAAAAAAAAGAAAAAAGACAGGCAGAAAGAATGAAAGAAAGGAAAAAAAAAATGTCGAGTCAGCTGTTTTCCGACAAGTTGGCACACGCTATATTCGACAGCGTAATTCACTTGAAAATGCAGCAGCATCGAATAGAAAGGAAAAATATTTTATTGTAATGTAATTATGAATAGAATTTTTATTTGAAAGTATATATAGTGTGTATTTGAGAATTTATTTATTCGCTTATTTTTTAATGTTATAAGTTTCACATTGAGAATCCCTGTTACTACATTGCTGATGTATTCGCTTGCCCGTAACGCAAAACAAGCGAAGGAAATAATATAACGTGCGGCAGTTGAGTATTTTTTTACTTTATCATTGATATATGTATGTATATTTACCTGTGTATATATATATATATATATATATAATGTGTAACGACCTTCCGGTGCTCGTGCGTCCGTGTCCATATAATATATAAAAAGAGGCAGGTGCCTTTGACGACGTGCGTTTGCTCTATAATAATTTTTGAAGAATATATAAATTAAAAAAGAAAAAAAAAGATTAAACAATTTGCCATATTTAATTTTACCTTTTACAGATTAATATTTACAGAAAAGTTGAAATATTTTGTGCCTTTTTGAAAAAGGGTATATTTTTCAGTATATAATAATAATATATTATCCTTAATCCCCTTGGGCTGAATACATTTATTCGCCAGTTATGTATAAATACATCAATAAATTTAAATTTATTTGACAATCGCCAATATTTCAATGCAAAAATATTTGTATGTTGAATAAAAAAATTTATTTCTATTTTTTTTATCTTGCTTAATAATAATTGAAATAATTTTAAAAGGTTATAGGATCAGGTTATGCAATCCTTGAGGCATATTAAATGTGATGTAGTGCTCTCAAGTTCCATTCCAGTTGTTCATTTAACAACGGTTATCTATCTCGGATGATTAAATGTGTTTATGGTAAAAAAAAAAATAAATAAACGAGGAGAAAGTGCGAGAGGATAAAAGGTAGACAAAATGCTATATATATGAAACGAAAAAAAAAAAAAAAAAGCCAGACGTCGACAGCTGAGCTGTTGAAGGACGAATCGAATGTTAGATGAGTTCAATAAGATCTTTCCCATTTATTATATTTTTTTTTCCCTTCAAATATTTATCTGGATATATATTAGTCAATTCATCTGGATCATTTTGGAATTCTCATGGTTTTAGTCTGTCATTTTCTCCCCGAATAGAGTGCTGCAGTCGAGTTGGAGATCACTAGTGCTGCACTATGTGTGGTATGTATATTTAATAGAATTTATATACATAGTGGGGAAAAAGAAGAAAAAATAAAAAGGATAGGGTCGGTGAGAAAACACAACCGTCACTCTAACAACGAAGCAGCAGGGAAATAGTTTTGCCGTCGGATATACAAAACCATCGACCGAAAATGCACTCGGAGTTAGCTCTTGGACACTCGAGAGACCATGTCGGTCTTCTCATTCAGCCTCTGCCTTTCATTTTATTTATTTTATCATTTTTTTTCTCTTATTTCTTCTTGTAGATTTTTTTTTTTTCTAGTTTATTTTTGTTACTATTACTTTTCTACTGTCTCTCACTATTTTCTATCGACTACTGTTTTATTTCGTGGCAGCGTCGATACGCCTCGATGCACGACCAAGTGTACGAACCTTGCACATACGCTCTGCACATACTACTATATGTGCCAGACCTCCAACTAAATTGAAAAGAGTAGGAAAAAAAAAATGAATTAAAATAAAATAATAAAATTAGAGTAAAAAAAGAAATATTGCATGAAAAAAAAAAAATTTTTCCAACCCGGAAATCGTTCACTCTGACGCTAATTATTGGAAATCGAATTGCCATTCTTTCACTTCGTCTACCATTTTATTTTATTATATTTTTTTTTATTTTTCACGTCTGGTTTTTACCCTATGGCTATTTATTTTTATTCATACAATATTCATAATGAATATAAAGTTCGTAAAATAAATAAATAAATAATCAGATGAATAAATAAAATATACAATTGTACATATAAAATTATAAAAATAAAATAAAATTTACTATCAAAATTCGAATTTATATTTTTAGTTTTAAATATATATTTAACTGTAACTATATTTAATATCAAACCAAGCACTTCTCTAAGATTCGTGTAAGTACTTGAAGCTCTCTCAGTCTGTACCAAGTGAGTTTATGTGTATATGTATGTATACATGCGGTAGAGAGAATTTTCCTTCCCTATATTTCTTCCTTTTCCCTTCTCTGCATTCATTCTGTGTTTCTTTATTTTCTCAAACCCCCACGACATCGGTTGAAAGGGGTTAGCCGTTATGTATAGTCGTCCCAAGATACAGAAACTGGAAGCAAATTGTAATGTAATGTGTACATATTTTTTTTTCCTTCTGTTATTTTTTTTTTTTGTCTAAGAAAAATTGGTTATTTCACTATATGAACTCATCATACACTATATTTTCTCTTCATCGTGTACACTGTAATCTAAACAATCAACTTTATGCTTTCTGTGTTTATTATTTTTTTTGTTTCATTAATATATACACATATAAAATAATAAATAAATATTATATTTTATATATCTGAAGTTGAAGAATTTTTCTACCACCATATAAACAATTTTTATTTTATATTTACATAAAAATATCATTTGTTTATAAATGTGGTCGAATGTTTCTAAGATTAAAATAATTTAATATAAATATTCATACCAAAATTTATTTTTTTTAAAAATTGAAATTTTAAAATATTCGTATAAAAAGTAAAGATGGATACGTGTTTTAATTTATAAATTTTTTTTTCATTTCAGATTTGTGAGTGGCCGAGGACGTGAACACAATCAGGTAAATATCCGAAAATCAACCGACTAGAGGGGAAAAAAAAAGTACAAAAAAAAAAAAAAACGGACAGATAGGGATGATTTTTTTTCCCCCAGGGCTAAATGGGGAGTTGAAGCTTTTTCTCATCGTCAAGTTGCTCATATGTATGGAGAGCATTGGGGTTATATTTTTTCTTGTTCTCATTCTTCATATAAGCGTACTAAAGGTTTATATTATATCTCTCACTCTGTGTGTTCTTGGCTTCATTTCTATTGCTCCTTTTCATTTAACCCCTTGCCTTGAGTTTTTTCATGGGTCGTTACCCTTTGGTTCTCGTCGACAGAATTAAAATCAGTAGGATATATAAATATATATACACACACTTATATACTTCCTATATTATATAATAAAGGCTCAAGAACTTTTCTTCCATTTTCTCTCTAATCTCACCTCTCGTAAGAAATATATATTGTTCTGAGAGTTATTACAGTTATCAAGATGCTGAGCATTTATATCAATCTCTGTAACTTTTATAATAGGGGCAGGATAGGGTTAATTTAACCCATTATATATATGATCCATATATAGCCACTGATTTTCTTTAAATTATATAATAAAAATTAATTTTTCTTCATCAAAAAATTATATTTTCAATTTAAAATAACAAAACTAAATTATTCACTTAAATTTATATACATCCAACAATTTATAAATAATAAAATGAACAAATAAAATTGCGTCCAGAGTAAAAATATTTATTTGATAGTTAAATATATAATAAAATATATAAAAGTAAGTGGAGAATAAAATTTTTGAATTATAAATGTAAAACATAAAAGATATAAAACTGTTGTGCGACGACATCTGGATGGTTTTTGCCGACGCGACCAGTGGGGTCATCTCGACATGTTGCTTGTCCGGAAATGGCTGACAGTGAGAAACAACTTGAAAGTGAAACAGAAAGAGAAATACATATACGTATATGTAGACAGACATAGAGAAGGAAAATCGAGGAAAGGAGAAAACAGATAGGGAGGACGAACGTCATGACTTCCTGAAGTCCTCGCACCCTCTTGGGGAAAACCCACCTCAGTATACCCTTGATACCATGACGACCGTCGTCGACGTCGTCGTTCACAACAGCATTGGTGGTTCATGTGTGCATTTCTCCTCAAAATTTATATACACCATACATTTACGTACATACCCAGGTACATAAATAAATATACATACAAATATATATTTGGAACTGTTGATATATCTCCAAGCAAGGACCTATAAGAAATTGATACGCCCATGAAATTATATCCATGTATTTATAAAGTTAAAAATTATTAAAAAAAAAAAAATGTTTTACTTTTTTCTATTATTTTTTATATTTTATTTTTTTTTTTTTTATATTAATGTAAATTTTAAATTGAAATATTTTTTTAATATTTCAGTTGGAGATATTTTTTGTAATTTAATTTCTCATATATTTGAATGGCCCATTCTCTTGGGTGTCTTCTCTCCAACAGTACTTCAATAAAAGTTTTTGAATGACTTCTATGACTCTGAGACCATATATTCATTTATGTATATATAGTTATATGTAATGTGTAATAGAATGAAGCGAATAATTTTAATATCTATATGTGTGTTAGACACCATATTCCAATTGCAATGTCGTATTCTATTCGTTCTCATCTTCACTTTATTTCTAATATCGTTAAAAAAAAAAAAAATAAACTTGGAAACTATATATATACTATTCACATATGTATTCGTATATATATATATATATTTATATGCAGTCTATGCTCTTATATGATGTTGAGTTTAGCTCAATGTTTAATTCCGCAGGTGTGAATATTTAATTCATACCAAAAGTCAAGTAGTAGTAAGTATAAGAGTCTTCTTTTCTCGTTTAATTTTTTATATACTTTTTTCAGTTTGAAATGAGAAAAAGAGTTCGTGGAATTTTTCATTGTGTCGCTAAGACATAAATTCCATCATAAAATAGTTGCTTTCTATATTTTTTTTGTTTATGTATATTTCATTATTTAATATTCAAGAAATAAGTTGAAGTTGTTTCAAATATATTTTGTGTTATTAATAAAATTTTATCTAGAATTTTTTTTTTTGAGAGTATTTTTGTCATTCGTTTTTTTGCTATTATTAAGGTATAAATATACATGTAGAGAATGGAAATAAAAATGAATATAGTTTTTAATTGCATAGATGTTCTAATTCAAATGAGAAAGAGAAAGATAGTGAGTGTGAGAGAGTTAAAAAAAAAAAATAGTGAAGCCGTTTATAGTCTCAAAGGACTCGTAGTCATTTATGCATTGGGCGGTCAGCAGGGGATTAAGAGGTCGACAATTTTTTTTTTTGTCATGACTTTGTTTTTAATTTAGATTTTTTTTTTTCCTCAATTGTACAGTATATATATATATATACAGCACTGTAACGATGAAGAGCACGACAATGAGTTGAATACTCTAAGCAGAACCAACACCGAGACACAAAAAGACAGAGAAAAGAATTGTCATGGGAAATCACGTTATTATTCGATTAAAATCCGTTTTGTCTGATTGTCTCTCTATCTCTTTTTCTTAACTAAAAATCTAGTTGTACGCCATTTTACACGATGCTATCACGTGTCACAATCAGAAGTGAAAATGAGTATCAAATGATAAAGCAAGTGTGTGTTAATAAGAAGAATTTAAAGTCGTATAGAAAAAATGAATTAAATTGCTGAATAAATAAATTATATTTAAAAGTGGAATTTTTATCTCAGTGAAAATTCAAAGAGTATTAAAATATTAATTGGGGAGAATTCTAAATTAAAATGCAGTGTAAATGTATATAAGCTTGGATAATATTATAATATTATCATAGATATTATTCACGATTGACGAAATAATTCTTTATGTGAGTGAATGTAACAAGGTAAATTGAATTTTTCAGATTGCTTTTTGTTCATGAACGAGTGAATGAAAGTTACCACGTCGAAAATAGAATTATATAACATGATGATAAAAGAATAATATATGGAACTAGACGTAGCCAAAGTGGATGAGTGCATTCAGAAGTCCTTTCGCATATTCCCAAGCCGATTTATTTCTCATCGATATTGAGAACGTGGCCCTGAAGGTCAAGAGCCAAACGAGAAAAGAAAAATAAAAAAATATTGAGCTACGGATGCAGCTCTTAGGCGTGAGTTTCCTTCATACCTCTCTCTCTTCTTCTTTCATTTCCCCTCTTGGGTATTCTTCCTTGTCTCGTTTTTCGCCTCATCCTTTTATCTTTTCTCTCTCTTTCCGTTTGCTTTTGGCTGAACCACCTTCTTTTGGGATTGTCCATACATTTAGTCCGCACTATAGCACGGCTTATACATAAAAATCCCACTGACCACACCATTTTATTTTTCTCCCTCACAAAACCATGAACAAAATTCTACCAATAATAAAAGAATAAAAAAAAAAAAAAAAGATTTCCAACTATTGCTGCATAAAAAAAATAATAATACCACTACAGACCATCGACAAAATTTTTTTTTACAACTAGAAAAATTCCAAAAATATATTCACTTCATCATTTATTGTTTCGTTAAATACAAAAAATATTAAAAAATTGAAGAAAAATATTATCTAAAAACCTGACCTAGATCACATACATATACAACATTATAATATGTACAAATTCAATTATTTTTACTTCAATACAATATCCAGCGGAATAATTGTGGAAAGAAAATAAAAATTAAATTTTTTAAAAACAAAATTTCTCACCTGAAATAATAAGCGTGAAAATCAGTCCGCGATTGCTGATAAAAACTTTCAATGACCGGTGTACAAAAAGAAAATACGGAATTCCAAGTTTAGCACTCGGCATTCGACGCCACTGCAATATATATACATGTATATATATATATATTGTGACAGGAAATAAATTCCACCTTCCCTATAAGCGCTCGAATATGGTTCTCGAGCGTCAATAGTCGACATAAAATTATAAAAATTACATTGTTTATTAATAATTAATATAAAGTCAATATAAGAATTAATTAAATTAAAATTTATTATTAACAACGAAAATTTATCGAAACACAATTCCTGGCTGGCTAGACAAATTGTTATAAAATTAATTGAAATTAATATTTCGGCAAATATCACCGAGAGTATATAATTCCAGAAACCACATTAGATTTGACAAATAAGAGCGAGCGAGAAGAGTCCGTCCAAGTGGAAGTCAAACGTTATAGACAAGGATGTGAGATGCCAACAAAGACTGCATCGCCGTAAACGCATTGCCATCAACTAAGACCTAGCCCAACTTGTCAACACGTGAGGATCACGTGATGACGAAACAGAGGGACCTACAATCGGGTGATAGACGAAATGCGAGTTCACTTCTGCTCTACGAGCCAAACTATAAAGTCGACGTCCGGAAATTGTATTTGCGCATAAAATATTTAATTTGTAATAACGTTATAAAAAGTATAAAAGTATAACATATCGTCAAAATATTTGACGAATTATTATAATATTAATCAAACTGGGAATATTCTGTAAATTATTATACCTAAACAAATTGGAAAAGTTGTCAAAAGCCAAATAATTATAAAAGCAAAGCCAAACTGTAAGTCGAAAATTTATACAAATTCATCCTTCTTGCCTAAACTATTGAATTATTAATTAAAATTATTATTTATTAAATATCAATCATTTAAATTATATATGTTTGTTGGTGAAAATTTATTTTTTATTGGTCTTTCACCCAGGGACGATTATATAGATTATATATAGTCCCTATTAATCTTTCGATTAGGGACTATCAAGGATAAGTATAAAAATGAATTAAATATTATAAATTATTTGTTTTATCATTTTCAATTTATTATTTGTTTATTCATATTTATTATAAAGAATATTATGAAGTTGTGTTTGTTTTCATATTTCTTTCAATGTTCGGCAATGGGAAATTATCCATATATCTATATAAAATTATTAACGTATCATCGCTTTATATATTTTATTTGAGGTCAAAGTCGTACTGAAGCTCTTGATGGTAGTTTGAAGATTTTTCATTTGTTTAAAAATATTCCGACTCAGGTTATGTTTCCATTTCTAAGATATTAATATATATTCTTATAGATTTAGTAGAAACTGAGTCCCGAACACACGGATTCAAAAGTACAAATAAAGTCTGAGTCCCGAGTACACGGATCCAAAAATACTAATAAAGCCTGAATCTGAATAAAGACTGACGGTGCTTCTCATCGTCCCGCATGTAGAGATTGGAGGGACGATGAGAGATGATATAAAGACTTTGAAAAATTCTCAGAGACTCTCAGGAACTCGAAAAGACTCAGAAAGATTCCGAAAAACTCCAAAAGACTCCGAAAGGCTGAGAAATTTCATCTCGGGAGAAGTGAAAAAACAATATTCACTGTTTCAATATATATATATATATATATACATATATAATATATAATATGACCGCGCCACGCTCTCCATATTCTCTGGAATCGCCCGTCGAAGGGGCGTTGTGGCTCTTTTGTCTCGCTTGCCGATTGCCTGGAGAGGGGAAAATGTATATACATGGTTAGCACATGGTAGACATGTATATACATGTATACATGTATGTACATAAGGGCGGGCGAAAGAGGGAGAAAGTAAAAGAGAGACCTCATGATTTCCCCTACCCGACATCGCGTCAGGGGACGCGCACAATTCTACAGACTTTGTGCACTTTATATATGTGTATATAATATAGAGTTATGTATATATATACATGGACGGGAATAGAGTTGGATTGGTTATTATACTCCAATATTCGTTGGCATATTGCAACCGACTTGGCGGTGGTGATTGCGATATTACACGAGAAATATATGTATTTATATCAATTTATTATGAATTTATGTATATCGAAAATTTTGTGATATTGTGTTTTAATTAATCATGAATTCACAAATTTATTCTATTAAATATTATTTGGTTTATTATGGAAATAAAATTGATGAGAAGAAAAATTTTTATTTCCACAAATTTATAACTTATGTATATGAATATATAGGTTTTCGCAGTAAAAAATTGAGTACTGCTATTCATATTATTTTTTTTTTCTAGGAGTTATTTTTGATACAAAAAATTCATAAGTGCATTATCGTGGACGAAAGAGCTCGGTCAAATAAAGTTTACGAAGGGATCGGAATATATACGATGATAAACGGCGAAGATCGAGGAAAAAAAAAGAAAAAAAAATTGCGAGAACGTAGGGAAAGACATAAAGAGAAAAATGAGGGAGATAGATCGAATTATAGCTTCAGGTTTTTAGTCGTTTCATTTTTGCCAAATCTGAAATATATTTCTTCCATTTCCGCATTTTGTTCTTCCTTAATGTTTCTCCATCTAACATTATTAATATAATTTTTTCCCAACAATATTATCATCTATTTTTCATCGGTACGTACATTATAACAATCCTTGGCATATGCACCGCAATATACAAATATTACGAATAGAACTCGACTTTTGGATATACTCAACTATCAAGTATCAATTTATATATGTATATACATATATACATCATAGATATATCTACATCTGTAAACGAGTAGACTATATTACTATATAGTATACATATAGCAATGTATAGTATACATAGACAGTGAAGTATAGAGGCATAAGGGTAGCTCTTTTGCCGTGGTTGCCGTTTTTCCCCTACCTACAACCAGGCCTGGTGGCGCGTCAGTCGCTCAACGACCAATACCACCAGTGGAAGCAAGACAGCAAGAGCTCTCCACTGATGATGATGGTGGTGGTGGTGGTGGTGGTGGTACTGGTAGAGAGTGAGGGTACGCTGAACGTCGAGACGACGCCGTAACGCGCGCGCTTGCCATCGGAAACTCAATTCAGTTACCAACAGACCGCGCGAGCATTCGCACGATCGTTAATCGTTGTTGTTAAATTAAAGAAAGAAAGAAATAAAGAAGAGAACAAAGAAAAAGTGTATGACACTTTTTTTTTTTAAATAAACATAATAAAAAAAAATAACCAACAAATGTGAAATAATATAATAGTAATGACCAAAAAAAAAATGTTTCATTTTTGTAGCATAGAAAATTAATGAATTTAAATGTGAAGGGAATGTAATTCAATTGTTGATTTCGATGAGAAATAAAGAGGGAAGTAAAAGTGAACACTTTTTTGGAGGATTTCGCGCGTTTTTATTTCGTATTGAATGTAACGAACAAAGAAACGTGCGAGGATTGTGTACATTCAGCTAACTTTTACTACTACACAATATCTTCACTCGCGTGGGCAGTTTTCAGATCGGCGAACCGTCCTCGAACTCTCCCGCGCGTCCGTTGGCCGCCCTGCTGTCGTTGGTGCCTTGCTCTCGCTTTCGTGTTTTCTCGTGCGCGAACGCAAAACCGGCGAGTTCACCCGAGGAAAAGAAGAGAACGAGAACGGTCAGTCACGTAGCAGCGCTCGAGCCGCGAGGAACAAAGGAACAACGTGAAAGGAGCCAAATTGAGATAAAGAAAGAAAGAAATACTGGAAGCGAAAAAAAATACACCAGACAACGAATAAGAACGAAAGAGAAATAGCAAAAAAAAAAAATAAGACCTTATACTATTGAACCGTCGCACATTTCAGTGAATTAGTGAGTAGTGAACTGTGTGATTTTTCTTGTGTTAAAAAAAAGATAATAAAAATCTCTTTTGACGATATATTATAAATATTATTGATTTTCAAATGCATATCCGTTCAATATTAGTCAACGTTCAACAATTCCAGTTATCATTTTGAATAATAAATATATATATATACACAGACAAAAGTGTGAAAAAAAAGACATTTGCCTAACTCAAAACATCTTTGTTTCATTGTAGACAAGGAGCGTGTACGTGAGTTTAAAAAAAAAAAATAAATAAAAATATTGCATAAAAAACATCGGGAATTTCTGATATTTATTTTAATTTTTATTGTTTGTTTTCATTATTCTTGTTCAATTTTATTTTCTGACATTTATTTTTTTTCATTATTCTTCAAATACACGAAGTAAATAATATATCGCGAGATTTGAATTTTGAATGAAATAATTGAGAAATATTTGGTGGATTGTTTGGAATTTTCAGAGCAAAGAACAGTCTGGAAAAACGAAACGGCAAAGCCGGGTGTGCGACCCTAACCTCTAATAGACGTTTGTGTGTGTGTCTGCGTGTTTGTGTGCTGTAGTAAGAAAGAGAAAGAAAGAAAAGACGCCGGTAATACCAGCACATTCAAATACCAAGGGCAAATTATATTGTTATTATTATTATAATACAAAAGAATAGGCGAAGAGACTGCAGAAGCAGCAGTTTCATATTTATAATACATTTGGTCATTGTGATTTTAGTGGAATTTTTACATTTGGAAGAAAAAAAACGTGACAAAGCGAGAAAGTAAGAAGAAATAAGAGAATAATTTGAAGAAAAAAGAATAAAAACGAAAAAAAAAATCTGGATGTAAAAGATAGAAGAAAAAAAAGTGCGTCGTGTAGTGGTGTATTCAGTGTGTATTGTCGTTTTTTTTCTTTCTATTTATTTATAATATTTTTTTTTTCTTTCTCATTTCAACGCTAAGGCTTGAAATTCACTTTCCGTGACCGCTTCTTTTGTGCTTGATATGTGCCACGCTGGAAACAGAGTTTGAAGCTGAGAATTTTTACGTGAACCTGCGGATTATTCTCGTCTATACGGTGAGTTTTTTTGCTTTTGCTTTCATTAATTATTTTTTTCATAATACTCTGTTAGTTTTCATAACTGTATAAAATGAAAAAATATTTGGTATTACAATTCTGGAGAATTACAGAATTATTTTAATACGAAATTTGTTGTCGACATTGACGAAAGAAATATTTTCAGTTAGAAAACAATATTAATGACTGATTCAAATAAAATATCAATTATTAATACATTATCTTAATACACTAGTGTAAAAAATTGAAGGGTCAAAAAAATTTCCGAAATTTTTCCGTGTTTTTTGACAGGCTGCATTTCAGTGAAAAATGGTCATATCGAGTTTTAAAAAAATCATTTTGAAGCTCCAAGACTCTAGTATTTAGATCATAAGACGAATTAATTTTAGAAGCCACGGTTATTACGTAATTTTAAGAAATAGAACGAAAAAAAAAATTCGCAAATTTTGTTCCTTTTTTGTTTGAGTCTACGAACTTAGAAAATTTTTTCGAAGTCTCAGCGACAAATGATCGTACAGAAAGTTGAAGGGCAGTTTTGGAAACTGGAATAAATTTCCTATAAGATACTGGCACAAATGAAGAAAAACCAATTTTTTTCATCCTTAACATGAATTTGAAAAAAAAAGGCTAGTTTATGGTTTTTTAGAAAATTGACGGATGAATTGGAAATATCCATGAAATGGTTAATGTTAAGCATGATATTTTGAGCTCAACATGCTTAGAAAACCCCTGTAAATTTTCATTTCGATCATTCAAACCGTTCCTCTGTTTCAAACAATTAAACTTTTAAGAAAAATAAAGGGTCACGATTTTTAAACGAAGAATTTTCGAAATAATTCCGGGCATTCAAGAGAGCAATATCGAGTTGTTTTCAGCACGATTTCCCTTTTCTGTCCTATGTTTCTGCTTATCAACTTTTAATTAAATTAAAATCAAAGTTGATGTCCCAAACCAACTTTCGACCTCGATTCATACCTGTTTTTAAGACAAATCAAACGTGTTCGATTCGGTTGAGGTCGGGGCTCATTGCTGGGTGTTGCAACAGAATAATGTTATATCGTTCGAAAAATTCTCAGTTTAAAATTTTTAATTCGAAAAGAAAAACGATGTTTTTGAAAATAACTGCTTTTTGAAAGCGTATATGGTGCACTGAAATCTATAAATAATTTATCTTAAAAACAGGTATGAATCGAGGTCGAAATCTGGTTTGGGATATCAACTTTGATTTTAATTTAATTAAAAGGTGATAAGCAGAAACATAGGAGAGAACAGGGAAATCGTGTTGAAAACAACTCGACATTGCTCTCTTGAACGCCCGGAATTATTTCGAAAATTCTTTGTTAAAAAATCGTGACCCTTCAATTTTTTTAAAAGTTTAATTGTTTAAAACAGAGGAACGGTTTGCATGATCGGAATGAAAATTTACAGGGATTTTCTGGGCATGTCGAGCTCAAAAAATTATGCTTCGCATTAACCATTTCATGGATGTATCCAATTCAGCCGTCAATTTTCTAAAAAACCATAAACTAGCCTTTTTTTTCAAAATCATGTTAAGGATGAAAAAATTTTCTTTTTCTTGAAAATTGTAGCAGTATCTTATAGGAAATTTATTTATGTTTAAAGTCTGATATTTCAGAGAAAAATGGTCGTATTAAGGTTTTAAAAAAAAGAAATTGAAGCTGAATGAACAAGCCATCTAATCCCAATGATAGCATAGCTAAAAAAAATTTTCCTAAGTTCGTAATCTGAAACAAAAAAGAAACAAAATTTGCGAATTTTTTTTCATGTTATTTCTTAGAATTACGTAATAACCGTGGCTCCTAAAATTTTTTTCGTCACAAGTTCTGAATACTAGAGTCTCATAGCTTCAAAATGCTTTTTTTGGAAACTCGATATGGCCATTTTTCACTGAAATACAGCCTGTCAAAAAACCCGGAAAATTTCGGAAATTTTTTTGACCCTTCAATTTTTTCCACTACTATAAATAATCCAAAATATTAATCATTAATGTGTCTGTTTTTCTGTTTGAAATATTTTATTAAATAAATATCATTGAAAAAAAATAATATTCATGAAAAATCATTTGCATAAAAAAATATTTTATTTTACATACTTTAAGAACAAATTATTAAAAATTTTAATTCACTAAAATTTTACATAGTTAGAGAATAAATTAGAAAAATTTTTAATTGCTGTACAAATTAATTCAGAAGATTCTCTCGTTGATTATTTTATTCAATGACTATATAATGTGAATTATCACAAACATTCTTATCATCTGCTCATAAAAATCTTTATTTTTTCCATACGTGGACAGTTGTAAAAAAAAAAAGAAAAAGAAATAAAGTTTCATGACAGATTATGTAGTAGCGTCGCCACGTGCTCTCGTGCACCGAGTCTCTGATGATTTGACTCTTTACCTCTCTCTTTCAACGTAAATATATAAATGTATTTTGCAATAGTGAAAAGAAAATAAATAAAAATGCTGTGAACAAACACAATATGGGAGGTTTTGTAGTGAATTATACGATCGAGCAATGGAAATAAAATTAGTGGCTTGCGCATCAAAGAATAAAAAAAACCAAGAATTTTTCCTCTCTATCCATCAATCTCTACCTGTCTTTCAACACGTACATATATATTTAAATTGTTTGGTATCGATACTTTTATGGACATCTCAACTGCGTATTTGTCTACTCATGTGTTGGTTATATTAGCTCGTGCGAATGGTGAGACTTGAATAAATAAGTGTTTGCAAACTGTGCGTGTGCGTATACACACAAAATCGATAGTTCGCTGTTGATCAACAGTGATTGGTCGTTTCCAAACGTTGTGTGTGAAATACATGTTAAATTTTCTGACTAACTCATGTTCCATATACGTATTTAGTTGTTAGATTAAATGAAATAATAGTTATACGCTCAGCCATCGCTACAGAAAAAAAAAAAATTAAAAAGAAATATCGATAAATTAAATTCTAAATATTTTTAACTTTAAAATTGTTCGGGTGTTTTATTGAATTTCTCAGTAAATGAAACAATTAAAATTAAATATGTATGGCGTATGCTAATTGGAAGGTGTGAAATCCAATCATTACATATTGATGTACAATGTTTATGTATTTATTAATTTATTATTATCGTTCAATTTTGATCAGGTATTACGACGTATGAATAATAATATTTCTACTGATTTTTTTTTTATTCAATGTGTAATATTTATATCCAAGTTTTACATTGATAGTGGATGTATTCTACTGTCATATTAAAATATATAAATTATGATTCATTGATAATTTTACAACAGCAGATGCAATGGAATGTTTTAGGTTGATTTTTTTATCGCATTTTTTAGTTTTTATTAATCTTTCGAGTTCTAGAGAGAGTAGTATGACAGATTGCGAATGATGTGGGCAGAGCACATAGAGAGAAGAAAGATAGAAAGGCGCAAAAATGGAAGTGAAAAAAAAATTGAACGACGCCGAAGATGAATGTGAGGGGAACGTGCGTGGAATTTTTTTTTTTTTTTTCATTCTCAAGGACGAGCAGCTGCAGTTTGCGAGGAAGAAGCAAAAATTAGCTAGCTGGTCGGTCATATAATCGCATCACAGTAGTGGTGTGTATCCCCCAGGGTTGTCTTCTGTCCCATTTCGGTCTTTTTCTAACACGCCCGCTTTCTCTTACCTGAACGAGTTGAAACGGTTGGGTTGAGTGTGCCACAGTGAGAAGAACAATATATATATTTTGAGAGATACAGAAGGTTTCACAGGGAGTTAAACCAACGGCCCAAAGTTCCGGCCCGTTTCGTTGTTATGTTGAAGATTTTGAACGATGCGTGAAACTATTATTATTATTGTGAGTTTTTTTCTCTCGTTTAGTTTTATTTTATTTTTATTTTTCCTCTAGTTCAAAGCAATTTGAATTTTTTTTCATTTTTATTTTATTAGATATACACATATATACGTATTGAAGAGTTGAGTCGAGGGAAAAGTTGAGTAGAATAGTTGAAAAGAAATCGAAACTCATCCAAAGTTTAAAATGCAAGAAGAAGTAGTCTTGGATGATAAAATTTACTTTAGATTTTTTATTTTTCTTGTGTCTCGAGGATATATTTTAACTGTCATTTTTTTTTTGTGTGTTGTGACTATTGAAAAGGACTGATAAAATTATAAATAATATATCAAACGTTTGAGTAATTGGTTTTTTTCTTGTGATCTTTTAGTTTTTGTATTTATTTAATTTGTGCAATGCATTTTCATCTTGTCTTATGCCTCGCGCTTTCAAGGCAATGCTGAAATATTATATTTAACTAAGTAGCTCTTTGCTAATACTATCAACTACTAGCCACTTTTCATCTCACCTGCGAGGGAAATAGCAAGACTAAGCGAATAACAGAGAGAGAGAGAGATTGAAATAATTTTGCTTGCAACAAGGTGGATAGGAAGGTTAATTGAACGTCGTTTAGTGACTTGAGAAGGTGTTGCGCTTTACCTTGGCCCGGTGACGGGTTTAATTATCAAAACGTTATGCTGAGAACGGTTGAACTGGTGCGGTTAGAGAGATGAGAGAGTAATATCAGCATTGAGGCAGGAATGAAACGATGAAGTGGTGTAGGAATTATTGCGGACAAGTGAATAGGTATTTTTATTTCTTCGTGTTATGTTGATTTTTTTTTTTTTTAATCTTCCACTTTGCCTGAAATTTAATTTCTATTGCGACAACGTGGGATTATTATTTATATGACCTTCACTCAATGACCTTGAGGCGATGGTTGACAATAGAAATTTGTAATTTAGAAAAAGTGAAAGTGGAATAACATAATTTATAGTGTAATAAAAATTTGCGAAGGAAAAAAAAAATTAATGGATGATGAAATAATGAAAAAAAGTTTTTTATTGTTTTTTTAAATGACGATTTATTCTCATGTAATATAATTGGATTTATATACGAATGTATTTGATGAAGATTGTTTTATAGAGACTATTATTATTGACATGTGGAAAAAGTATATATACGATAAAAGTTTAGTCGTTGAACTTGAATGTGTATCTTTTTATTTCTGCACTCGAATGAGAGAAATAAAGTTCGTTTTTCACTCACACTTTTACCACAGTTATTTTTTCTTTGCATTGAGAGATTTTTTTTTTTCTCTCTTCATTTGCCATGTGCCTCATATAGACACGATATTTACGAGATACTTCAAGCGAGAGAAACAGAAAAAGAATGATAACGTTGAGAAAATGAAGACGAAACACAAACGCGTTTCATTTTTATTTATAATCTCGTAAATGATTTATTTTTTTTTTTTTCAAATTAAATTTATTTAATTATCATTCAATTAATGTTTGAATATAATTTTATTTATTCTCCTAAAGCTTGTGATGAGAAATTAAAAATAATGTGATGTTTATTTATTAATTTATTAATTTATTAATTTATTTTAAATTAAATTTTAAATATATTTTAATAAATGAAAAGGGAAAATTGGGTAAAGTAGTGGCTGAATTAAATTTGAAACATGGTGTTCTCGAGTTTTTCTAATGACGTGACCAGACCTCGATTAGAAGCGACACAACAATTCACGTTGTGCGACCGCAATTAATTACTTTCCGTTCTGCTGGTTGTTAAATGAACCGTTATACTCGCTCGACTCGCGTTTCAATGAGACACACAATCGCGTCTGTTTCTCATTTACCTCCTCTTGTATGCCCTTCTCTCCTCCCAACCTTGCTCTCACACTGTTTCCCTCGCACAATTCCTCTGTCTCTATCTCACTTTATGTATATCACTTGTTAGTTTTTTACTTTATCACAATAAAATGCCAGTGTTGTTGGTGCAGTACATTGAAACAAAAACTTTGATTTCATTTGACCGCATGAAATGATCTAGATTCAACAAGAAATTACTTTTCATTTATTATTAAATAAAATATCAACAATTTGTTGGACAGATTTATTACTGAGCATTTATATTTTTAAATTATTATTTAAAAAATGATGAAAATAATTATTTCATATCTACAAAAATATATTTATTTGTGAAATAAATTCTTTGAACAATGGGCTTATTTGATTTATACTGTAAAAATGGAAGAGATGATAGCAACAGCATATAGATAGTGTTATTTTTTTCATTCAAACCCCCGTTCATTTTACATTTACCCAAAGAGTAAATTTGTTGAACCGTGCACCGGAAAAAAATTCTCGCTGGTACATACCCACCTGCAAAATAAAAAACAAACCAAATAGACGAGTTAAATGAGAAGAAAAAAAATAATAGTAAACAAAGGGAGCAACGGAGAAATGGTAAAATACAAAAAAATATACATTCATAAATACAAATATACATGTACATTTGAAAGCTAATATTTTGGTAAATAATTGCAATTTTAAATGTTTTAGTTTTTATTCATATAGCATAAATAAAAATTTTGAAAAAATTCTCATTAATATTCGTTTCGATTTTATTTATTATTTTGTTTTGATTATATTTATAAACATTTTAAACTAAATCATTGTGTCTCCACTTTGATTAATTATCAAATATTAATATCGTATAAATATAATGACGTGGGAAATAAATGAATAAATAATTAAAATACGTTATTTTATACAGTAGATTTATGTAAATATTGTGTGAACTTGAGGCATATTTTCTGGGCTATATATCGTCGATATATAAGTATTTCTCTTAAGTCGTTTGTCGTACGTAGTAGCACAGTATGAGTCATGTTAAGTTGATTTCCCCGTGACCATTCCCAATAGCTTATGTGCAAAAAGAAGTAGGTGGAAATAAAGTAAAGAAAGAGAACGATTATAAGATAGAGAACGAGCGAATCACCTTGAAAAGTCACCTCGTTACTCATTCGTTCTCGATACATCTCGATGAACGCCCAGAAAACAAAAAGAAAAAAAAAAAAGAATATTTATACATTTGGGATCGTTGAATAATTCTAAAATTTTTATATTTATCAATAAAAATAATAAAATATTTTTTTATTTTACGTAATATTAATTCGTAGAAACTAAAGTTACATTTTATTCAGAATTTAATTTCAGTGAAAGTCACGACAAAATTCTAACATGTGTCATATGACAATAAACAGCACCATTTCTGGTATTTATTCACGGTCGAATAAAAATATCAATAAAAATTTATAATTTACTATATATTTATTTTTTTTTTCAACTTTGGTTTTCTATCCTTTCAAATCGTGTATTGTCATAACAAATAAATCCACGAGGTTCACTCGAGCACGCACTATGATAACGAAAAAAAAAATAAATAAATAAATAAATAAATAAAATGAAATAAAATAAAAATAAGAAATACGAATTTTATGATTTCAAGAGCGTTGTTTTGCTTCACATTCGCGTCGTCACATTCATGATATATATATTCATATACAGGTACATTATAGTGAAAGGGAAATGTCTTTTGTGTAGTACAAACTCTTAAGAGACGGAAGCAATTTAGAAAGGACGTTAAGTCGTAATTCTTTCTACTATTCTGTTGAGGTAATACGACAACTTCCGTTACGTTGGTAATATTGTGAAAGTGTATTGCAATGATAAATTATGTAATTAAATAACGGAAATAAAAATGCAAGAAGACGATACACCATATGATGTATGCATAATATTAATAATATTTATTTTATTTGTTTCTTTTATATCGCCTTTTGTAAAAATAAAAATATCTCAATTTAAATCGACTAAATGTTTATCATACAATTCTCTCGAGCTTCATTCATTGTAAAATATCTTGTGTTATGATATTACATATTTATCTCTATAAATTCCAAGTTGTATCATTGGCGCACTCTCACGTACTATAACCAAAAAGAAAAATAAGTATTGAATTCTGTATACATATAAAGATAATATTTACTCGTAAGCTTATATATATACTGGCGCACAATTGACGATCGATTTCACACTTTGTGTCCACGTAGTTGTGTGGACACGTACTAGCACGATAAGAGTAATAGTGATCGGTTGGTTGAACACAACAGAAAAAAAAAAATGACAAAAATAAAGAAAAATAATATAAGAACGTTAACGGCGCTAGCTCTTGTCTTCTATTTTATTTTTTTGTTCTTAACATTTCAAAGAGCAATAAACGCTATTTCTCTTGCTCATCTTCTGTTTTTCCTTTCTTTCGATCCTGTACACTCTTGTCTTTATTATTATTTTTTTTTTTTTTATATATTTTTTATTATCATTCCTCGTTGTGTACATTCTATTTTATTGCACGAGCTTTCATGCTCAAGAGATTACGAGTTGAAGAAACAGAGGGAGATAGATGAGGAAAAAAAAAATTGTCGCATTGAATGAATTGAAGTAGTGGTGTATAGATGATATAAAAAAAAAATATTGAATGTATATATATATATATATATATGTATGTATTAAGAGTTTGATTTAAATGGCAAGCGAGAGGAAGTGTGAAAGGATGATTGATTAAACTGTGCTTCGTCGATATATTTCAATCTTGGGACAAAGTATAAAAAAAAAAAATAAAGGAGAAAGGGATTTATTTATGTACATGAGTATATCTGTATATATGTACATGTTTTATCTGCATAAAGAGGAAAGAAGAAGAAGACGATGAAGAATACGATTGGGAAGAGAGCGACGAGTGGGCGGAAAACTGATCGAACCTGTCTCGATTCTCGGTGGCTCGTGTGGAATTTGACGAGAGTGAAATGCGTGCCATGATTCCCCATCGTCATCTCTTTTTCACCTTCCCTTTCACCTTGACAAGGCACGACAAGACGATGATTACCTCATTTATCGTAATACCCTTATGCTGATGAATTTTTTATCTGCCGTGTGTATTTTTTTTTTTTTGTGCATATTTAATTAGAGATTTATTATGAGTTGTTTATTTTTTATTTATTTATTCGTTATTTTTTCTTTCTTTTTTTGTGAGAAATTATCAGATCGATTGTGTTTGTTTTATGGTGAAATATAAAAATAATTAGAATAATACTCAGAATTTGTTTTGGTGTAAAGTGAAATGAATTATTGAAAAGTAATCGGTGTTAAAGTGGAGGAAAATTAAAGGAATAGATAAGAGAATATTTTTATACAGGGACACATTTGATAAGGGTCACAAAGTTTATAATACAAACTTAAAAATAAGTATATGCAAACAAATAAATGAAAAATAAATCATCTATTCATCGAGCGGCAGGAGAATATGTAATAATATATATCTATTCTTTCTCTGACGCGTGCATCAAATTTTGTGTCTGAGGATCACTGCTGAGTGGTGAGAGAGCCGGACATTGAGAATGAGCACCCTAAAGCAACGGGAAGGAGTGGGGGAATGCCCATCCAGGGCTGCAGCGCCGATGTGTGAGAGAGAACGCAGCAGCGGAGATGTACGAGGAGCGACGAAGACAGCACTACGATCGACGCAAGGAAAAATCTATAATTTAAAAATTATATTTAATGATTGCCATCTATCGGAGATAATTATGTAAATGTGTGTTGTATGAATGTGTGAGTGAAAATATCACGAATTATCTCATAATTATTTTAACTTAATAAAATCAATAATAACACGCTAATTAATAAATTATAAATAGTTAGAAATATTAAAATAGTGCGTAAAATAATACGCGAATAATGCGGTATGCGTGCTAGGGCCTAGGGCCAATCAATCTTCTGGAAATTAGTCACGTGGCTAGACAATGCACCACGCTGGGCCCGCATGAATAACGAAAAACTTTCGAGACTACACTCTTCGCTCGGATGTCTTACGGTTTGGACGGAATAAGTAAATTAAATTTGTGACGAAACTTTTTTTAGTGATATCAATTGGATTATTTTTACATCAGTGAAGCTTTTTTACAAGTGTTGTGTGAAATTTTAATAAAATACATATTTGTACGCGAGCTAGTATTTGTGTGTCTACCATATAACGTGAGTCTTGTATCAAATTTATTTATTTATTTATTTATTTAATAAATATTATTTCGTGAATAAATTTGTTGTGGGTAGATTTGAAGATTTTCAGTGTAGTTATTGTAAAATAATTAATTTTTTGTCTGAGTGTATGATTTTATTAATTCTGTTGGTTATGAAAGTTTATGTTATTGACGAGCAACGGAAATTTTAGAAATTTTATTATATTTATTATATTTCGTGGAAAATTATTGCGGAAATATTCAATAAAAATTATTTTATAATAATTTCATTTACCGTCGGCACGCGTCAGTGCGTATAATTATTCAATTATCAATTTCATTTCTTTTTAATTATTTTCTTAAAAATTAAAACATTGTTCATTCTTTCTTTTATTTATTTGTCAAAAATATCATTGGAAACATTTTTTTTTTTTTTATTAAATTTAATAAATTGAACAGTGGCGCGAATGAAGCGGCCGCGATAATTATTTTTTTTTTTTTGTTATTATTTTTTTTTCTAGTTTTTGAAGATTGGAGAAATAAATACTTGAGCTCCATATTATAACGATAGTTAGTTGTTTTTACGTCGCAATGTATGCGTTTATGCGTAGTTTTATTGCGGTAAAATGCTGTTGCTCTACATACATATTGAATTGTGCATAGAAGGACGCAGTGTTAACGTGTGTAAAGCCGATTCGTCACATCTTTTTTTTATGACATGGGCATCGCAGGATCGATATCACCATGCGACTATTAATATTTGAAATAAGGCGTAACGAAGACGACATTAAATAACATAGTCTTTAACTTCGTTACATTTTTTTTTTTAATGTTTTATTTTTCTTTCTTTTTTTTGGTGATATAAAAAACTAAAAAATTTATTATAATATAAAGCCAATTGTGTTGGTGACACTTTTTGACACTAAATAACTTCAGATGAGGTTAAGTACAAATTTCGTTGTAAGTGATTACTTATTAATTTTCTTTTTTTTTTTTTT
>JAQQBS010000001.1:3629712-3654623 GCA_030347275.1 Microctonus aethiopoides
TTAATAATATTCACGTAAAGCTCTTCTACATAGTATATATATATATATATATACGCGATTATATATATGTAGTAATCAAATTTCCTTTTAATTTTTAATCTTAATAATTATCATAAATTTCATTTCTGACTTGGATTCATTTTATTTTAATAGTATTACGTGGATTAAAGTTGTTTTTTTTTATTTCATATATTTTATTCGTAAATTACAAAATTTGATGACTTTTAGTTATTTGTTGGTTATTTTTTTTTTTAACTCGACATAAAAATTTTTTGTGCTCTCTTGTTTCTTAATTTCGTTTATGTGTTCTTATTTTTTTTCTTTTGTGGTTCACGATTTGCCACATGACCTTGGCACGCTTTACTCGTTATCCCTTTGACCTAATACCCCCTTCGAGTTCATCTGGTCTCACTTATTCGCTCTATTCATCACCTGCCTCGTGCAGCATACTCAAAGCGCAACTCAAAAAAAAAATAAATAAATAAAATAAAAAAAATACACAAACTTATATGTACACACGTGTAGTAATTTGAAATCAAACTTCAGAAAAGTTTTATTTATTCAAGTTAGAACATACGTGACATTACTAAAAAGAAATAATCATTACGATAGTTATTTAAAAATATAAATAAATTTATGATATTTATTATTATCATTTATTTTAATTGCAATAAAGATTTAGTTTCTCTCATTCATGCATTTTATTTTTAATAAAAATGCTGACACGATAATTAAATGGCGCTTCGGGGGAATATATATGTTTTCAAATCGATTTTAAATATGCCAGGTGCACGAACAAATATAAATGTTCAGCAATCAGATTCAGCTGTACGTTATCAAAGTACTCGATTGAGTTGTCGTCATCGTTATGCGATTATGAGCGTTGTAAGAAAAAAAAAAAAATAAAAAGTGCCTTACAACACTTGTGTAAAACAAAAAAAAAATTAACGATTGTATATATTATAGTACTATACCATTGAATAATATTTTTACGATAAATATCTCTTCATTACACAACGTATTTACATTATAATTATTTTTCATTGATGAGTAAATATTTATAGAATTCTTCAATATTTCTTTTACATATTTATTTTATTCTAATAATTTTTCTACAATCATTTTATCAGCTGATAAAACTAATATTAAATTGTATTGTATTGTTGAATAAACTCGTAAAAACTTTAAGCATTAATCATACTGTATGTGAAACAAATTGTTTTTAATTTCAAATTTTATTTTATTTTATTTTAAATTATTTTCATTTCAACAATTATTTATTCATGAATTATATATAACCGCATATCAAGGCAAATAAAACCTAAACATTACAAGCGGTTGGAATATACATTTGTAAAATTGTAATTAACCCTGAATGTTGTAACATTCAGTTCAGTCCGTGCGTAGCCGCAAATAAAATACTTTAACACACACATGTATAAATTTGTTAATATATAAATGTTCTCTATATAAATGTATGTATGTATTTTAACATTTTAATACATATATTTGTAACTATCCCCACGAGAAACATTATTATATTCTCCAAACACTAATGTGTCCGCAAATTCATTGTGTTACATTAACAAGAATCATTAATTATTTTATTCTCATAGCGAACATTAAATTTCTCTTTTCCCCGAGATATATCACATTCTCTTTTTGTAAACTCGCTTGTCAGTTATATTCATACGTACAAATAAATTAATACATACATATATATGCTTGTATATATTTACATGAATATTATAAATATATACATCAGCCATTTTTTAAATGAAAACGCCTCGAGCCAGACTTAGAACTTCCTTGCACCGCTTTTTTTTTTTTTTTCTCCTTGTTTAATTACGTGTCGTCTTGCGCAACGTTTAAACACCTACCTCTTTCTTTTCTTTTTCTTCACTCTTCCTCCAGCTCTTTACTCAACTTTCATTTTATTTTATTATTATCTCTCCTTTTTTTTTTTTTTTTTTATATACCTCGTTATCACCTTTGTGCTTCACGTTCGCAGCAATTTCTCGACTTTGATGATGTAAAATCAAGGTCATGGTTTCATTAAAATTAATAGTCGTTAATAAATAATGATTATGTGAAGTAAAATTACTACAGGTAATTTATATGTTTGATTTATAATGCAAGAGAATTGATTCAATAAATTAAAATTTTAATTATTTATAGTTTTTAATAGTCATTTTTTTTTTATTCAAAGAATTTTTATTTTGTTTATTATAAAAATGTACATATATTACTGTGTTTTTTTTTTTTTTTTTTTACTGTTTTGCTATGGTACAATAATTTTTATCTACATGCATATCACAATGTACTATCGCCGGAAGCGGTTTCCCTGTTTCCGCAGTCCCTGGGTTTTTTTTTTTTTGTTTTCTTTTGATCTTTCTCTCTGTTCTTTAGCTTTTATTGAGACACACTCTCTTGACCACGCGTCGTCGTGTCGCTCTTTTTTAATCACAAAGCTAGATAAGTTGCGCAACTAAGTGTGTGTTTTTACGCTTCGTAAACAAGAAAATGAAGATAGAAAAAAAAATTTTTTTGAAATATATATCTTGATGAAATTGAAGAAAATATTTTTATTTTTTTAATAGAAATGTGACGGTGAGAAATTTGAATTGGAATTAAATACAATAATTTTGCGAAGATATTGTATCAAAGAGAATTAATTTACACGTTTGAATTAATTCATGTAAATTATTCATGTGAGTTGATGGCATAGCGAGGGAAAAATAAAATTTGAGAGAATATATATTCATTGATACTTTTAGCATAATGAAAAGTGTGATTTGTGTTTGAGAAAAAAGGCGTTATATTTAATCATGTAATTGAGAAGTGACGTGAATGATTCTCAACAGTTAAGAATTTGTTCTTGTTCTTTCTCTTCTCTTTCTTCACTTGCGCGAACACCATCAGCCACGAAAGAATATCTCTTTTACCATTCACCAAACGTCCGTGAGCGTTTCCGGCTCACTAAATTCCGCCGAGTTGTGATTCTCAATGGGACTCGATCACTATTTTTCACTCATGGAATTTTTATTTCTTTATTCATTGATCTTTTTTTATTTTTTTACTTCTATCTTATTTATTCTCCAATTTTCTAATCTAATTTTCTTCATTTTATAAATTTCTCCATAAAATAAAAATCCTGAAAAATGATATCGATTAAATTATTTTTAAATTTGTTTTCTTCATTATTTTTATCATAGAAATAATTTAATATTTAATTTTAAAAAACGAGTAAATCGTTGCACTTTTTTTTTTATTTCTCCAATCCTTTTGATCCTACTTCATTCGTATTTTAATTAGGCGCAAAACTTTATTCCCAGTTGTAGTAAAAGCAAAAGTCCCCGATGACTCAACTAAATGTATAGATATATTAACTTGATATATTTTCATTCTGATATAGATATAATATTCGTGTATGATGATGCACATCACGATCGCTTATTCTATTCGTTTTACGTACATGTGCTTCATTACCCCTTATTCCCCTACCTCTTTACCCTTTCTCTTCATATCGTTGAAGGAAAATTTCACAGAATTTCCCTCTGGACGTATTATCGGTCGACTACGAACTCAAATCTCACGCCGATTTAATTACCATTTTAATTACTTCATCGACAATTAAAGCTAATGTCCGGGATTCTGTGTATTTATACTCAATTAAACTTGCTAGATCATATTATTCCATACACAAATAGTAATATTAATTGTCATACAAATTTCAAACATTAATTATATTTAATATGTTTAAGAATTAATACAAGTTACATTTTATATAATTAGTTAAATGAAATATTGTGTATAATATCAATATCTTAAATGTTGAATGGGTTATTAACATGAAAAGTGTTTTGTTATTTGGAAACAAGAAAGCGATAAAATTGCCTGGGCGTCGCGCCGACGGATATTAAGAGACGTGGATCAAAGAACTCAACAAAATAGAAATATATATGTACATATATTGTGTTGTTAGTGCTCATGAAATTAGTTGTGTATAGTATCTTAGCTTGGGCATCTGGTGGTTGCCAGCCGTAAATAATGACTGAAGAAGAAGCAGGTGTAACCTTGGCTTAATTCGATAATTTATCACAACTCAGTCTGAATATGTGTGTTGCTTTTTCAACTTTATTTTATTTTTTTTTTTGTTTTTTATTTTTTTCTTTTTTTTTTTCTATAGAATATAATAGTTCACTCACTGATTATATTTTTGTTATGTCAATCAATTTACATGTGAATTAAATGTTTATGGTGTTTATGTGTATACAAAATAATATTTCTTTGTGGTTTAGTCATATTAAAATTATTTATGCATTTGTGGTCGTTTACTTCCGAAAATGAGTGACTATTTAAAATGATTTATTGGAAATTAAATTTTTTTTAGATTTTATGTGATTTTAATTACGGTTGATGGCATTTACAAACTTTGATTTTACTGATTTGTAAATGTCCTGTGCAATTATAGATATAGTGTAGTAATATTCTGTCATTTTAAAATTTAATGAAGTTACATTTGAAAAGGTATGGAAGAATATTTTTTTCTTGGATAATTAATTACTTTTACTTTTCTTTTCGTTTTTTTTTTTTTTTTTTTTTTTTTTTTTTTTTTAATTTTAATTATCCTCACTATTGACGCAAAAAAATTGAGCTGTCATCGTGACTGTCATAATTTTCTTTCGCTTAATAATTCATTCGTTGTGAGGGCGAAATGTAAAATTGGTGAGAGTGAAGAAAATATAAAAAAAGTTCACAAGGGAAAATGGGCAAAGGTGTGAAGAAATACTGTCGTCTCTTGAATAGCATCTAATTTGCAAGCGTTGCTTCAATTGCAAGTAGAGTGTAGGTATTCATATTCATGTCACAAAAGCATTAAATTTATATATATGTAAATATAATTATGTGTATATGAATGTAAGAAATGAGTGTCTAGTTTGTGAATACGATTATGAAGAAAATGGAGTAGGAAGAGTTAAAGATAAATTTTTTTACACTTTTTCGTTTTATCAACTTGATTTTGTTATTGGTGTCATCATCAGTAAATTATTCAATAATATTTTCATTTTATTTTTCTTGTAAAAATATAAATTTGAAATTAATATCAATTTATTAGATAAACAAATAATAAAAACAAAGCTGAATCATTTTATTTAATTAAAATTGTCAACCTAAAATTCAATCAGAAATATTGCTGATGACGTTTGGGTTATATATAATAATGGAAAGAAACAAAGAAGAAAAGTTTTCCGAGTGGAACAAATTTATTTCAATGAGACGCGCGACACAAGGCGGTTGATAAATTTTCCATCAAGTCTTTTTCCACCTCATTTCCAACGAGTTTTTTTTCTCTCCCCCTTTTTTTTTTTTTTTTCATAAAAAATATAAGGTGAGAGAATCAAAAAGTGTCCTGGGAGACAGACGCTTACGGAAATCCGCCAAGAATATGTATTTATTTTCCTTGCTTTCGGAAAACTATCTTTTGATCTGTAAATCATAAAAAAGAATTGTTTATATTTATACGTTTATATATGAATACAAGTTGTATAAATAAAAACGAAGCTTATAAATCATAAGTGACAACAAATATATTGAAACAAACAGACTACCATTTTTCACTTATATCCAAAAGTTCCTTATTTATTTTTCATCAGCTTTTTTCATTTCACATTATCTTATTTTTTGTTCCCAGTTTTCTTTTCTTCTAGAGTTCTTGGCAAACACCAGTATCTATTGGAGATTATTCTATACATATATATATATATATTTACACCCGAACATTACGGTTGCATGCTGTCTTTTTTTTTATTTTTTATTTTCTCCCAAACGACCGCAAAGTCGATCCATCAAGATCCATCCAACCATTTGCAGGATAGAATAAAGAGAACTTGGTATTGAAGTACCAAGACACGACTCTCCTTTTCTTGCTTTTCTCTTCATCTCCGGTGAATTTATAAGCTTTTCGCGGGCCATGAAGCTCCGTGAGGACATTTGTATACTCGTGTGGAATACGAATGATTTTTGCGACAGTTTATGGCTCCCATTTTCAACTTTTCACAAAATACACATTCCCCAATATAGGTATATCAACTTAACTAAATCTCATGTGCTTGCTTCCCGACCTGAGTACTGTATTCGATGGGCGAGACATGAAGGGGAAGTCAAAATCGCTTGGTGATATCAGTGACAGGAAGTTAAAAACCGGCACGAGACTCACAGAGTTTTCTCGAACATTTTAACCACACCTACATCTATTCATCCACATAGACTCAGACATTTATGTATGAAAATATACTAAGTTTTATACATATATATAATATTGAATAGATAAATATTTAGTCGTAGGTGGGTAGATCGATGTGGTTTTGTGTATTAAATGTAGTTTTAGTCGTTTGAGTGAGCTAAAGAAAAGTCTTTTCAACTCGGTAAACTACATTGATTCATCTGACGCATAGAATGTAAAATAAATAAAATAAAATAAGATATATTATACACATCTCCATGTATGACCTTTTGAAATTTCATTATAAATATTTATATGCCATTTATCATATAAATTAATGATATATCATTGTAAATTACAGACATCCAATTAAATTTTTGACATGAATCAATGATCAAGATGATTCATCTAATGTATTTTATACGATAATCTTATTGGCTTGCGAAATTAATGTATATGCGATTGCATTGCACATATTTCATTAATTTAATTAAAATGTTTGCTTCTAATAATTCAACAAATCATTGCTAAAACATTTTCATACATGCTTGTAAGATATTGCAATTGGAATATTTGAACTTGGGGTAAACATTACTAACCCAGTATTATTAGCCCAATACTGATGCTGATGAAAATACCAAATGCGATATCTTATATCTGAGAACATTTAGGTTGCGCCTCCCGAGGCGTGTTTCTCCACCGGAAATTTATGCCAGCTCGTTGCGCCCACTCCCCTGTCTCCATCACTACTACCACTGTGTCGTAGTCGTCGACGACGACGACGACGTTGGGTACTTTGGTAGAAGCTCGTTAAGCCCCGTGTTTCAGGGGTAGACACGCGGTATAGAGGAGTGGCGACGAGGGGATGGTGGAGATGTACCTATATCCGTCGGGCATATCGGGGGTTGTTGATAGGCAAACTAGAGAGGAAGCCAGTCTGGTTTAGCTACAGGGGTTCTCATTTACTTATGCGTACATTTTGCTTGTTTGCCATACTCTCTTACTCTTTCTCTTCGTCTCTTTTAGTTGCTACGCGAGAATAACGCACTCGACTGGAGGATGTACTTTGGAAGTGGAGACCCTCAAACAGACCCACGGGAAACCGTTTAGTACTTTGGAAACGTCCAACAACCATACAATACAGAACTGCTACATACAGGCATAACAATGCCCTATGGTATACGTTCACTCTCAGCATCTGCTGCCACTAGAGTCCCAGAATTATTTCCGCATATAGAATTACGCAGTTTCTGCCTAGATGTTGATATTCTGTATATCTAAAATAGTGGTTACCATCACGAACTTTCAAATATATATACAATGATTTTAGCATATCTCTTGCTTTCTCCATTGTATTTCATTCTCTATTTCTCATTTGTTGTCTAATTCTCACCGGATTGTAATTGGATGTGGTTATACAAAACTTGACCACATCAGTTTAAACTTGAGATTAATATTATTCCACTGGAGTGATAACTTTGACAATTAAATATTTGTGATGCAAACATTCACCATTGTGTTTGTGACAATGTAATTACGAATTTATGGATTCCAGTTAATCGAAACAAAAATAACGTTGGAATTGTTTTCAGACAATTTTGAGGAACACGGTCACGTTGACCGGAACTATCGGAATTGTTCTATTGTTTGCTTTTGTAGACAATGTATATGCCTGTTTTTTCACTCCATGTGCACTGGTTCTCTCCCTCATTTCTATGGTAGATATTTTTTCTTCCTTTTTTCTTCTCGTTTTTATGATCTAACCACGACGAAATGTCTGTGGCTTTTCCCTTTTTTTTTTTTTTATCGTTTCACCGTTGTGGTACTCGGACGACCATTACCGGCAATTAGCAAACACACAGATTTTACACACATATTCTCCTCGCGTAATTTCAGGTAAAGGAACTTTAGTGATTACTTACTCCACGAGTTTTCCAAGCAAACTATCTCTTTCTTTTTTTTTCCTTCGAGGATTGTTGGATAAGAAAATGTGTGAGGCCAAGCGTATAACAGCTCTTTGTGCATTGGATAATTATCGTTTGCCGTTTCATCTCATGTCTCGTTAGCATATCTTTACGTATAACACATGCTTCAATTTTCAAGTGTTTGTTTTAAAGACTTATATTAATTTACATAATTTCCTCATCAGTGTCATGCTGAGAAAATGAAGAATTATAAATATCTAGATGATATTGTATTCTTTATACGATAAACAAACTGTTATATGGATTCTCAAATTGGTAAACGCGGAATTGTGGTGTACGTTACAACGGAAGTATCAATCAACTATTGTCATTTGATATGTATAAAATAATATGAAAACATTTGCTCGTAACTGAATACATTTTCAAAATAACTGTAAGATAATTATTTAAAATATTTGTATCAAGAAGTGTATTATTTCTTTTTTACCCTGCTTCTTGATAGGTAATAATTCACTCTGTTAAGGGGGATGAAACATAAGGGGATATATATTCGTTGGTGGTTGGCAAGACCGAGAGAGGAATGTGGCCACTGAAAGCGAGATTAAATGGAATACCGTTATCTCGGTGTTCAGACAGAATAAGTGAGCGGGGTAAAAGAGAAGAGGCATTTTGCGCATTGAAATCGAGTGCCATCAATTTTCAGCGCCATCTACAACGTAGACGTGCTTACTGCTTTTCTCTTTCTATATTGCTGTATAACGCTCTCTCACCCTTTCAAAGTCTCTAACAGGCACGACATCTACGAATCATCAATTATCGTTGCTAGCACTTTTACTAGAATACTTTCGGTTTAATTCTGCAATTCACTACATTAAATGTGTGAACACATTCTTTAGTGTGATGTATAGTAGCAATAGAAAATAGTGAGTGGTTATTTATATGCTGAATATTTAATTGTGTCATCGAAAAATTTATAATGAGTTTTATAATAATTTTTATACCTGTTGATTTATTTTTACTAATTTTGATTTCTTTTTTTATGTTTCAGGTAAGTTTTAAATTCATTTTGAATGTTTGGAATTGGAATCATCACTGAATTTATCATCGTCGTAGGACTAATAATTAATTAATAAAACAAAGAAATATGTGGGGTAAGATAATCCATAATGAAATTTTATCTATTTTACACCCACGCCTGTTTTCAACATACATTTAGGGAACACTATTTCATTAATCATGGGATTAATTACACTCTGTAGCGTACGTAGAATATTATCGTTGCGACGCTTTTGCGTGTGCACGGAAGTCTTGAGTTAAAATATACTCTATATCTGCTGTGAATTTATTAATCACCGGGTCATCGCCACCATTTTTTGTATAATACTAATTTTCCATCTCTTATTTTTTTTTCTCCTCTTTTCTTTCTCACTTTATATTTCACTCTTTTACTATTTTTAAAATCTTTATATATAGTTGCGGCGCGCTATAAATTAATCGCGAGTTCAGTGCACTTTACACGGATGCATGTTGCAACAATATTTTGTTTTTAAACCTTGTAAATTATCCATTCTCTTGTTTACAAATCGGTCCTTTGTGTTTGTGAATTTTTAACAAAACACTAATTACCACATCGCTTAAATCGACAACATGTCCAAAGTCTTTACAAAATTTTCAGATAATTAATATTTAAAAAAATGAACTAAATTTAATAATTATAAAAAATAATCAATAATTATATCAACAAATTATTGATATTTTCTAATCGTGTTTCGTTTGACTTTAGTTTATTTTTTTATATCTGTTAAATGTTTTAAATGGCATACTAAAAGGCACATTAAGATAATATAATGCTTTGTCGCTTAAAATTTATTTGATTAATCATTATTACCACGCGATGGCAAATGTTCTTGTAATTAATTCGACAATTAATGGGTAAGGTGTTGGTTTATAGCTTTGGTATAAGCGAACCCCACACGCGGAATTAATTGATCTAGTCTCTGTCTATGCATACAATTATGATTCAGTATATATGTGCGTATATGTGAAATGTGGTATATACCTTAATATTTCACCGCGAGCGGCCATTGCTCTTTAATACTTGCGGTTTCCACTTCGGATATTACAAATATTGAAAGTAAAATCGTGTTTTCATCGGTAACTTATTGATCTCCCGTCAGAAAAAAATTCCTTTTTCAATTTCAATTATAATTTCCAAATCTCTATTAAAAATATTATCAAAAATTTACATAATATTATGTGTCTATATGAAAAAAGAAAATATATACAGCCCTAAAATTTATATTAAAACTTTTTAATCAGACACTATTGCTTCTCTTTAGTTGACTGTTTAAATTTTAATTTTGTTAAAAACGATAAAAGTTTATCATTTATAATTTAAATTTTGGCATTTAATGAGGAAATGAATTGAAGAAATTCTTTTACGAGTAGATAAGACATTAAAAAGTACATGTAACGTTTAATGTGAAAGAAAAAAGGGAAATAAAAGCTAGTATGAACAAATTAAAATTGTAAAATCACCTCTTTTTAAATATCTTTTTTCGGGAATGGGATCATGAAAAATTTGTCTCTGGTGGCCTGCTAATTGCGTCCCTAATTTTCATGGAATGTCTTAACTGGCAATACCATCACGTAACGCAACCCAGTACTAATGTCCTTGTGGTTTGGTTGTATTGCGAGGCTCTTCGATATAGAAATACTCTCGTGCATATACATATAAAGGTTCAAAAGAATGTGAGAGGGTCCGTGGGTATCGTCGAGCAAGTCATCGCACCCTGGCTGCGTGAGCACAAACAAAGGAAATTCTCTCTTGCGCCATATGATATTACAATTTTGCCCGAGTATGGAAACGAAATTATATACACCATAGTATAATTTTTAACATTTATTCACAATCAACTTAATTTTTATATAAAATAATTGGTATATTAAATATAAATGTTTCTAATAATTCGAATAATTTTCTATACACATGTTACTCAATTTATTACAATTTTTCCTCAATCGTAAAATTCTTGTTGATGGCACTTGATTAGGGAATATATGTATAAAATATGTACATATAAAATTTAAAGACTTCCTGCTTTTATATTGTTGGTTAGAAAAGATTGTTGAATTTAATAATCAACAATTAAATTTTTACCTTTTTAACTAGTTGGTTTTATTATTATTACGAATGTTTATACAGATATAATGCAATTTAAGAAACACTTTCAAGTGTTGATAATGTATAATTTGCATGGGATTTATTTATTTATTTATTTATTTATTATTTTTTTTTTTTTTTTTTTTTTTTTTTTTTTTCATTGAAAATTAACGTTATGGAAGAATGAACTAGAAGAAAGGAAGATTATACGAGTTGGGTTGTCCACGAATGCTTTCTTGGGTGTTCAAGGCAGGACAAAGCTTGTTGACCAGTCTCCATCTTTATTTTTTTTTTTTTTTTATTCTCTGATTCTTATTCTCTTTCTCTATCGCTATATTCTTCTTTTATTCATACACGAAGTCGGTTTAAATGTGTATGTATACCTTGCTTCCTTCCTATCCTTCGCGTTGTTGGCGATGGTTTGCCTTGCTTGCCTTGCTTTTGCCCTGCGAACTCCAATGGCGTACATTATATTCCTTTTTGCATTCCATCGTTGTTATAGCAAGAGATGTGAGCGTTTCTTCATTGCACGATGCACACATTTATAAACGATATAAGATTCTTTCGTTGAAAAATAATTTTTCATTATTTGCAAATACTGAAAAATAATAATGATAAATTTTTGGATAAAATATTCTATAAAATAAAATTTTTTCGAGTCCCCATTAAGAAAAAACTTATGATATTATATAACAATAAAAATAAATTAAAATAAAAAATCAAAATATTTCGTTTCAATTTCACAATAAAAAATAAATAAATAAAAAACAGTTTATTAAATTCAGTTGAATATTTTTAAATCACATTAATTTTCTTTCCTTTTCATTGTCAAAATTTTGCATATGAATAGTTTTTTATTTTTGTCCTATTTCTATTTTTCTTTTTTAATTTTATTTCTTAATGTCGGAGTAATTTTCACGCGCGACTGATAACCACGTCAAGGAATTTCTTCACGGTGAAAATTTTCTTCTTGGTGGATGGCTAGCTGGATAATTCCCACGCTGCACTTCACTCTTCACCGGTACGTTGCACGAAGCAAAAAAAAAAAACACATTACCCCCAAGGGAATACCACCACCATTATTGTTATCATCATCTACCTACAGTGCACGCGTTGTATTTTTATTTTTTATTCATTCATTTATTTTTATCCCTGTTTGCTTTCGTTTTTAAAAAGCGGAAATATACACTCATGAGGCGTCGTACAGTCTCTTCGAGCTCAACGAACACTTGACGATCAACGAGACGAGAATAACAACAATAAGAACAACAACAACAAAAAAAAAAATAAATAAAAAACTATAAAAGAAGCATATAAAAAAAAAATAAAGCTACATAAACATTTATATATTTTGCCCTGATGGATATTCTTGATGTCCTTGCGTGTTCAAGTCTATCTCGCTGTTGTGTAAAACAAAACAGACAGAGAAAAATTACTTATCGCACGCATGAAATGACGCTCCTTTAACTAACAAACCGCCAGACACATTACACTTACAAAAAAAAAAAAAAAAGTAAAGTAAATAAATAATAATTAAAGTTTGTAATTTAATTCTGAAGTAATTCTATATATTTTTCTCCACTTGTATTATCATTATCAATTATTTTTCTTTCGATTTATACGAATTGGAATAAGTATATATTTACGTCTGATATTTTTTTAAATTCATTTACAAATATAAATTATTATTAATATGCACACTGGTCAATAATGATTGTAATGTCAATCGGGCGTGTGTTTGTGTGATATAACTATAGTCTCGTTTATTCAACGTGCGTCACGTGTATGTATGTGTACATAATCTATCCTCAATGCTTAAGCTCATATGGATTTATGTAAACAATTGTATTTATACAGATAAAAAAAATTAACAAGATAGAAATACACAATGAATATTTATTTATTTTTCTTTTTGTATATATATTTTATAATTATTTTTTTTATTTTTTTTTTGGCGTTGATACGGGTTAGGGATATATATGTAGACATGTGCTCATCGATTAATTTACTATCGTCTTTAGTATGCGTGACACACAATGTATATATCACAGGGATATTTAGATACCACTGGTATAAATTAATGGCGGCATCTTGACGTCACATTCAACTATAATACCCGACGATGCGTCTATTACATACATTACAGGGTATAATGTATATGTATTTGCGTGCAATTGTACCAAGTGAAATATGTTATTTTATGTATTTGTATAAATTATTATCGCGTGCATAAATAAATAGATGTGTTTATATTTGGATATTTTAATATACATATATATTATTTGTAATGAAGTCGTGTGGGTTATGAAGGAAATTTATTTTTTATATTCATCCCAAGGTACACACACGCGATCCCAAAGAATAAAAAAAATATATTCAAATACATATGTATATAAAAAAAGATGAAAAAAAAAAATGAAAGAAAAAAAAAAGTATCTTCGACGTAATTTTTTCACTCTCTTCCCCTATTATACCTAGAAATATCTTTGACGCCATCGTCAGACACGTGTGGCACACAGTATGAATAAATAATAAGATAATGTTATACATGAAATGGAATATAAAATTGATGATAAGGTAAAAAGTTCCGGTTTGTTAGAGAGAAGTGAAAAAAAAAAAGAAGGCGAAGAACAAGAAAAAGAAAAGTAATTTTATATAACAATATATATGGGGAGAATTTTCTACAGAAAAATAATACATTTGAATAGAATAAAAAAATATTATTTACACGCGAGGTCAAACCCTCTTGATGCAAAGTTCGATGGAGGAATTACCTTTTTTTTTTTTCCCCTCAAATTTTCTTTCTGTTTTTTTTTTCTCTTCCTCTCTTTTATTTTATTATCCGCGTGTGTGACATCCTGCGGTGGACTTTACCGCATCAAAAGAAGTATAAATAATCGTTGGATATAATAGTGGTTACAATGAAAATTTATGAGCAATATCAAATATTCTCGTCTGCATCTCACTACATTTCAGTTACTCACACATTTGTCGTTGATGCTCATTGTAGACTGCAGTGGACACCCACACTGAATACGATGAATATTCTCTTCAGCAGTAGAATACCGCATGTTACATGAATCTATACATAAACTCATACATAAGATCTTTCATATATTGTATAAATATATATTTGCATAGTACAGGAAAAATCTCTTTTGTATATGAATTTTAAACGTTCAGGGAGTCTCTATTCAATCGCGCTTGCATCTTTATAGCTCCATTATATATTGTTATATATACATTTAATATAATATATTTTCAATCTGAATAAAATTCCATTTTACACATCACACGTGACACTTACACTTATATTGCATCAATGTCAATGAAAAATTTTTGTCACTTATCGATTTTTCTTTTTTTACTTTTTCATGTTTTATTTTATTTCAATATTCATGCTTGCTTGCACTTGTTTTATAAAATTGCAACGCGGTTTATTCACGTTTCAATGAATAGTTTTTATTCCTTTCCCCCGTTCCATTCCACCACCTGGTGCGATTGCATATCCAAAACATGGAGATATTGGTTGTGATGTATGTGCTGAAATGAATTCTGTGTGAGAAGCTGTTCGTAGTGGTAGTTGATGATGGTGACAGGGGTGTTGTACACCGTGGAGAGAGAGAGAGAGATGAGTTAACAGGGATTTTCGCTTTGTGTTGAACGAATAATTATTTACAAACGGCTGACGACGCGCGTGGCATCAGTGGTGGTGTGGTAGTGTGATGGTGAGGTCATACCCACTCAGGGATTTCATTTCCAATTATTGCCAATCAGCCTGGAGGACGTCATTGACGGGTTCTCCAAGCTCGTTTTCAGTTTGCTACTATTCTGTGTAAAATACCAGTGCGTTCTCCCTGTCAGACATTCTCCCTTGTTTTCCATTACTATTTATGACAGTTAAATAAATAAAATAACAATAATGTTATTGATTTATATCACGCTGAATTTTCAATTCATGGGACTGGAAGAAAATTTATTTTCCGTTTGAAAAAGAAATATATAAAGAATATTTTAGAAAGATTTTTCGTACTAAAATTTTGTTGACAGTGTGGAAGAAATAATGTTGGTAAAGATAAAAGAGGATTTGAAAGGTCGTAAACGTAAAAGTTGAAAGAGGTATTGTGAAAAATAAAAAAAAAAATATGGAAAGAGAAAAGAAAATAAAAATAATAAAAAGTGTAGTGAGAGGAGGTGCAAAACTACGCGGGGTAATTTACCAATTTGTATGCTGCTTCGCTCGTGCTGTCAACCACGGATCGTAAAGTATGATATAAACGCGAAGGTTTAGACGCGGGCGTCGACGCAAAGACGACGACGAGACGAGACTTGGCTACTGGGCATGTACTTAGTTTAGGTGGTAACCTCATGACCACCTAGTTGCCCAGTCGTTTAATTAAAATGAATTGCTTACGTCAACCTTATACCAACTGCTACCACCACCACCTCTACCCTTCCAACGTTGGTAATTCAAAAAAAAAAAATGGGGCTTACACCACTATATACATCAGTAAGTGTTAGATAGCAAGAAAATTTTCTTGAATATATCCGCTTATCTTCTGCTTTGCTCTCACCTTCATTCTGCCTTCTTTCAACATTCTGTGTGAGTTATAAACGATATCGTGTGAAGGATGAAAATTGAAAAATAATCTAGACTCTATTGGGTATAAGAGGACAAAAAAAAGTTTGCAAGAAAATTTCCTATTATATATACTTAGTTTTTTTTTATCGGCCCAAACGTTCGAAAAATATTTTCAATAGACGGTTATTTACCTGATAAAATTCTGAAGAATTTCGGATAAAAGTTTAATTAAAATTTTTTATTTATTTATTTTTTTTGTTCAGGAAATCTGAGAATAAATTTATCGTTATTAATTATTTATTATATTTAATAATATTTAGTGTATTTTTTAATATCAACTGCTAAATTGAACTTGACGTTGGAGAGATTGATAAAAAAATTTTGGAATAAAATATCATTTAGGATTTACAAAATGATTTACTTCGGGGAAAAAAAAATATAATAAAATACATACATAGACGAATATAATTTTCCTTTTGGAAAAATCTCATTCAATGTTATCAAAAGCACGTGCTCTTTCACTCACCTCTGTCGATATATTCGCAGTGCCAGAAGCTTTTAGGTGCTCTCACGGAAATCGAAGTGGTCGTAATTCAGTCGAGTATACCCGCCTTTCTCCCTGTGCCACCACTGCCGCACACCATCGTCCGCGTCGCCCCCTCAATTTTCCTCAGAGCTGTGTGCCTTGCGGCTGAATTTTGTCCCAGAATACTACTCCTCAAATGGAAAACCCGAAAATTCCATCGAACATTCATAGCAGGGAACATCAAGAGAGCTATACGAATACACCAATTGAAGTCGTCATAAGATCTCTCCTGGGGATTCAACGTGTACTGAGGGATAGGTTACTGACTTCACTCCATTTACCCTCGAGTATCGAATATATTCAACCTAAAATTTATCATCACCACCAGGGATCTTCCTAAATACACACCCACACATTCACATAGACAAATATTTCACTTTGATAGTTCTATAATATATCCAAACTTCTACTATCAATGTCTTACTTTTCTTATTTCCAAACTTTTTAAATTCCCCGCAATTGCCCACAAACAACAAACACACACACACACACACACCTTTATATTATATATGCTAATATCAAGTAAACAGAAGAATAAAAATAAAATATTCACATATTTCGACTATACAATTCTACAATTTATAATTTATCAGATAAAAGTTTAACATATGGATATTTATGAATAAAAAATAACTATTGCCTACGATGAAATTAGTACGTTGAATAAAAAAATAATTCCATGAACTCACACACAATTTATCGATTGGTATGATAGTGATACCAAGCTATTACGGTTCAAATTACATAATCGCCCTGTGTTTCCCTCTCAAATATTTGTTAACCGATAATATTCCAAAAAAAAATAAAAATAAACAGAAAATTAAAAACGAAACAACCATAAAAGCTCTAAATTAATCTGTATTAAACTCTGTACTAAATGCTGAAATTCAAAGTCTTCTTTCATCCACCCAAGACAATAATGTCTTTGTGTAATATCTCATACATTTACATTCACTGCATAAGCCCACATGTACATACATTATATATACTGCAAACTATGTGTGTCTTTAGATCTCTTAAGGATGTGCTTTTAAGAACCAAGAGAACATTGTCCATTATCCTGGATATGGGCCCGCCAAAGTTGAACGAGTGTGTCAACTGTTAAGGCCAAGAAATTCATGCAGGTGGTGGGTAGTAGTACTAGTGTGATGGTTTAGGTTAGGTTGAGAGAAAGAGAGAAAGAGAGTTGGGTTGGTGACATAGAAGGGACAAGTATAGCATGTGGGCAACCAACAATAGCGTTTCCCTCTTACGCCCTGGTTTCCGTATTGCGTTACTCAGGCCATTAAAACCGGGGTCCTTTGTTGCCAACGAGGGTAGTTGAGCGCGTGGTGTAGAATTATGCGCGAACAAACCCCAGTTACAATCAACTTTATACACATATAAACGTGTATACATTTTAATTTCTATATATATTCATATTCACACACACACGACATATGTGTAATATAAAAATTACATAAATGAACTTGGTATATGTCAAATTTAACGATAAAAGGAATTGTTAATATACCACTGAAGTATTTTAATTTATTTAATTCCTTAACTCTTTTGTCCAAACTTTAATTATAAATTTTGTTATTATATATTTATAATTCATTTTAATACTATAATTTTTTTTATTTTATTCATTAATTATTTAACCGTTTATAGTATAATAGACACGCAATGCTTTTATAGTTATTTATCGTAAACATTTATAAATCCTTTTGTATGTTTCAATCACTGTGAATTATGTTCAGCAAACGTTTTGTGGAAAGTCAATTTGTCTTTCTTGGTTGGACTTCTGACAAATTCGCACAAACTTGAGAGAAACTTGTACATACATACGTACAAACATATACATATGTATATATTGTTGAGTGTAACGATGAGTTTGGGTCGACCCAAGAGGGCAAAAGGATAGTAGGACTATAGTGTCGTCCCTTCTACCTCTTTCACTTGTCGTAGTTTGCTACCTCTCATTTTATCTTTTCCTATACTAGTACTACTACTAGTGGCAGTGTATTACTACTATTACTACTACTACTACTGCTACTACTACCATCGCGGCGTCGTCCTTACCAGTCCTCTTGTCTCACGATAATCGTTAGCGCGCCACAGGTGTGCGCTGAGTCTCTATTTCACGAGAGCTCGTCGACCCGGCGTTAGAGTACAACTATATACGTTGTCAGTAATCCTCTAGTAGCACTTACGACACCCAATGGCAATACTGTTGAAATTTCACTGAGGCGTGTATGAAATATACTTGTATTTATTTATTTTTTTTATTTATTTTCTTAACCACTTTTGTGAGGAAAAAAAAAAGAATGAATAAATAAACTCGTTGAACACTTTGGAAATTTTTTTTTTAAGTCTTTTTGTTGCGATGTTATATTGTCAACTATTGTTGTTGTGTTTTTATTTGGTAAACTGTAAGAGACTTTAATTGTAGTTGACTAATACAATTAAAGTGAATGTGAACACGTGCTATGCTTTATTTTATTCTGGGGAAAGTACATTAAAAAAGTTTTTGATAGTTTTATAGGAGAAAATTAAAGATTTGTTTTTTTATAGTATTCATTTGAGTATTGGATATTTTACGTGATGGGAAAAAGTTTAATTGTTGTTAATTAATGTGATTGAAGTGATTGTTTGAGGGGGGAGGAGTGAAAGAGTATTAATTTAATTGTGATAAAATTTATTGGGGAAATTGGGAAATAAATTTTTATAAGAAAAATTTGAGTTATTTCAAATCATTTTTAATATTGTAAATTTGCCAATAAATTTTACACTGACATTTCGAGGTCGAAGACCACATTAAATACACTTGATTAATGCAATTGAAGTTTGTTGTCAGCAATATAAGTTGTTGGCTCTTTATTTTCTGAAATAGGTCCCTTCCGGTACATTTAAAGAAAACAATTTTTTTTTTTTTTTTTTTCGCAATTGTTACTTCAATGAATAATAAAATCTATTTATTTTTTCTTCACATTCATTCTATTTCTATAACTAAAATGTATACATTAGAAGATCTTTTGTAATAAAGTCTCTTGCCGTTTAAAAAAAAAAAATATCATCACCATAAAATCATGTCAGACCGAACAAAGAAATTTATCAAACCATTGCGTGAGAATATCTCTGATTTTTTTTTGCTTCTTTCTCGTCTCCACAACTATATATTCTTTTATTTATTTTTGCTTCTCCTCTAACGACTACTGACTCATGAATAACCGACATACACTGACATATACAATACAATGATTCATCCCAGATGTTTCATTGATGATTAAACAAAAATTAATTTCCCAGAATTTTTATGGATAACTCAACTGATTAAAAGTTAAAATTAAAACAACAAATTAATTAATCATATATAATCAAAGGAAATAATTTCCATTATCAATATATAAATATCCGGTGAAATATAAATTTAATTTCGCAATTGAGATTGTCAACAACGTTGTTCCTTTATATATTTATCTGGAAGAAGAAAAAGACTACTTCCTTCATCTTCTTTACGACGTGAATGTAAATATTTTATAATATCCGGTCGCGTAACGGTTTATTATATAACTATACACAGGTCTGGTTTTGTCAACGAGGGCGTGGGAAGCGGAAGCTTCGAGAATCGATATGGCCCCGACTTCGATAACTTGCCGCGCGCTCCGTGTGTCCGGATGGTGACCTTCCGTCGACGACGCGCGGCGCAAGCGGTGGCGGCGGCGGTTTCAACTGGGTACAGTGACCTCTCCCGGTCGGCGCGGCTGCCACGGCCAGCTTCGCACTTATATTCTCATTCTCAACTCCATAGATGTATGAGTATTGAGTATATATATATCTATATATATGTGTTTGTTGTTATATAGAGAATAATAAGCGTATACCAGCGCTCAAAATCGTAAAATATCCGCGACGGAACGCGCGCGCGGGCCCCACAGCATCCGGAAACAATTCTGTCACGCTTCAAGTCTCTATTTAGTTGGCAGTAGAAAATTCACGGACATTTAACGAATCAATATTTATATATATATATATATATTTATATAAAATTATTTCGCACCGTGGTTCTCATTTTACAATCAATTAAATTTTATTACCAACTTTGATGTTAATAATTAAAAATAGAAATAAATGTAAAATTAATTTATTGATTAATTATTTTATTCTGTATTTATTTATTTTTAGCTGTAATAAAAAAGGTGGAAGATATTGATAGAATGAAGAATTGAATTTATTCTTGATGGTTAATGTTTTTATTTTTATATTTATTTTTTTATTTTATTTTATTTATTTTTTTTTTTAAATTTGAAAAATAATTATCGGCGATATGAAGTTTTGGGTTTGTGTTGAAAGTATTATTGATCCTGGCAGACGCCGCTTCGTTTACTGTGCTCCACCCTTTCGCTTTCCATTCGTTCTTGTTATATTTTTTTTTTTGTCTTTCTCTTTCTCGTTCTTTCCACCCCGCTGTTAAGAACTCCAATGATAAACCCCAAAGGGGGTGCAATAGTCCATTGCTGGTGTATTATATCGATTAGCCAGTCGCTCTCCTCTGCCTCTTCTGACTCTCACTTTTTTATTTTTAGTTTTGCAGACTTTTTTTTTTATCTATAATGTCTTGAATGCTGGGTGGCATTAATGAAATGTGAGAACATGACGCAAGAATGTGGTTTTATAGCTGGGTTATGTGTTTTATTATAAGAAACAAGAAGATTACATATTATATATAGGGTATGTGTATTGGATACGTACTCGATAAAATGGCGTCTATGATGGAATTATATTATATTACTGCAGATGAATAAAATTGATTTCTTGGTAAAAGTAATACAGAATTATTTATTAATACTTTTTATTACTCGTTATTATTTTCTTTTTATTAAAGTCTGTTGGGAGAGTTGAAAAGTTGATATGAGAATATAAAGAGCTTTCTTATTATAATTGTTCTTTTTTTTATTTTATTTATAGTTTTATTTGTAGTGATAAAAAATATTAATTAACTCAGTCAATAAATTTTTTTAATTTTCGCGTTATTGTCCGGTTGGGGTTTAACCTTCTCTTAGTTGACGCGTGTTGTTAATGACTTTGATGATTGTGTCGTCGTTTAGTATTGATTTTCTGTCGCAAACCGTAGCCGGAAATGCGTTAACATTTACCTATATACTGGGTGTCACTTTATATTCACATCACGTCACATATCCTACTCAAGCCATAAAATTATTTAACTCTTGACAAAAATAAAAAAATAATATACGTGTGTAGGTATTGTTAAATTATTATTTCCATATTTATAAAAATTATTTTTAATTTACTTCATACTCGTGTTTCATCAACAAATATATAAAGAGAATAAAAAAAATTTTTTTTCTCATTCTAATTAACTTTTAGCGAAAAAAAAAAAAAAAAAAAAAAAATCAACCAGAATTAGCGTGAAAAAATCTCATTATATACAGAAGGCAAAATATAATTTGGATGAGATTAATTACATTAGCATTTTTTCTACCGACATATAAAGTACCCGCGGGTAATACGGCCTAAATGATACAAATGATTAATTTTTTGTTTGTTTATAATAAAAATTATAATTTATCATTTACATTTTATAAAAATTATATTCAAAATAATAATCAATATTAAAACTTAATGATTAATTTAGAAATTTTTCATATTATTGAAAACATCCCTTACGTATAGATTTAATTATTACCCGCACGTACATTCTTTAAATTTTTACTTAAAATTTTTACTTAAATTTTTACTTAAAAAAATAATCTTTAAAAAACATACATATAAAAAGTTGAAAAGACACAAAATAATAATACTTGTACCACTTTCTTTCTCAGCCACTTAAAGCTCATGTAAAAAATTAATGCAAAATAAAAACGTTAAAAAAAAAAAAAAAAAAAATAGTACTAAATAATAAAAAAGAATTGTAAAATGAAAACAAAAGCAAAGAGAGACCACCCTGTATACGAATATGAACGCACAATCGAGCTGCGTCGGAAGGGCGATGCACTGTCGGGGGTTTTGTCGTGGCATATACGAGTGACAAAGACCAATAGTGAACAAAACGAGATAGAGAGAAAGAAAATTGTGGAAGGGTATAGTAGACTCTCTATCTTGCTCTTTCTCATTTTCCCTGTTGCTGCTGGTTTCGACGCGACGTTTTCGCTTGCAAGTTCTATCCGCGTCGACCCTGGCGCGCTCCACCACCCAACCGTTCTTTGTCAGTAATGGTTTGGGGCGGTCGATGCAGCGTTACCATAGTAACCAGACGCGTCGTACCTCGCCACGGGGTGCATTCAACCAAGGGGAGATAGACGGGGAAGGCGTGTGCAAACCCATTGCCAGATCGCACGAGGGGTAGCAACACACAGTTGTTCTTCTAGCTCTCTCCATTTCTCTATGTATATATATATACATACACACACACACACATACACACATAAACTCCCTTTACTTTCGCCCTCTATTCTCTCTTTACCTCGCATTCTCTTTATCCTCATTCAGTTTTTATTTTATATCTTTTGCCCTTCTTTGGCTGCCAACTTTCATCCCTTCCGCACACATTTTTCCTTGTTCTCACACTCCTGTCGTCACCACTCTTATTTAACAATCCTCTTTCTCCCTGACTTTCTCTTTGTTCTCTTGCGCCGTCGTTGCTCTCAGCCAAAAATCCAATCGACACTGCTGTTTGAGGGGAGAGAGAGAAGAAAAAAAAAAGAACGCGTCAATTTCGAGGTTATGGTCCACGTATCAAGGTTTTCCCCCCTGCGCACACACATTCACACAAAATACTGGGGTTTCAAGGTTCCAAGGTCGACCGGATAATAAAGCAAAAAAAAAAGGGGATGAAAATATACAAGAAAGAATTAATTTATCGAATTTTTCAGATTTCAGTTTATTTACTTATTTATTTATTTATTTATTTATTTTTCATGGTTTTCTAACTAGTCAGAGAATAAAGTGGAGGATTTTAGTCGAATGAAAATGTGTGTCCTTGTTAGAGAGTAATAAAGTGTGAAACTTCATATTCGAAACACGATTCAACCTTCGCAATAGACACTGAATTATGTATACACACCGTATAATATATAATAAAATCAATATTACCGTTAATTGAACAAAACCCCATAAATACGGATTATCACACGAGAGAGATACTGTATAAAAATAATTTATTTATATTATTCATCCATTTTTTAAATATAAAAAATTACAACAATGTTTTAGAAGAAGAAAAAATTTCGCGTATTTTTCATCCCTAAATTTACCATAATTTACAAAAAAATATATAAATATACATATACATATATTGAGATTATAAAATACATAAAAATGAAAATAACAATTGGATTTTTCGTATAAATCTCAACTGGAGGAATTTTATCGTGCAATTATTCATGTAATATTACTCTCACATATTTTAAAATTATTTGTTGAAAATTTATAGGGGAAAATTTTCACTGGGACGACTATTATAGTGTCTTTACTACTGCAATATTCTCTTTGATATTTAAACTCACATTGTAGGCATACATGTATAGTTATTTGAATCAAGAAATTCCTTCCAACATACATATTTAAATCGTCGAGGTCGAAATCATCACACAAATGTGTGTCTTTCTTCACACTCATGTTTTGTAATATGCATGAGAACACTCAAACAAGAAAAGAAATGGAAGATTATACGTATATATATATCTACGTGTATTTATTTATGTACTGAGTGCGGCCTTCCTGTCGGTTGGTTGCGGCAGCTGAGAAGCGTCTGGGGTATATGGATATATGGAAAATACGAGATGGAAAACGTGAAAGCAACCCCCAACAAATCTCACATAAACACAACCGCACGAACACATACACATGTGTGTTTGCTCATCGATCCACTTGAAAAAGAGACGTATTTCCCAACGCACAAATAAATAAAAAAAAAAGTTCCATGTTCTTTTCAAAGTTCCTCTTGATTTATTTAATGACTATTAATCGGAAAAATTTTTACTGCTAGTTGAATATCAAATGTATATTTTTTGTTTTTACATTCGTACATTTTTTTTTTATTATTATTTTACCTTGATATTATTTTATTGATTACAAGGGACAACCCCTCGTCGCAATCATACTGGTGAAACGAGCAGAATAAAAATAGAAAGATAATTGTAGTGTAGGAAGCGAAAAAAAAAAAATATGTATGAAGGAAAGTTGTATCGAAGTGTTGAGGGTGGAAAAAAAAATAAAATGGCGAGTTGTGGCTTGTGATTTTCTCAATTGCAACGATTCAGAATAACAAAGTTTTGTATTGTGCAGACGATCAACGTCGCACAAATTACTCGTACTGGCGCGGCAACTACCACCAAAGAACAAGTTTGTTCCTTTGAATATAACAAAGTTGTTTGAGTCGCGCAAACTCGTCAAAAAAAAAAGGAAAAAAATTTTTTTTTTTTGTG
>JAQQBS010000001.1:3698952-3710597 GCA_030347275.1 Microctonus aethiopoides
AATTTTCCAGAAAGTTCATTAAAAAACAAAAATTTTGAAAAAAAAAAGACTCAAATCGGACAATTCGTGGCCAAGTTACGGCCATTTGAACATTAAAAACCCCAAAAATTTTCAAAAATTTATCTTCTGAACGGCTCGATAAAAAATTTTGAAAAAAATCACCTCACCCTATTTCGATGGGTAGAAAAAAATGCCCAAGTTTCAGCGAAATCGGAGATGCAAAGTTCATTGGTAGGATGAGTTGGCATGGAATGCCCCATATATTACACGTTTTGTTTATTTTTTAAATTGTGTATATGGATGTAATTAATTTGTTTAGAGATAGATATTCATAGGGGGATAATATTAGTTGACGCGAATTAGTATGTAGAAGCGTGAAAATGATTGCAACGGTGTATGGATTTAATTTCAGTTTACTGGAAACTGAATAAACGCTTTGTCTAATTGTATGTTTGTGATGGAGACAGTAGATATATGAGTGTATTCACACTCAATTAAATTCATTAATTGTCCCGTTTGTACTGACATTCAGTGGATTATTGAAAGCAGAGAATGGACGATAGTGGATGAAGATGACACGAAATTATATTTGCATGTGAAATATACATATTCTCATCTAAGGTTTTTTTATTCTTCTCATATTTTTATCTGGGTCGTGCACATATGGTATAACAACATTATAAATCACACATGCAAGTGAAAAAGAAAAAAGAAAAGAAAAAGAGTAAATTTTATTTGATTAGAAAATGTACTTTTCAATTAAATACTGAAATATATTTATATAAATATTGTGATTGCTAAAAAAATATATATGTATTTTATATTATATGTATACAGATATATGAGCTTGTATAAAGATTTTTATAATGAAAGAAGTGAAAAAAAATGAAGAGGATATGGCGGAAAAAATTTCCACTGTGCAATGTCTTTCAATTTCAATTTCGCATTTCTCGATGAAAATCTGTGTCATCTACTTTTGTGTACAGTGACGCAAGAAAATATACTGGGAACGTGCTTGCTCGACATTCTCACTATACCTGCAATCTATGTGTGTATGTGTATATATAGATGCTATATTTGTTCGTGTAATTCTATGGGAATAGATAAAGAAGGGTACACGATGTCTTGGCGCGCAAAGACACGATTTTACCCGTTGTCGTTCTCGTTACATTTTATATCAACGACAAAAGTATGCAAAACTTTTTTATACTTCAACATACAAGTCCAAAATATTGTCATAGTATATTTTTACTTAATATAAATATTTAAATTCGGACAATTTTATTTTTTTAAACTGCATAAACATAAATAATTAAATGGAAAATATTTTTACTTCCCATGATTGATGTAAAAATATCTAAGACATTTATTTTTTATTATAAATGTTTTATATTCGAATTCTTCGTCTGTCTTTTATTTTTTATTAATATTTTCATCACGTAGTGAATAAGAAAAGTACTGAAATCGTTCGTATTTTCAAAGCACAGTTTTTTTTCACTCATAAAAACCACGAATATTCACTATCGACTTACACCAATATCAACATTCATATCACGTCTATTTATTATTTTTGTATCAATGACCATCGATGATCACGTTCAGTGTATCAAGGTCGAGTAGACGAGAAGGGGAGACGAAAATAAAACGAATAAAATATAATTTCAGCAGTAAATTACAGCAACTCAACTTTGTATATGATAATATTCAAGTTACATTATTAGTGAAGTACCAATTGAGAAACTTTTATAGCTTCACATTCACGATGAAAATAACTACATAGAGAAGACTCAATTGAAGGGGAATGTTTCTATATGTATATGTGTTATTTATTCGCCTATTCTAACTCTCGTTCTCTCCACCACACACACGTATATTCAGTCATAAATACAGATATACATACGTACATACGAATTCTCAATTTGCTTTATTCGTTTTCTTGGGGGAATAATAATCTTAGTGAACGACCTCCTCGTCTTGACCTCGACAACCTTCATCTCTCCCTATTCTTAAATTTTTCTTAGTTTGATGTCCATTTAGAACACTACAATGACCATGAAACGCCACAGAAATAGATAAAAATAAAACAAAGATAAACAATAAATAATAATTCACGTCTGATAATTAAATTGACTTATTCATGATTTATTTAATGTTTCTTGTAATTCGATACGAAATTATCGAATTATTGGTAATAATATTCGTTGGATTATATGCACACAATGACAAACATTGTATGCTATGTATTATCTATAAAGATAATACATAGCATATAGGTGGATATATATTCAGAATGATTGCACAATACACGATGTGTCCACGAGTGGATGATCTCCCATGAGAGTAATCCACAGCACCAGGTCAGTAGACACGTTCTGTATATTCTGGTCGTTAGGTGTATATCTTGGACTTTATATAAGCCACAGAGCAATTATTTATTCGTGAAATAGCTACTATTATCAACTAAAATTAAACAATTGAAAATATTTATTTGGCTATATGTGCAAATAAAAATAATTTATTCAATTTAAATCAGACCTTCCATTTATCTATTTATTTTTTTTTTTATTCCTCTACACTGTACAAGTGTCAATGCCAATCATCATTATTATTATTATTATTACTATTACTATTATTAATACTATTATTATCATCAATATTACTATTATTATCACTATCATCATTATTACTATTATTATCACTATCACTATTACTATTATTATCACTATCATCATTATTACTATTATTATCACTATCATCATTATTACTATTATTATCACTATCACTATTACTATTATTATCACTATCATCATTATTACTATTATTATCACTATCATCATTATTACTATTATTATCACTATTACTATTACTATTATTATCACTATCATCATTATTACTATTATTATCACTATTACTATTACTATTATCATCACTATTACTATTTTAATAACTATTATTACAACTATTATTGTCACTATTATTGTCACTATTATTATTATTATTATTATTATTATTATTATTATTATTATTATTATTATTATTATTATTATTATTATTATTATTATTATTATTATTATTATTATTATTATTATTATTATTATTATTATTATTATTATTATTATTATTATTATTATTATTATTATTATTATTATTATTATTATTATTATTATTATTATTATTATTATTATTATTATTATTATTATTATTATTATTACTACTACTATTATTATTATTACTATTATTATTACAACTATTATTGTCACTATTATTATAACTATTATCATCACTATTAGTGTTACTATTACTATTATTGTAATTTTTATTATTATTATTATTATTATTATTATTATTATTATTATTATTATTATTATTATTATTATTATTATTATTATTATTATTATTATTATTATTAAGTATGTACATATAATGTGATGCAAATATTATTGAACTGAAAACCAACTAACCCGCATTGTCTGATTGATAGTGATAACTTGACTCTATTGAATTGTTATCAAGTCGTATCGTGTTTGATCTAGGTCATCTTTGTCTTCTTCACCGTCATTTTTCATATTGCATCTCTCTTTCTCATTGAGAACTTGAATAGAGTATTGGGTGATGATAGCAGTGGTGATGATGATGATGATGATGGTTTTCGATTATTTCCTCCTCTTTACCATCGTCTATCGTTTTCCATCTCTCCTAAATGCATCTTCTATTGCACATTCACAATCACAAAAGGAACTGGGTACGTCTGCCTTGAACTTATCTTCCTACATTTCACACTCGTCTTCTTCGTCGTTTCTCGTTTTATCTTACTCTTCCAAGTCTCTTCGTACACTCTCACTCTTTCGTTTAGTTTACTATTCTCCATTGCAACCTCATCATCGTTTGACTCTTGAACAAAATCGATTATCGCTTTCAGTTTAGGGATGTAAATAGCAAATATATATTTTATGGATATACAATATTAAATTTAGTTCAATTTTTTTTTTTTTTTTTTATGTGAAATTGAAATATGATGATGTATGGGAAAAATATTGAATATGTATATTATGTATGGATGAAGTTACTTGATTGACATTAGATTGATATTGTAATATAAAAAAAGCTTTATGAAAGTAATATTATTATTTTTTTATTTTACTTTTAGATGTAAGAGAAATGCGATGAGGAAAAAATCATGATATTTAATAAAATGGAATAATAGAATAAAAAAAAAATGTCTACGACATCTGTTGCAAAGTATGGAAAATGGAAATTAGTCTCTGCTCAAGAGCAAAAGACTTTGGAATATGTATATGTATATGTATGTACAAACATATACATAATCTACCCCCGACAGTCAGTTTTCTTTGCATCTTTTGCGACCCCTTCGAGCGTGCAGGGATGAAAAAAAATAAATAAAAGTGACGAGAGCTAGAAAAAAAAAAAAAAAAGAAATAAAAACGTAGGGAAAAAACCAGGGATGCAAAGATCTCGGGTGGATGAAATGGATTTTATGCATTCATTTGTTTATTCATTTCGCGTCGAATAGGTAAGAGGTAAGTCAGATACTCAGTCTATGCCATTGCTTCTTCTTCTTCTTCTTCTTCTTCTCTTCTGTTTCGTTTTTTTTTTTTCTATTTTTTATTTTACTTTTTTTTATCCATAGAGACTGTCAACGAGGGAGAGCGTGCACTTACTCTCCTTGAGACACTCTCTCATCGCGTTTCAATCTCCTCTAACGCGAGAAAAATTGTTTACCTTTTCAGAGTTTTCACTTTTTTTTTAATATTTTTTTCTTCTTTGTTTGTTTTCTCAGCATGTTTTCCACCTCTTGTTTCAAAAGTATCGAGTGTCGTTGGATGCATAGAAGCCAACGAAAGTCAAAACAACAAGTTATACTACATTATAATAAATGCTTCAAAATTTTAGACATGCACCACTCAAAACTTTGTGCTTCAACAATATTATTTACAATTAATTCCCCAATTATTTCTATATACATCAAATTAATTCAGATTAAATAAAAAGCAATTATCTTCTCTCAAATTTTTTTTTCCCTTCATCACCTCTATAGTATTTCTTCTAATTTATCAATAATAAATAAAACTAACTTAACGAAAGAACAAAAATTAAAAAAAAAAAATCTACAAAAATTAAATTAAACATAAAAAAAAATTTTATTCTATTTTATATTCAATACGAATAATTTTAAAACGAATTAAAAAATTTATTTTCATATTCAATTTTAATAGCTATAAAAATATTTAGAAACAAAAAAAAAGTATGAAATTTCCCATAAATTATTTTCTAAATAGCAATAGAGATAATAAAAAAATTTTTTCTATTTTACATAAAAAAATATAGCTACTTTACGTAAAGCTGTTTTACTTTTAGAGTTGACCATAAAAATATAGTTGATGCTTTTGTGTTTATACATAGAAACATCAAATTGTGAAAGATATTATGATCTATATAGGTAATACAATTTTCCATCTCTTCACAGCTACGCTTTTACTACATTTATACATAAATCACAAATACATATGCATAGATACTCGCATACATATGTATATTTAAAAGTCAGTGTGATCGCTTCTGGATAATTCATGGGGGTCCCTTGCTATATGACTATTCAATGCATATGCATTGCGCCACTTGGCACACGAAACTATACGACAGTGGCGACATTCATTGTCGAGAACCGAATAAAAGACAGTTGCACCATTATATTATCTTCTCTCCAGACTCCTCCTACTTTTCATTCTACTCCGCCAACTCCCGTTCAATTACCCTCATTGCATATTTTATGCTAATTCGGAAAGAAAGAAAGTAAGATAGAAAAAAAAAAAGAAAAACAAATCACAATATATTATTTTGTAATTTATTTTTCATTTCTTTTTCTTCTTATATAATTATTTTTTTTTTTTTTTGTTGTTATTATCAAAAACATTATCGATGCTTATGTTTATTTTTACAGCGAGAATTTTACCGCAATTGTACGTGTTGCGACAGGTGTTTACTAAACAAGTGTCTATGTATAGAAGCGACAACAACGTGTGCTATAAAGATTTAATTTACAAGCGCGTGTTAGTTGTATATGCATACATAAAATATATAGATTTTAGTTAGAGAAGCATACACAAAGGATAATAATTTTCATACATTTACCATGAAAACAACTTGACGTACATGAAGCATTAAAATACCAATTTGTGGAAAATCTAATTGGCTTTCAAATTGATAATAACCAATTTCTATTTAATATCATTTGTTAACTAAAAATATTTGCTGGGAAACAAAAATTTTTTATTCCCTTTAAAATAAATTATTTTACGATTGAATTTAAGCTGAAAATTAAGGCAAAGAATATAAAATAAAGGGGAGGATTATTTATTGTTTTAATTTGTAAACCAAAATTGCCACGGCATTATGTAATGTTGCCTCATTAAAATTAATTAATTCAATCGACTTTTGCATCTTCCTCTATATCCATTTTCACATTAAATTTTCGTTTTTCACTTTCCATATTTTTTTTCTTTCACAATTTTCATTTTTTTTTTTTTTCTACTTCTTCTCTACCGTTTCATCTCTAACCTATTCCGCTTGCATTCTCTATCAGTTGTATTTCTCACATTTTCGCAAGCACACGAGGTCGCACATATCGCCGGGGAAACTTCATCGATGTTATTACGATCGATCGAGCCAAAGCAAGGTAGAGAGAGTACCTGCTGCGGCTTGGCTGCAGCACAGAGGCCACAGGCTGCTGTTGCGGTAGCTTTTACGTATGAGACGATGAAAATCGTCGCCATCAAACTGCAAAACAAAAAAAAAAAAAAATACATAAATGAATGGTAAAAAAAATATTTGTTTTTTTAACTAAATACACACACACACAAAGAAACAAAACAAGCACGCACACATTTAAAATACAAATATTTACTTTTGAATTTATAATAATAAATCTTACAAACTTGATGATATTCAAAATGCGAATAAAGTTTCTGAAAGCACACAAGTGTAACGACACAATTTATGATAGTTGACAATAGTAAAAGTCGCTTAAACTTTATATTTTCTTATAACGTACGTATATAAACACAAAACATATACAAATATAAACAATACATAAATCAATCTCCATATAAATTATATCTAAAGAAAAAAAAATGAATATATAAATAATTTGAACGCACATACATCATTGAAATAATAAATAAATTAAGCCTCTTCATAAATTTGAAATATTTTAATTTAAATTTATTAAACAAACATATCATACAAGTAGAAAATGTATTAAACACTCGAGAATATCACACACAATTTATTTAAATTTTTCATTCACATTGAAAACACTAAAAAAAAAATTTTTTTCTTTTTCTTTTAAATATTTTCCCCACAGGCACTCTAGTTGTTTCAATTTTTCAAACCACTCCCGATGTCCGCAGTAGAGCAAAAAAAAAAATAACTCAACGATACTCTTAAATATATACACATATACATAAATAGATAGAGAAAGATAGAAATATCCTAGGTATATATGTATAGCTCGATAACAATCTCGAGCGAGTGCGATCGAGCGTGGGAAAGGGCTTGAATTTTTAATCGCAATTCGAAGCGGCCAGCAACAAGTGGCCTGGCTTTAACGTTCTTCAAGTGCGCTCATAAAGCATGTACACATATACACATATAACCATATGCCTAGCCTATCCCTGATCCCTCTCGTTCGTCTTCTCTATATGTTATATATACACACATATCTATATTTGTATCAAACACGTTTGTATAGGTACCTACTTAGGTCACGACATTGCCTATACCACCGTATAATCCAAACATCCATGTGCATGTGTATATATTCATTCATATGCGCCCTCTCTTGAGATATACCAAACACCTCAAGTGCAGTGAGCATACGCAAAGAGATCAAATTGTACTCGTGAATATAAATAAATTAATGTTCGACTTTAGTTGACGGTTGATTGCAGTTTAAATGCTTTAACTTTAACCTTCAACAATTTTGCTGTGAATTTTAGAAATTGATAAACAAAGAAGAAATTATTTAGATATTGTTAGATGTCAGACAAAAAATTATTATTTTTAGTTTATTTTATATTTTATCACATCTATATTATTTTTTTTTTTTTTTGTAATTACTTTCTGTTATTTTATTGCATCCTTAATATTTTTATCTAAATACCTTTTATACTACTTGCATCGAAAATTCTGAATATTATAAATAAATAAATAAATAAATAAATAAATAAATAAATAAATAAATAAATGAATGAATAAAATCCTTAGTCTTATTCATTCCCACTACCTATCCGAATTTTAACTAATAAACAATTAATAATTTCAATTACTCCACCCTCACCTATCACTCTCCTTACCTCTGAAAATTTCACCTCTATCAAAAAATTCTCGAACTCGTCCTCTTTTATCGAATAGTAAACGTCTTTCTTAAAACGAAAATAAAAAATTTGAATTACGAAATTATTGAATAAATAAATAGTTAATTAATTAACACTTAAAATTGAAAAATAAATTTTGTTTTTACTCCTCACATACAACGGGTTTACAACAATATTTTAGTTAATATATTTTGTGAAATAATTATTGTGTTAATAATTAAGAATTATTCCAAGTATGTCATCACAGTATTGATTAAATCATGAATGTAAAATGTGATAATTAATAATAATGTGACATTGATTAGAAATGAATAATTTGTAATGTGTTTTCGAAAATTTTCGAGCAGTCTATTGGATCGAGTTTGTAAATGTATTAATGCACGTACTTGTGACTGTCCCGATGGAGGTGAACAAGTTCACTTATTAATGCATCGCTTGTTTGCGAATGGCTCCAAACTCGTAATCGAATTTACAACGAGATAGAAACGCGTGATGCAATGATGAAAATGCTTATCGAGTGGCGCCGCCATGCGGTAGCGTCAGGTCAACTCAGTCGACAGAGTTAGTTGACATTTACAGTGTCATTATTTTGACAGTTTATTATATCAGTTACATTTATAATTAAACTATAAATATTATCATCATAAACTAGTTGTCATGATATGATTAACATATAAATAGAAATTATAAAACTTATTTCAATATATTATTTACTAATTTTTAAATAATTGTTAGACGCAATGGATGATGATAGATAATTTCATAGATTATGGATAAAATTTTATTTCGATTTTTTATAAACAATTATTAACTGTTGGTTTTTTCCCAAAAATCTAAAGAAAAATTTCCCGAAGCCGCCATTTTGTTAATTAAAAAAAAAAGCTTCGGTCAGGCACTAGATTATCTATTAATAAAACTAATTTTTTCTGTCTGATTGATTTTAGATGAATCTCCAAGGATTTATGATGGTCACCGCAAGGAACTTCTGTTGGAACTGGCTCACCACAAACAGCCATAATTTTTGAAATAATAATTTTTTTTTTTTTCAAATTTTCGTGAAGTCAAGTCGAAATGTTATGTAATGATGCCATAATATTACTTTTATAAAATAAAATGATTTACTGGCAAAAAAAAAAATTATTGTTAAAATTCTTTTTTTCATGTCTCTGACTACCTCTAACCCCTTAAATATATGGCGTATAAATAAGTAACAATAATTTCTTCTGTTTATTGTATTGTAAAGTTAGAAGTAATATCAATATAAAGACGTAATAGATATCAGACTATAAAAGCTAATTATAAAATTGGAATTGACTGTTTGATATTATTTATTTAATTTTAAGGAAATTGTTTTGAGACTTGATAGCACAAATTAATACAATACAACTTCACGAATATGTATTATTTCTCCAACTATATATACATGTTTTGTCTAGACTGTAGAGTGGTTGGATTGTTGCTACTACAGTGTATATATTTGATAAATTAGTGCTGTCCGTTGCATACCTTATATTAGGTAGATATTACTAGGCATAACATCACGTGTAGCGAAAACTCAATGTCCCTTCACCTCTCTCGTCCTTTATTTGCTTATGGGAGGCGCGCAAAAGCACTTCGAACTCATGACTAAATTTACCATAGAATCTACCTCTCACTAACCCTGCATTTTGACGAGTTCTAACTCGCATACAGAAACACATATACATATTAACACACACGTGTTTGTGAATGGATATATACAATTCTACTCATAAATTTACATACACAGATATGAGCTTTTACTACGACAGTTAACACCCGATTGTTATGATAACTAACATTGAGTTTAGGTTGTACATTAGATGAATAATAACAACGTTGTTTTCATATTTATGAAACATTTTCCACAGTATGCATAGAAATTCATAAAACCTCGCTCTTTTTTTTTAATACTGCAAAGAAAAATTTAGTCACATTTAAAAAACATTATGTTACATAATATATAACGATGAATTAATTTAATGTTAAGGTTGAATTAATATTTTATTTTAGTAATTTGAGAACTGTTAGAATGAAATTGAAAATTATAAATTATACTGAAGGCATAATAATTCCAATATGGTAATTAATAAAACTTGATAATTTAGTTATTTTATAATATAAAAATATATATTTATCAAATATATCTTTGAAATAAATTTATTTTTAAATTTTCTGATTATCGAATTAATTAGTCAAATATCAGTAGCTGAGTGAAATATTTAATAAATTTATTCATTACACATTTAGATATATAATAACCTGAAATTTAATTTATTTTTCAATGTGTGACGAATTTGTTTTACATTTTTTACGAATTTTTTTTTTCTTTATGCTTCAATATTAAATATATATTCAGTCGTTATTTGACCAACGTTTAATTATACATACGGCCAAAGGCAGTGCGTTTGTAATAAACGTAAATAAATATACATATTATATATATGTATAACATTGTACGTATATAAATGTATACATATGCTTCAGGCAATTTATGGATTCGCCTGATGTTTCTTATGGTTTTCGCAACTGAGCAATAATATCTAGAGTTTAAACATCTGTTTATGAACACTTCTTTCATTTTATCTTTCCGTCTTGTATTTTATTTTTGTGGTGAATAAATATTTTATATATTTATCAGCATATGAAAGTCGTCGAGTCATTTTTACGTTGCTGTCAAATGCATTGACTAAAACAATTTATTAGAAAAGTCTCCGAGGCAAACAATCTCTGATATTCCTAAATGGATAAATTATTTTTATAACTTTGATCCTTAAATATGATACGTATTGTTCTTTTCTGTAAAATCATCCAGATGTTTTTATTTTTTGTTCTTTTTTTTTTTTTTTCTTCATTTATTTATCATTTCTTTCTTGTTGTTTGATGTTTTTTTTATTATTTTCATTCGTTTCCTGTTCAGAGGCGTGACATTTTCAGTGACAATAAAATATTTAAGGCAGTATGTTGTATAACGTAGAATTTCCGGGAAATTAGTTTTACAATACGGACAAACACGAGAAAATTCTCCAATGCCATTTACACACAACGAATAAAAGTTTTCTCGAGGTTTTCAGACAACATGTGTCATCCAATGATATATACGTATGTACATATACAACTATATATACGATTGCGAGGATCAAACCCACTGCTTGCAACTTACATCTTGTCTGCGAACAAGAAAAAAGTTTTTTTTTTTTGTATTTGTGAGCCATTCTTATTTTTTTTTTTTTT
>JAQQBS010000001.1:3717200-3727225 GCA_030347275.1 Microctonus aethiopoides
AATTTATATTATGCTGCTGTAAATTTTATTCTCCAATGCAATAACTACTTAGTCTAACTAATTTTCGAATTTATTTTTTCCCAATTATAAATCATTTATCCAAATGTGCTTAGTATTTCCCCAAATTACTACATTTATTTCTGTATAATATTCAGGGTGATTTTAGTTTTAATAAATTTGTCAGAATGACCTTTTACATAAATGATTTAGATTTATTAAATATAAAATACTGTCTTTATTCAAGAATTTTTATTTTCTTGAACGAATAAAAACTAATGGAAACTAGGTGTATCAGCAGTAAATGAAAAATTGTGTTCGGTAAGTACAATTTATGTATTCTAGTAGTTATTAGTAGATAAGGTTTGTAAAAAGATATATAGTTTGACCTATGCAGTGATAAGTGATCTAAATTTATCATGAAATAAATTTTATTTGCTAAGATAAACTAAATTGTCGTCATTTAACTGAAAAATATATCGCGGAAGAAACGAAAATTTTGAAAATAAAACAAATGTGAAAACTGTCGAGAAGATGAAAATAATGTAAGCAGTAAAATTGTTTTATGTATCATGTCGTTTATCCGTTAAATAAATTATTAGTAAAAAAAAAAAAAATAAGAATAAATTTAAAAAATACCGACGTGTATATGAAAAAGTGTTTGACGCAATTTTATATTCAACTTTAGAAGCAACAGTGTGCCCAATGTGTGTGTGTATGTGTGTGTGTTTAGATCAGGCGTTCAGGAAAATCAGTGAATGGGTGTATGTAATAACCCCCGGGAGTAACAAAGAACGTCATGAAAAGAGAAATAGAAAAAAAAAGAATAAAGAGGGATAGAGAGCGGGTAAACGCACGTACGAGTGCAACCCTCTCGTTGATTGGCAATGGGCTGCCGGTTGCCATGACAACACCATCGTGGCCCCGGGAACTTCTCTCAACGGCCTCGACGCGTCGCTCTCCAAGAGGAGAGAAATAGAGACTGACAGTGGTAGTGGTTTGTGTGTGCACAGACGAGCGGACAGAGGAGCAAGCGGGTGACACACGTTGGTGGTTGAAAAAGGAGGAACGCAATGAAACAGAGTGAGGTGAAGGGAAGAGAGCATGAGTTTAAATCGAGTGAGGGTGAGAAATGAGATGGGATGAAATGAAGATAGAGGAGATGATGGCGGCTGCTAGAGGAAGAACAAAGAAAAATCCGTTATGCGATAGTACATGACAAGGATGCTTTGAAGCAACCAGTACTCATTCACATCAGTTATTCATTTAATAAATATGTATATTATGTATGTAAGTTTTATATATTGGCAGTTTTCCAAATGTGGTTTTGTTATTATGAGTTACTAAAATAAAGTTTAATGTGATCGGAAGTGATCGTTTATCTTTCTTTACGGATTTGTTTGGTAGTTTCTATTGGAATTCTATGAGAATTCTGTATGTAAGTGTAAAACTTTAACGTATATAACATATTGGTTATACCATAAGTTTGAAAGGAAAATCCCGACTATCGGGATGAAAACAGTTTGAGGAATTTGAGCTCCACTTAACCGGCCATTTCGTCTGAATTGCCATCTCTTCCGGGCCATATGACACATCGAATTGCGAACAAAGGAATCATGGAATTGAGTGTAGGTAAAGAAACGAAGATGAAAAAAGTTCATGACAGAAGAGGAATGAGAGAGGGTGAATAAAAGATAAATAAAAAGAGAGTCACTGTTACATTATTCTCAATTGTACTGCAAGAGAGGACAATTGTTACTGTGTAGAAAAAAGTATGGGAAAATAAATCAAAGTGTCTCACTTATACTTACATGATGAAGCTGCATTTCTTTGTTCTATATCACAATTTTTTATTTTTCTTTATTTTATTTGGGTTCGTTGTAGTATCCACTTGTCTTGATCGGAAAATCCATTATAGGTAGATTTATTGTTGAACCGATTTACGGTATTTGATCCTAAAGTCTAAAAGATGAAAATAAAAATATGATATTGCTTAAGCAGTAAAAAAAAAAACAAGAAAATATTTTTCTTTTTATGTTCTTCACTACCGGATATCATCTTCCCGCGTGGAAGACAGTATCTGGGCAAAATTTATGCTCTTAATCTACCCCGGAGAGTGGTAGCGTCAGGCATTTTTTTTTTTATTTTATACAACGGTAAATTACTGCCGATAATAACAGAAGATGAAGCCGGGATTTGATATTACGTTTACGTTAGGGAGAAACTCACGAAAGATAAGGTCTCACTTACTTTCATTTACTTTTTTAAAATTAACAAATCCAATATTTGTATAGTACGTACTTGTATAAATGTATATATTTTACATAATGATCTCGTTCATGAGAAAGTACAAAATTTTCCATAAATATCCAACATTTTATGTTATGGATTTTGTGAAGCGTCTAAAATTGAAGGAAAATCCTACTTCACTAAGTTTCGCATGAATACTCATCCACTGTCTTTCTCAACTCTCGCCCAATTTCCGTACGTTTCTGCAGTATCTAAAATACGATAAGAAATGACTTTATTACACTCTATTTCGAACAAACGCGTCTTGGAAAAGTTAGAAAAAGAGTGTTAAAAAGTTCTACTCTTTCTTCCTCAGAGTTATTTCACAAAGATTCATCTTGAATTTGGTTTTGTGCGAGGTACCTATAACATTTTTTTTGTTTTTCATTCTTTTTCATGATGAAGAGAAGCAGAAGAAGAAGGAATAAAAAAGAACAATGTGAGTTTCCTTGTCAATAACAGAAGACAAAGTAAAAAGAAAAAAAATCTGATTTTACTCGACGGTAATTGACTTTATTATTTCATTTAAAATATATTTGGATGGTGAATAGCTCCTGGGTGTTGACTGTAACAACTATTGTAATATTTCAGGACACTTGACTAAACAAAGCAGAAGGACATCTTGATGTTGAGCATCCAACAGGTGTCATCAGCAAACGAAAATACTTACAGTTGTCATAATTCACACAAGATATGAGCTGTGAAATTTCCATATAAAATAATTAATGTAAACTAAAATGTAAGAAAAATAATTATCCTCAAATAAAGTATATTAAATTAGCAGTAATTTTCTCCAAATTATTATCCAAATATTCCTATCAGAAAAGAGCTTTAATCTCCAAATATATATATACACCATTAAATATTTTATTCAATATTAAATGGTTTTACTACAATTTAAATTTAACATAAATTTATGTAGTGATAAATGAAATAATACTACATAATTATGACGAATTTAATAGGTTGCTCGCAACATAGACATGTAAGAGCCAGATGTCTTCAGGATCTAAAACATGTCCATATATTTTTATTAATATTTTTATTCTTGTAAATGGAAAATTTAACTCACAATTGTAAACATTCCAGAAGACAAAATGGCAAATTTTCCAGCAGTTAAGTGCAATGGTTTTTGTGCTCGAAGAATTATCAGAAGAAGTATTTTTGCATGCTTAGTATTCAAGTCATACCAATTACTTTCGTAAGCTACATTAGCAACCGCCATACTCTATAAAGATAATTAATTTAAAATGATAATAATAATTATGGATTAATTGGAAATAAATAAAATATTTATTTGGTTTTTTTGATACCTTGTTGGTTAAATATTCTCCTGCGTAACAAAGAACAAATGTTTGAACTAATTTCATTACGAGATAAATTGAAAATCGACCTATGTAAATAGGATCGTTCGTCTAAAAATTTATTGATTAATTTATTTTCAATTATTGAAATAATTAATCACTGAATATTTGTTTTATTTTAATTGTTTATTGTCACCGTGACGAAAACTAAACCGCTGCAGCCAATGGCTACACCATTGCACAGACAATGAATGAATGATATGGTCGAAAATGCTTTTTCAATTCGCTCAGCAAAGTCAATATTTTTTTGATGTTTTTTAATAATTTCACTGATCAACAATTTTTTTTCTTTTTCCGCAATGATGTATTCTCTTCCAATCAATACAAATCTTTCTATTTTATCGTGTAATATATTAAATTGCGTACCTGAATGACAAACCTAAGTAGAAAAAAAAAATAATAATGATATTGAGAGGAATTGTGAATATTAATTTAAATATTATAAACAAATAATATTTGTAAATTTACTAATGCGACAATAAAAGCTTGAGGCATGAGATCAGCTGTTGTCATCAGTACTCCTTGTACAAAATGTAGAATAATTATTGTTTCATAAATTGGCGATTTGTAATCGTCAAAAGGATACGATGTTTTAAGAAGAAATTCACGATTTTCCGGATTATCAGTGAAGTAAGCAATTAATAATTTTGGAAAAAACATTATTATAGCACCACAGTAAATATATAAATCTAAACGCGCGACAAAACATGATAATCGTGATTCACGAGTTGATTTAACTTTGGATTCTCGCCAATCATCAGCCATTTCAATTAATAAATCCATCAAAATTCTTAAATGAAAAAAAATAAATAAATAAATAAAATAAAATACTGATCATAAACAAATTAATTTCTATTAATAATACACATTTAATATTTTATTTCAAATTGAAATATACTTCCGATTAATCCAGGCTATTAATAATTTCAAAAATAATGCAATCTCAGTGAAAAAATCACAAATTGCTGTCATCAATTCAACAACATTATCCCAAATTTCGGACATGTGTATCAGTTGAAATGGAACAATTGTAATCCATGTCAACCATAATATAATACCAATAGAAATATTATAAGTATTTGGCCACAGTGAAACTATACGTAAAATATATTCAAATTCCCAACTGATACACGGAATTTTCGTAATCATTTCCTGAAAGTTTATCAATCACAAAGAAAAAATTAAACAACCAAAAATTATTTTTGTATCATCAATTTAAATTAATTAAAAAATTAATTTCACATTCTATTTTTAATCCGAATAACAATAATCAAAGTAATCACAAATAAATAATAATTCAACAATATAAAACATAAATAAAAACTAACAATCACAATTGCAAAGTATTTGAAATCACGAAAAAATATTTAAAAATAAATTCACGAGAAAGAAAAAATATACAAAAACTTTTGCTTACCTTTTTATATTTATCCAGCGAATGTGTGTGTTTGTGTGGATATGACAAATCTATTCAGTGCCAATCATTTGCCCAATAGTAATGATAACAATAGACGTTCATGTTTAGATTTAGTTATAATGTTGATCCTTGAAGTGACACTTGTATGACTGACCGCTCTGTAATAATTTCTTATCCCCACATGAGTGACATAAATATAAGCTCCGCCTTATTTTCATAATATTCACCAATCGTGTATATACATCCAGATTATTTATTCTAATCATAAAATAAATATCAAGATATGTTCATCGAAAGATATTGCGTGCACGAAATGTCATAAAAAATGCACGAGCTTACTTGCAGCTTTCTTTACGAAACAAAGAAATATCTATTGGATAAGTTGGAGGAATAGAAAAAGTTTGTTGAAAGTTTTAGTTTAAGAGACTGTTATTTTTATTTAGTACCTGATCTTCCTGGGTAATATTTTTATGTTGAACGAAATACATTGTGTGTTATGTCACGCAATCTTTAGTAATTCATAAAGTGATGAATAATATTTGCAATTGATTTTATTGTTTGTCTTCGTGAGGAAAAAGAGGGGGTTGCGAAAAATTTGTGGCTGGTCGTATTAACATTACAATTTTACCTACCGAATGGTAAACATCTTTTCTCTTTGACGGTATCGTTGAGAATACGTTACCTTGCACCGATGTAAGTACAAGACTTTGGCTAATAATTAAATATTTTTTTTATTGAGACACCAAATTTACTTTAAAATTATTGAAATGTAATTTTTTAAATTATTTTATATCTTGTTTATAAAATATTAACTGGCATATAGCAAATTTTAATTATGTGAATGATTTTCATTGTAAAGTAGACGGCAAAATTAATTAAAAACCATTAAAAATGAACATAGATTTTGAAAAATAATAATTTGAAAAATAATTTCACGTAGCAATTTATTTTCACTTACTTCTATATTTTGGTTTGTTACATCTTCATGTTGGACAAAATATAGTACATCGTAACATTCCCCATGCGAACATTAATTATTCATAAACAGATGGAAAATATTCTCGATTAATTAAATCTATTCTTTTTTTATTCGTAAAAAATAAAAAAGAAACTATAGAAAATGTTCGATACAAACTGCAGTAACATTACAGTTTTATCTAATCACCAGTGGACACTTCTCGTCTTGATCGTACAGTAAAAAGTAAATTATACCTTCAAATAATAAAAATTCAAAAAATTTATTTATAATTATTTTTGAAAAACAAAAAACCTTTTAAATATTTTTAATTCATATTCATTGATATGTGCTAAAGCCATTTTTATTTGTTTATAATTTTATTCTTCTTCTATTTAAAAAACAAGCAGCCTATTTTTTTTATATATGTTCTTAGAAATTTTAATAATTTCGTATCTTAAAAAATTATTCATGTGACATTTGAATTTACACATTTTGTTACTGGTGTTTTATTAATGGAAAACTACAAATATTGTTGGTTTCAATATGTTGCTCGCAACATAGACAAATAGGAACCAGCTGCCTTCAAAATCTGGAAACAAATTTTCAAATTATATATAATATATTAATATTAATATCAAAAGGGTAAATTTAAACCTACAACTGTAAATGTTTCTACAGTTATAACAGAAAATCCTCCAGCAGTTAACTTGAATGGAATTTGGCTACGAAGTATTATTAGCTGAAAATTTTTCAGATGTTTTGGTTCTAGATGATACCAATTACTTCCGTAAACTTTATTGGTAATACTCGTACTCTTTTAAATAAAAATAATTTAATAATGAAAAATTACTCAAGTGCAATCATTTAAATAATTTTGCACCTTATTCACAAGATATTGTCCGGCATAACAAATTGCAAATACTTGTATGAGTACCATTACAATGTAAGTCGAACACCGTAATATTATAATTGGATCTCTACTCTACATATCAAAGAATTCATATTAAATCATTCAAAATAAATCATGATGAAAATATCTAATAAGTCCTGAAATTTAATTAATAAATAAATTATACATTCATTTTATTTATTACCGTCACAAATATCAATCCACCACATCCAATTATTACACCACTAGAAAGACACTGAAATAATGATGAAGCTGAAAATATCTTTTCAATTTTTTTAGTAAAATTAATATTTTTTTCATGCTTCGTTAAAATTTTCTGGAGCATCGAAGGTATTATTTTATCTGGAATTTTACTAGATTTCGTGATTACCATAAATTCATTGAGTTGTTGCGCTAAAATATCAGCCTGTATACCAGAATGACAAACCTAAAAATAAAAAATTAATAAAAAATTTAATTGTATGAATAAAGGATTGAACAATTAAATAATTAAATAATTTACTGAGGCAATTATCATAGCCAACGGCACCATATCAGCCATACATATTATTACTCCTTGAGCAGTATGAAGGCAAGTAATTAATTCATAAAATGGTGATCTATAAGCGATAGGAGGATACGATGTCTTGAGGGCGAATTGACGATTTTCTGGAATATCAGTAAAGTACACAATCATCGAACTTGGATAAAACATCGCAACTGCACTGCAATATGTAATAAAATCTAAACGTTGAACTAAGCATGACATTCGTGTTTCACGAGTTACTTTCACTGCAGATTTTTCCCAATCTTCAAACATTTCAATTATCAATTCAATCAAAATTCTTGAAATAAAAATATATTTTCATAAAAATTCTGTTTAATAATATAATGCATTTCATAAAATCTTTTAAATCATTTAGATTAATACTTTCGATTCACCCAAACAGTGAGCAATTTGAAGAATGAACTAATTTCAGATGACATATCACAAATTGCTAACATCAACTCAACTGCATTATTCAAGATTTCAGTAATGCGAATTATTTGAAATGGAATAACTGTGATCCATGTCAACCAGTATATAATAGCAACAGGAATATTGTATCCACCGGGCCAAAATGAAATTAGACGTGCCATATATTCAAATTCCCGACTGATACATGGAATATTCGTAATAAGAGTTTCCTAAAATTTTATTAATCACATTTATAAAATAAAACAAATGAAAAATTATTCAGAAATAATATAATTTATAAAATTCTACCATTGTGATGAAGTTATTTCTACAATATTTGTCGATTTATAACTGAAAATAATTCAGAAAAAGCTATCACCAACATTGATACCAAGCCCATTTGTTATAAAAATTTAACAGTATTAAATTATACTTTGTGGTAAAATTTAAACTATTTAATCTTGACTACCGCTTGTAACTAATCTTCCCATCTGCATTTTTTTGTAATGATAATCTTCAGAATAAGAATTGCACGATTGTCTGCAATCTTGTTTTTCTCCAACCCCCAGATGTGCAAATAAAAAGCTCCGCCTTAATTTAGTTGTCCACCAATCGTGTCCATACACACAAATTGTTTTTTATATTCATAGGAAATATGAAGATATATCCATTGGTAGATATTGCATGCACGAAGTATCATTAAGAATGCATGAACATATCTACAGTTTTTTCCGTGCGACAAAAAATTATCTATTGGAAATATATATTGCAGGCTCAGGAAAAACTTCACCAAAAGTTTCTTCTTATAGTTTTATGCAGCGATTTATTTTCGCTTACTTCTATATTTTTTTTTGTTATATCTTCATGTTGGACAAAATGTAATACATTGTATAGCATTCGGCATGCGAACATTAGTTATTCATGAAGAGATGGGGAAAATTTCCGATCATATCTATTTTTTTTTTTATTCGCGAAGAATAATAAGAGGGGGTCGCGATATGTTGAATACAAACTGCATCAACATTACAGTTTTACCTAGTCACCAGTGAACATCTCTCCTTCCAAACGTGAAGTTTTCCGTAAGTTACTTGCAATCAGTGGAAATATGAAACGCATTTACTAGTTGGGTAACTAAAGTACAGCGAAGTTATACACTGGAAGAAAAAAACAAACATCAGTTGAAGTAACTAAATTTATTATATTGAAGTAAATAATATTTTCGAGTAATTAATTTTTTTTTCAGCAATTGATATTTATTTGAAACCAATTTTTTTGCATTCGAAATGAATAGTATAGTTAACTAAGGTAATATTATTTCAGTTGAACGTAAAATAAATTTTGTTGATTAATTTTCTTTCATGCAAAATAATTTGAAAAAAAAAAATTATTTTCATACTCATTTAGGATTTTAAGCAACTGAAAAATAAAGCGAGATATATATTTATTTTTATATTTTTTCTACTGATATTCAAAATGTGACTACTAAGATAGAATGTTTTATTCATGAATATTTATATTCATTTATATTATTCAAACTGGAAGAAATTAAGTTTGTGATATTGGAATTTATTTATATTGCGATTGAATTAAATCATGCGAGGTCTATCGATAATTTAAAGTCCAGCAACTGTATCATATTCAATATGTTGCTCGCAACATGGACATATAAGAACCAGATGCCTTGAGAATCTGAAAAATTTTTGTATTTGTTTAATATCTCAAAAATTATTTCCTCTTTATTAACAATTCTACTTACGAGCGTGAATGTTTCTGCTGATAATACAAAAAATCCTCCAGCAGTTAATTGAAATGGAATTTGACCTCGAAGTATTATTAACTGAAGAGTTTTCACATATTTTGGACTCAAGTGGTACCAATTACAATCGTAAACAGCGTGGGCAATCGCCGCACTCTTCGAAAACAAAAATAAAAAGAAAAAAAGATTATTTGATTAAAATTTAATGAAGCAATTAATTATAATCATTTCGTACCTTATTCATGATATATTCTCCTGAATAACAAAATGCGAATGTATGAATGAGTTTCATCATCAAGTATACAAAAAATCGGACTATATCAAGTGGATCCTTGCTCTATAAATAAAATAATTAATTTTAAACCTTAAAAAAATTTTTTGCGTCTCAATTTTTTAT
>JAQQBS010000001.1:3738692-3754275 GCA_030347275.1 Microctonus aethiopoides
TTTTTTTTTTTTTCTTTGTTGTAGGAATGTCAGCGTGGGAAAAAATGAAACAACAACGTCTTATTGTTGAGTTGTATGAGCAAAGCGCATAATGTGCAGCACACGAGCAAAGAGATTTTCTTGCGATAATGAGACGCAAAGAGACATATGCTTGGAACAAGAGAGCTGGTTTTTTTTCTTTTTGATTTATGTATATGTGTATATATTTGTGTTTTTGTTTTTTTGCTTTACTCTTCGTACTCTTTGATACATGTGAAGCTGATTGTGTGAGAGATACAGACGTGGAAAAGAAGTGACGAAGATACAATGAATATAACAACCACAAGAGACTGTGTGGTCTTTGTTCATAATTTTTCTACTTGTCAATTTATTTTTCTCTTTAGTTTTCTTTTTTTTTTGTTTATTTTTTTTTATTTATTAGCCCCTGTATGTCTCAAGTATTTTCCTTATTTATTAGAATTTCTTAGATCCTGAAATTTAATTCAATCGACGGATTTCAATATTTAATTTACTGAGTCAAACAAAAATATAAAAATATTCAAAGTATTTTAATTTTATATTCAAGATTTGAATAGACATAAATATTAAAAAAATGTACAAGAAAAACAAATAAAAATAAAAATGATGTTGAATAAATTTCATAAATACTCTATCATTTTTCCTTCATTTATCTTCCGTATTATTATTACGATTTTGTATTTTTATTTTTTCAAAATTTTATATTTTAGTTCTATTATTTTTTTTTTTAAATAAAATTGATTTACGAGAAGCTACTGCAAGCGTCGAACAATCTGTCCCGGAATAATACCTCGAACTGTCGCGAGCAATCGACCGACTACCGGGTGATTCCATTCGCGCGAATAAACGACTATCGACAGAGTGATTAATGGAAACGATAAAACTGACTGCCTAAGCCCCTTCATTTCTCTTTTTCTAACTCATTCATCCTCTTTCCCCTGTCTTTTATCTTTCATTTACTTTTTTTTTATCCATTCTCTACAGACGAACAAATTGTTTGAGTAACAGTTTTCCTGTAAATAGAAAAATTACTCAATGTATTCACTCAATCCTCCAAAGAAATAAATCTTTTTATTTTTCCATTCCATCGTCATTCAAATTATTCTGGCTAATTTTATTTTTTTTTGTATTGTCACTTTTCACTTCATTCTAATTTTCTTATTTTTTTTTTCCTATCTATTTTTTAAACGACACCGCAGTGGAATATAAAATCTCTCGATCTTGAAAGGTCGTCATTTTCCCTCAACCTCATCATCTTCACCCTCATTTTTTTTTTTTTTTCACTTCACTTTTATGTTAGTACAGAAGAAGAACTCATCAAAGTGCTAATTTGAATATCGCGCAAGTAAGTTGGTGAATTAAAATGGAGAATTGCGTCTGTCTCGAGTGCACAACCACGACATTACAAACTGTGCAAACAAATCGACAATTACAAGTTTGAAACAAATTCAAATGATAATAAAAACATAATAAAAAATTACGAATATTTTAATAATAAAAATAAAAATTAAAATAAAAAACTTACCAGCGGGACAAAAGCGTCCTTCAGGTCCATCATACAATGCCAAATTTTTCATCACTGGTATTTTATCATCGCGCAAAGTTAAATGCGGTGGTTGATCACCTTCATGATTAGTTCCAGTCAATGCAACCGATGATAAAAGATCAAAAGATATTTCATTATCTGGTTTTGGATAGTCAATTGGCGTTGATTCACTGGCTAATTTTAATCTATCATGATCAGCACCACCATGAGACAATGTCCATGGTTCACGTCCGCCCATAATCATAGAAAATCCTGAATGAATTAATCCACCATATAAACCAAATTTCGTATGAAAACTTGGTCGATAATTTCTAACTGATTTTAATTCACTCCATATCCAACTATTTTTTATTTTTTCTGTATAATTTTTTGGCTCTATTCCCATTGTTACTTTATCATCTGTAATATTCTCATTTATTTCACTGTTAATTATCGCTTCAACTGCACTTTCAGCCGCCAGCATTCCGCTTTTCATTGCATTGTGTACACCTTTTATTTTTGGTACATTAATGAATCCTGCGGTACATCCAACTAAACACCCACCGGGAAATTGTAATTTTGGAATGCACTGAAATCCACCCTCGACCAATGCACGTGCGCCATAAGCTATTCTGAAATTATATTTTAAATTATATTAATTAAATTAATATGATTATAATAATTATATTACAGATATTAAATCGTCAACATATTTGTAATATTATAATGATAAAAAATATATTTATATCATATAAATTAATTGAATATTAATGTTGATTAATATTATAGATGGTTAAATTTTATAAATAAAAAAATATTTTTTTGCGTACCTTTTTCCACCTTGAAATGTTGTTCGAACAGCGGGATGATGTTTAAATCTCTGGAATTCTTTGAAGGGATTTAAATATGGATTTGAATAGTCTAAGCCGATTACAAAGCCGACAGCAACCAATGGGGTATCTTCATTTAAATGGTATAAAAATGAACCACCGTAAGTATTTTTATTTAATGGCCAACCAATTGTATGTTCAATTGCGCCTGGACGATGTTTATCCGGTTGAATTTCCCATACCTAAAAACAAAAAACGATTGAATAAAATATAAAATATAACATACAAATTCATCCATGCATTCATTAATTTATCCTCAAGTAAAAAATTATTTATTGTAAAATAATATTAATTGAAAAATTTTCTCACTTCTTTCAGTCCAATTCCGTATGTTTGTGGTTCGCAATCAGATCGTAAATTAAAATGTTTAGACACTTGTTTCGTTAAATGTCCGTGACAACCCTCAGCAAATATTGTACACTTTGCATGTAATTCCATTCCACGTTCAAATGTTTCTTTTGGCGAGCCGTCTTTTGATATTCCAACGTCATTTGTTGCAACACCTTTTACTGAACCGTCCTCGTGATATAATATTTCACTTCCAGCATAGCCCGCGTAAATATCAACACCAGCAGCCTCTGCCTGTTCACCCAACCACGAAACAACATGTCCCAATCTGCAATAAATAATTATAAATATAAATAAAAATCAACTTTTAATTTTACATTTACTAAAATAAATATCAATTATTTTTTTTTATTTTAATTTTCATGCATATTTATTTTAATTAACTATTTTATCAATTGTTTCAATTAGATTGTTATAATTTACCTAACGATATAATTTCCGTGATTATATAAAGGCATTCCTTTGAATATTGGAATTGGTATTCTGCCTTTTTCGGTTAATAATGCAAATTTATCTTCGGTTACTGGTGTTTTTAATGGTGCACCTAATTCCTTCCAATTTGGTATCAATTCATTTAGTGCTATTGGATCAATGCAGGCGCCACTTAATATATGACCGCCAGTTGTACTGGCTTTTTCAATTAATGTTACCCGAATATCTTTTCCATGTTTTTCAGCAATTTTTTTTGCTTGAATTGCCGCTGAAATTCCCGCTGGTCCACCGCCGATAATTAAAATATCTGTTTCGTCCACAGCGCGCTCCATATTTACATCTGTTGGTAAATAAAATTTTATTACATGTCAATATGTGTTTTTAATTTTTTTTTTTATTCAAAAAAAAAAAAAGGAAAGAATTCGATGGGCAAATAATTAAAATTAATTGCTCTCAATTTTTTATACCTTTCCATCGTGGATCAGTTTCTCTTGGCACAATTGTGTAATGCGTTGTGATTTTTGGAAATGTACTCGTTGAATAAGTCCGTTTAGTAATTTGTTTTAATTGTTTAACTGTAAAATAAAATTAATTTAATTAATTACTCAAAAATCGAAGATAAGAAAATTATTTTTCTCATTTTTTTCTATTTTTTTTTTCATCACACTATTAAGTTTGAAAATCATATTAATTGTCATTGAATTATTTAAAATATAATTTAACATGTACTTTGATCCCTTACATAATATATATTTACATTACCACATAGACTAAATCAATATATAAAATGAAAAATAAAAATTAAATATATTTAAAAAACAATAAAATTCCCAAATAATTCATCAAATTACTCCGTTTCTCAGAGTAAAAAATAAAATTAAAAATCAGAATTAAATTTGAAAAATTCATAAAAAGGTTATGTTAACATATTAATAAATTTTAAATAATTCTTCTGAAGCAATTGAAAAATAATTAAAACAATTCATCGAATCAACAATAATTAATTAAATTAAAAAAAAATATACATATTTTACATTTCTCAAAAAATTCTTAGTCAAACATTTCATAACCACAAATTTCTTCACTAATAAATATGTTGATAAATGATTTTACATACATATTTGTTTGTATATTTGTATTTTTTTAATAATAAATAATTCTACTCACCAAATTTCGTAGTATTCAATACACTACGAGCCATGATTACACACTGGTAATCCACAGCTGCAAATATATGTACAAATGTATATAGTTGACCCCACAAGTTAAGTTTTGTGCTTGACACACTCGAATCGCAATAATATTCTCAATCCTTCAGCCTACGTCAGCATTATTGTTATGATTCAAGTTTACTTGTCATATACATATATATATATCTCTATCATGCAACGCCATCTGTCGCATTCCAATCAAAGTTGGAAACACTGCGGAATTATTACCATAAGAGCAGAAAGAATTTAAAACAATTTTTTTGTGAATTAATTCTAATTTTCTACATAAAAATCAAATTTATATAAAGGTATAGTTTTATTTTTTGGAATAAAAATTATCTTGCGATTAAACTATATATATTAGCTTGAAATTCCCCATTTTACCATGAAATTTTCGTCATATACAAAACTCTTTTGACAAAAGATATGGAATATTATATACTTTATCTACAAATGGTAAATAATATGCAAATAATTTATTTTTTTTACAATTGATGATATCAATTGAGAATATTATTCAAGGTGAAATTTGAAAACTCGTTTTACTAGTCCATTTTGACTATTATTTTTTTTTAATCATCAATTTATTTTATTTATAAGAAATAAAGTTTAATTAATTTTTCTTCTTCAACGTGCGCTTGAATTAAATTTGTCAAAAAATTCATAAGTCGGTGTGTGTCTGTATGGCATACGATTAATATTATCACGATGTGATTTTTGTTCTTGAGCTAAACGTAAATTTTCCTCTGCTATTTGTTTCCTAATTTTCCTAAAACAATCAAACAAATACTGATAGAAAACAAATCCTCAAACTATTAATACTTTCAAATTTTTTGAAATGAAATAATGTCAAGTTGATCATACTTTTTTTTTTCATCCAAATCACGATGATAAAGTTCAGCAGCTCTTGCATTATTTTGCATCAAACGTTCCCACTCTGCATCATGCTGTTTAGCTTCTGATTTTATTTTCTATTAATAAAATAATTACAAATTATATAAAATAATTTTAAATTCATTTTAAAAAAAAATAAAATATTCTAATTATAAAAAATTAATATTAATTCATACTTTAATTTCTAACATTTGTTGAGCTTGCTCTTGATAAATTGCTTGGAGCTCATTGTCAGTCATGCCTTTGTAACGATTGCCCAATGGTTTATTTGGTCCACGATTACTTGCAGCTTGTTCTTTAGCTTCAGTGAGAAAATCTCCAGTAACATGATTGTAAATATCCGCTCGTTTATCCTCCTCGTCCTTTATTGCATCGCATCGTCGACGATATTCTTGCTCTTCAGCCTTCAAAATAAACCAAATAAATAAATACATAAATAAATCAATGAACAAATGAATAAATAAATATAAAAGCTAAATTATATTCTACAAAAATGAGTTATAAATTAAATTTAAACTCCGAATTGAAATTTAAAATTAAATAAATAAATACATCATACAAGTGAACGATTAAATTGTGCATTTGTTTCATTCAGTCGTCGTCGACATTCCAATTCCATTTTCTCCAATGCAATCGCACGTTTGTCTCGCGATATAACTGTCTGCTGATAAAATTCATCCGCATTTTGTTGTTTACGTTCATTTTGTCGTCTCTCATACATTTGTTGCATCAGCCATGATTGCATTTGTTCTTTTTGTTCCTTCAAACGTTCTGCCTGTCTAACATCCTCACCTTGGAATCTAAAAAAAAAAAAATAATTGACTGATAATTAATAAAAAAATAAATAAAAAGCAAATAAATAAATCAAAGGAAAAAATTTATATTCACTTTTGTGCTGAAGCTGGACCAATTCGTTGATCATCATCATCAAAACGTGGAGGAAGTGACTTTTTCAATTGATCTGGATCATAAAGATCAAACTCACGACGGTCTTCCATTCGTTGATTAATTTGTCGGAATGTATTTATCTCTTTATTCATCTTTCGACGTTCCTAGAAATGAAGAAGGAAAAAATATATGAAAAATAATAAATTGTTCAGTTTGTAGAATTTAATTGTTTTTTTTTTTTATATTGAACCTTCTAGTAATTTCATCACTAATTTATATTTCTTCCTCGTCAATTTATCATTTACAAAATAATCAGATATCAAGATTGATATTATTATCATCATTTATAAATAAATTATACTGATAATATATTATTTAATATTTGTATAGTTGACAGGGAATTTTGTCTCGAGCATTCTATAATATTTTTTTAAATTATATAGAATAAAAATAACTCAATGAAGTATTTGAAAATAGATACTGAAACCTTGCTGTCTATTTTCTTACAGATAAAATGAGCTTTTTGATAAAATGAAAAATTAAATGTGGATGCGTGAAATAAATTGATTAATAAACGTGGAATATTTTTATAAAAATAAATACCTACTTCTTCCTCACGTTTCTCTAACATTATTGCCAATTGGCTGCTACGCACTAATGCCTCATCCATTCGACATTCTCGCTCTTGATCCAGCTGGCGTTGTCGTTGCTTTTCTTCAATTTGTCTATCCAAAAATTCTTTATCAATCTATAATAAAAAATAAAATCAATTTAAATTTAATTGTAAGAAATAAAAAATTTAATTTTTATTTTTATTATAGAAATTATTATTCAAAGTTTAATAGAAAAATTTTCTTAAACAAATATTTTACATAGATATTCTTTGTATTACTTTTGTATACATTTAAAAAGTGAAATATAAATTTAGTTACATTGTTCGATGTTTAATGTTGACAGTTTTAAATCAATATATTGAATAAATTAGAACTAACATTGGAGTTGTGAGTTAATGTTTTATTTAAATATGACGTATATGAAGTAACCCTGAACCTGGATGATTTAAAAATAAAAATACACGGTCAATGAGCGTAGTGTGTGTATTCATATAAATAAAACTTTGACGGTAAAAAATAAAAATCATCAATTTATATTTAATAATAATTTACTTTAACAATTTTTATCGATGATTAATTTAGTAATTATTTAGTTTTCAGATATTTTTACTAACTAATCCAAATAATACTTAATATTTTTATCCCGCATGTTTCATTGAATTAAATATAGCGTAAGTAAAATAAAAACTCAAGTATTATTACACACACTGCGATATCAATTATTATAAAAATTTTTATTTACTACACACTGGGTGGTCAATTTTTGCGCTGCTTGAGGTTAAATTAATGTCCCACAATAGTGAAAAAAAATAAATTAATATGTGAATAATATTAATAATTATAAATGAATAATAATTTCAAAAAAAAAAAAAAAAAAAAAAAAATGAATTATTCATAATAAAAATTATTTGTTCTTTTTCTTTTGTCTTTAAAATAAAATTAATCACTAAATCACTCACACCAATACGTCTGATGCGTGGATTGAAAATTCGTGATTTTCGTGCCTCTTCAATTTGTCTTTTACGTTCAATGCACGCCGCAGCCTTGAGATCATCCGACGTTGTTAACTGAAATTTCAGCATGTTTCTCTCTATTTGTCCTGACAATTTACTCTATGCTGACAATATAAATATTATTCAAACATAAAAATTTTTTTTTTCTCTTATTTATTTATTTCAATTCTTTTTTTTTTCAAGAAATGTTTTATGAATTTCCGACGCGGTAAATGTTGATAAATAAGAATGACAAGCGTGTTATAAGGAAAAGAAACGATAATAAACGAATATTTAATTGACAATTGCAAGCGAATTAAAAAGTCAAAGGATGAGGAAACGTAAGATATATTAATTATGAATGAAACAAATAGCGTAGACACGTTTATACACGTTATTATTCACAGAACTAATTACTGATGATGACAACCACCAACCAAACAAAGACGATTGTATTTCTTTAGCTCCACAAGTTACCATAGCAACTATGGCTTCACTATTAACGGTGTGAGTTCACGATCTATTTCTATATCAGACACAATTGTTTTTTTTTTTCTCGTCCAACCGGTTTTTTAATTTTTCTTGTTCTAATAAAAATATTTACAGAAACTTTTATTAAATCCCAATAACAAATAACAGCATATGAATCGCTTCTGAAATAACTGCATGAATTTATTGATGTTTATTAAATACTTTGGGCAAATTATAATGACGAAAAAATTAAATGTAAAACAAATTTATCATTTTTTTTTTTTTTTTTTGGTTAGATAAAAATTTATAAATTGTTGTAATTTTTTTTTTCCGTCGTACTGTGGATTGTAATGTTTTCACGAACATGGGAGATAAAACTGTGATTAAAGAGCTTTTTATGTGGAGATCAATAGCAGAGGATAATAGAGAGAGAAACAATCGAACGAAATAATAAAAAATAAAAATATGTTCATTGTTATTTTTTTACTTTTTATTTTTTATAATGTGCAATAATGCTTTCTATTATTTTAATATTTATTTATATGTACTCATTGTGATAATATGAAAGTTGAGAATTTTTTTTATATAATATTTTCGTCTCTAGATTTGATCCATTAAAAAAATTACAAGAAAAAATAAATGAAAAATTACAGGAGGAAAAATTCTGAAGATAAATTAATTCAACAAATGAGAAAATGATTGATGCTTAGGGGACTCAATATTTCTTCAAGATCATACAAAGTCAAAGTCGTAAAAATTCCGAATATTTTTCTAAACAATAATTAATCATAAGAAAAATATTTAAAAAAAAAAAAAAAAAAAAATTGTTCTAATTTGTATTTAAAAATCAATGAATAGAAATTCAAATTAAATATATTATTCATGAATAAAATTATGACAAAACAAAAAAAAAATAAATAAATTATACATATGTACAAGTGTGTTATGTAGTATAAAGTGAAGCCTGGTAAAACTGTCACGTCTTGAAGCGATTAAATGTCTTTGTTTATATTTGTTTACACACTTCTTCGTTGTATGTGTCTACATAATTGCAAATATTTCTGAGACATCAAGTAGTGCAAATAAAATATAACAGAATATCTAAAAGAACACGTGCATTGATCGAGATAAGACGTGTGAACTGATGATGCCAGGAAAATTACAAATAAATTATAAAATTTATTTTCTACACAACAACAAAAACAACCTGTGATATTCCATTTATATCACATACACACACACTTGTATGTATCACTTTATAAACACTTCAATTAATATTTATTTAAACTTTTACATAACATACCTGAAGAATATTTTTTTATTTAAAAAAAAAAAAAAAAAATTTATATTACATAAAATTATTGGATATAATTATTAATTATCAGTCATTTATTGATACGTAATGAAAATAAAATATGAATGCAAAATGAGAACCAAGAGAGATTTAATAATTAATTCAAGTAGGTCATCGTCAAGTTGCTTCGTTTATTTATTATTTTTTATTTATCTTTGTGTATATCTCTTTGATAATAAATGTCATGTAAGACAAATATTTTTATGACCATTGAACGTTGCCACACGTTATCAATTGTTTATTCTTATCAAGCAAAAACCATTTGATATTTATTAATTTTTCTATCAACAAAACTATTGTACGAATATCAAACATAAAATAAATGTATTCATTATTTTTTATATGTGGGAATTAATTATTAATAAAAATATTAAATGGAAATACAACGCGTTGATAAATATATTAGATTATATTTGACAGGTAATTACATTTTTGCAATCAGGATATATAGTTGGAAGAATTTATATGAACGTTTAATTTAAACGATTTAATTAATATAATAAATAAAATAAAAATTGTTGAAATTTATGTAAAGAAATGAATGATTTAATTTTGTGATGTGTGGAATGTTTTATGTATTTTTTATTTATATATAGGGAAATTATGTTTGTTGTAATTAATTTTTAGCTGTGTTTATAATCGACTTATTGTTTTTTCTATTCATAAATGAAAAAAAAATTTAAAAAGAAAAATTAAAAATTAAATAAATGTCACCTGATGAAAATTGTATTGATATTACACTGATATTTCTAACACTTATTAACTCACTATCTATATTTGGTGGTATGACATTTTCGTTTCAATGAAGAGAAATTAAATAAGAGTGAAAAAAAAAATTTATATTGAAAAATAATTTTTTAGTTTTGTTAAAATTGTTTTTTTTATTCTTGGAATTAAAAAGCATTTATTTAACAGCTTATAATTTATCATGGATTATTATAGAATGTAAGATGTGTGATATTATTTTTATAAATGACAATGATGGAATATTTAAAATTTTGAATATATTTTGTAGAAAAATTAATTGACATTAAAAATTTATAATGATGATGAATTTTATTATTTCTAGAGGCGAAAAATGGTAATGATCTAATAATGATGATGATGCAATTGGTTTGATGATGAGTGTGATTTATAATAATAATTTAATGAGCTTATAATTTATAGTAAAATAGAAAATTATAATTAATAATAATTGTAATATTATTTTTGCTTCGATGTCAATTTGCCAATTATTATTATTTTTCAGGCATTTTGTGAATTATGTACATATGAATTTTCCTCATGCCAAAATACCGCAGTGTCTGATATTATATATCTAAAAATACATAAACAAAAAAATTTGTTTTGATGTTAAATACCGAGAAATAAAAAAAAAGAAAAAATAAATAATAAGCGTTAATTTTTATCAGAAAATTCTTTGTTCCTTCTTCTTATAATATTAGATGACGATAATAAATTTATTCGACAACTAAACACACCTCACCTAATTTAATATTTATCAGTGTATACATATTTTTCAACTAATCAAAAAAAAAAAACCCGTATGGCATAAATGAATAATTTAATTATAAACAAAAATAAAAAAAAATAAAAAAAATAAATAAAATAAATAAAACTACGCATGTATAAAAATGAAAAATATCGAGAACAAAAGATTACCAACCGATGTAAAAACATATAAACATAAATATTTTTATATATGATGCAACGAAATTCCGTTGAAAAAATTTGATCAATTAATAAATTATCAATAAACAATTTACACACAAAATATAATTCTCACAGTACATAAACCAGGTCAATACTCCTCTTTTCTTCTCTCTCATTTATCCGCAGTGCTCAGCTAACATGAAACGATAATAAAAATTAAAGAAAAAAAAAAAAAGTAAAAAAATAAATAAATAAATAAATAAAGCGGTAAAATCAACATAATTAATTTTTTGTTTTTTGTTGCATCGCCTTGGATGAATGAATATCGTAATGACAATGAGAGTGAAAATAAACAAGGTCGTCTAAATAAATAAATAAAATAAAATATAATAAAAAAAAAATATATAAAACAAAATTTGTGATATTTTTTAATTTATTTACGAATTAAAATTTTTTTTAAAAATCTTTCATGCTATCTCTATTATATATTTACGTATTCACTTATAACAAAACACAATTTCATTTGCTTCCATGTAAAATTGTGAATGTCTATGCATATAAATGTACATATATATTTACAATATAGGTGAGAAGTGGATACGGCATTTACGCGCAGGCGCGGGCTCAGTGATACAATGACGTCACTGAATAATGGTAAGACTGGGAGAGATGGAATTGAGGCGCGCACACATCGAGTGCCTGACCAGCGCCAATTCCGCCAGACATTCAGTCTAGTCGCGCACTTTGAGCTGCGAGTATCTTAAAATAATATTTTTATTGTTAAATGTGCGCGCACTAAATATGTAAATTGTATTACTATATACAAAAATTGCATAAATATACAGAAATGACATTCATAAAATAAGTGAGAGAATCGTCATTGAAATATAATAAAATATTAAAAAGTGAAATAAAAAGAAATAAATAAAGATTAATTATAAAAATAATTTTATCAATATCAAAATTTATTTTGTTAATTTTTTTTGATAATTATCAAATAAAAAAAATACTTTTTTTTTTTCATTTTGCGACATACCAGTGCGATTAATTATTAATCTGTGTTAATAAAATACATACATATATATATATGTAAATTATTTTTTTTTTCCAAGTGAAAATTTGAGAAATTTTTTATTTTCCAAAATCAAACTTGTGATTATTATTAACGTATTTATTCAATGCGTATAAATAGTGTGCCATAAATATATTTACTCTTATATACGTATATTTATAAATTGATATTTGTGCGTGATAAAAAAAAAAATTGATATAAAAGAGAGGCCAATTCTAGTAGTTACGTCCGACCATTGGCAGACAAGCGTGTCGCTGTAAGCGGAACGCATCAACGCGCATTCGTTATTGACTTGAGAGTCCCTCGGTACAAAATCACAAGTGAGAACATATATACACACACACAAACACACACAAACGAATAATATATGTACATTTATCATCTGGCATTCTTTTATTATTCGCGACGTGTCACATTGACTTTTGCGCACACTTGTTTTATTTTGTCCCTCTCACCCTTGATAAAACGCAACGTTTATAACAAAGAAATAAATTTTTCCCCATTATTATCATCATCATCTTTGTCATAATTGTTGAAGAAAGAAAATATTAAATAAATAATTAATAAGACTTTATTATAATACAACTGTACTTTATCAATGATGTAAAAGTGTTCAGTGAATCATAAAATATAAAATCATCAAACAAATAAATTTATAAACGAGTGAATAATTGAAAAATAATATTAATATTATTAATAATAAAAAACATTTTTAAATTGTGATCTATACATTCAATCTTTCTCTATATCTCTCACAATCATCATTGCGGTGATCCTCCAGGCACAATTTCGCAATATAAAACCGGTTTATTTACCGCGTGCCAGGTGTACATACACATAAGAACGTGCCATTCTTGCAACGGATAAAAAAAAAATAATAAAGAGTCTGAATTAAAAATGTTAAAATTTAATTTTTAAAATAAAACGATAAAAGATTATTTCGTATCAGCGAAGAATTTTATCAACTCTTATGTGGCATCTCGGATTACACTGGACAATTCCACCAGGCATGGAGCCATTTTGTTTTATCTAAAGTGCCCGAGATATACGTAAAAATAATAATTTTATTATAAAATAATATTAAATAGACAGTGGGAAAAAGAGAGAGTGAAAAGAATAAAAAAAAGAAATAAATAAAAGTTTATTATTATTTTTTGTGTTTATAAATATTAGTTGTGTTTATTATTTTATATTTCGTTGTATTATGAGAGAATGAGTTGCTCAGTGAAGATATCGGGTAAGGGATGGGCCAATTCGCAACGACGCATTGGTTCATTGCCAGAGGAAACTTCCACTGTATATCCAACTCAAGTAACGCAGGGAAATATTGTTCCAAGTGTATCAACACCAACATTGGTGTTGAATCAACAGCAACAACAACAGAATCAACAACAGCAATTAATTAAACTTGGACAAACGCCACGTGCGACGTTGTCAAAATCAATAGCAGCAAAAAAAGGAGAAGACACAACGAAATTACTTAAATATATTGATGACAATGTTATTGGGAAAAATGGAACATTCTTTGGACCATTTGGACGTAGGAAAGGTCAGTAAAATTATATTAAATTATTAAAATTATTTTCATAATTTTATTAAAATTATATCAATAATTTTATTAGAATGATATTAATAATTTTATTAAATTATTTTTTTAAATATATAATATATAATATATAAAAATATAAATATATAATATAAATATAATAAATAAATCAAATTATTTATTGAATAATTATTTTATTAAAATTATATTAATAATTTTATTAGAATTATATGAAGAATTTTATTAAAATGATAACTTAATAATTTTATTAAAATTATATATTAATAATTTTATTAGAATGATATATTAATAATTTTATTAAAATTATATATTAATAATTTTATTAAAATTATATATTAATAATTTTATTAGAATGATATGTTAATAATTTTATTAAAATTATATATTAATAATTTTATTAAAATGATACATTAATAATTTTATTAAAATTATATTTTAATAATTTTAATAAAATTATATTAATAATTTTATTAGAATTATATAAAGAATTTTATTAAAATGATAACTTAATAATTTTATTAAAATTATATTTTAATAATTTTATTAGAATGATATGTTAATAATTTTATTAAAATTATATATTAATAATTTTATTAAAATTATATATTAATAATTTTATTAGAATGATATGTTAATAATTTTATTAAAATTATATATAAATAATTTTATTAAAATTATATATAAATAATTTTATTAAAATTATATATAAATAATTTTATTAAAATTATATATAAATAATTTTATTAAAATTATATATCAATAATTTTATATAAAAAATTGTTCTAACATTTTAAACACATTGATAATTTCAACAAATCATTAATTTCAAGACAATAATTTTTATTGTATTGTTCGATTATTGAAATATAATTCATTATTTTTATTACAAATAATTGTGTAATATGATAGTTAAAGATATAATTCAATTCTCAGGTTGAAAAGCGGAAGAAACAATGTGCAAATAAATATTTTATATTTCTAAATAATATAAAACGTTTATTTTCAATATGTAATGAAAAACTAATCGTTAACATTTTTAATTTTGTATATGTTATAACACATATACATCGATGTTAATTGTTATGTAACAAATATTATGCTTTTATTTACCAGCAGCTGCAAACGGTAGTGATGATGGTAGAATATAATTATTATCAATATGTCCATGTCTATGACAGACTGCTCGGCGACAGTATCTAATTTATTACCTAATCATTTTTTTTTTTTTTTTTTTTTTTCATTTTAACACGCGATTGATAAGGGGATATTGTGTATGCATGCGCATTTATATCTGTGCGATATTCACCATTCTCATTCTTTTATTGATTATTGAGAAATAAAAAAAATATTGTTTGCATAAGATAATTCACAGTTGTAAAAATTAAAGAAAATAATTGTACGAATTAAATAGCAATTTTTGCGATTTTTTTTTTCACTTCGGTATCAAGTGCATTGTAGTGGAATAATGAATGACGTTACTTATACATGTTTGCTTGCAAGCTATGCATTGCGTAAGAACACACACACACACAATATGGCAGACAGCAGGGCGCCGACATTTGTGTGTATGTATTAGTTACATTTATGAGAATTTACTTATTACTTTATCATTAAATTTTTTTTCTTTTCGTCACTATTTTTTTTTTTTTTTTTT
>JAQQBS010000001.1:3767157-3786326 GCA_030347275.1 Microctonus aethiopoides
AATATAAAAAAAATTGTTTAAATTAAATATTACTTGAATTTGAATTTTGATTTAATATTTTGTTGAATTGATTTAGTTAAATTAAGAAGAGAAGAATTTTAAAATTAAAAAAGAAAATTTTATTTTTGAATATTTAAAAAAATATTATTGTATATTATTTTGTATTGTTCTATTTTTTTTTTAATAATTTGTGGAATTGAGAATATAAAAGAATTTGTTAAAATTAAATATCACTTGAATTTGAATTTTGATTTAATAATTTGTTGAATTAATTTAGTTAAGAAAAGAAGAATTTTAAAATTAAAAAAAGAAAATTTTATTTTTGAATATTTAAAAAAATATTATTGCATATTATTTTGTAATCATAATATAAAATTGTTCATATTACTAACATCTCGTAATTAAATTTTATTAGGCTTGTTAGTGAAATTTTTGAAAAATTAAATAGAAGTTATTTATAAAAATGATTAAATATAAATAATAATTTCTACAAATAAGAAAATAGAAAAATAATACTTTATATATTTCTGTAAATTTATAAACTATCTATAAACTAAAAAAATTCCCGCAATATAGTAATAACTATTCAGTAACAAATAATCTATAAAAAAAAAAAATATTCTCACATTATTTTAATACACAACAAATATTTAATAAAAAAAAAAAATTTTTTTCTCAATATAAATAAATCAATATTATTTTTTTATTTAACGTCAAAGTGTTGAAAAATAAAATTTAATTTAGCAGAGATTAATTTTGATTACCCTTGTTTACATGTTTTGGTTCATTGTCTGCTTTCACTTTCACATAGGAAAAAAAATAAATAAATAAATAAAAAAATAATTCTCATGCAATTCGATTGAAAGTAACTTATTTAATGATAATTCGTGTGTGTATATAAACAAATACAAACTCATAAAATTCGATTCACTATATACATACACATAATACATATATACATACTTTACACAGTGTATATACCATGTATAGATGATGCTATCATGCGCGATTCAATGAGCGGAACGAGGGTCATTGGTGGATTAGATTTTCTTCCAGCACGATTTACAGAAAGCAATGCACATAATTTTTCGTGTACTTTACATAGACATATGTAGTATATAAACATGTTTTATAAATGAACATTACATTAGAAAGTGAATAGATAATTAAATAAAATTTTTTCTTTTTTCTATTTTATAATATAAAATTTTATTTAATTATTTTTATTTTCATTCTTAAATTTATTTTATTATTCTCTTCACATATATTTATTGTTTCATAATTTACCTGACACATGAATATATATGTATAATTCATATATCCATATATATTTCAACTTAAAATCCTATCCGGAAAAGTATTTATTAATAATAAAATTAAATGCCATGAAATGCCCATACATATTTTATTAGTTTCACAAGGCCAAAGTCGAATCACTTGCGCAATTGACGATACATCGGATATAATTCAAGTTCTATATATATTCGTCTATAATACAACGAAGAAAACAAATTGATTTATTCCCAGAGAATTAATTAATTAATTTACTATTTTTATTCTTCATTTATTTTCATTAATTTATTTTATTATTTCATGTGAAGAAATAATTTTTTTTTTCTTAATGAATAAAATAAATATTTATATAATCAACGAATATTCCAACAATGCAGATATGTCAATTACAAAAACGTGACGATGTTGAACGCGTGAGATATTACAGGAACAGGAAATTCACTCGTAGTCTAATGCACGATAAAATTCTAGTGAAATATATACTATTACTATTAAGAATATTTGCGCAGCGGCCAAGCGAGAATAGAAAGTTAGGAAGGAAAGTTTTGCCCAGTGTATGGGATACCCATCAGCAGGTCCAATGTCGGCCATATATCTCACCAATATTTATCCAATATAATATAAAACACATATGTACATAAAAAATGTTTTGTTATTATATTTATTTATTTTTATTTATTTTTATTTATTTTTATTTATTTTTATTTTTTTTATTTTTTTTACATTTATAACCCAATAAACAATTATGCAAATGCATAGTTACTTTACACTTGGGATAAAATAAAAATTAATTCTTGCAAAATAAGAAAAATATTATTGTGTAATATTTGGCAGAGTAAAAATGAAAGTGTAGAATTTTTTATCATCAATATTTATACACACATTATATTTTATGTATATATTTTATTTATATGTTGGGTTATATAGTAATTATTATGAGAGATTATGTGTGATGTAGAGATTTTTTTTTTCTTTTAATAGACAAGTATAGGTTGAGATATAAATAGAAAAGGTTCAAAGTGACGCCGGATGTAATTTTCCTAACGAGTTTGTTTACAGTGGTCTTAAAAAGAAATAAAAAAAATATAAAGAAACTCCTTTGGAGTTTGTTAAGTTCAAAGCAATAACATAAAGATCACAAGAGTGCGATGACAGATAAAAAAAAAATACAATTAAATAAACTGAAAGCATCGTGTGAATATTTAGAAAAAAAAAAATTGAGTAGTAAAAAAATTCGAAGTTACAAAAAAAAAAAAAATATTGAGCATGACTAAATATGTTTGTATGTTCTTTTTTTATTTCTATTATTATTTTCCATTTTTTCACAGTGATAGTTAATAAATTCTTCGATGCCCGACAGTTATTTTCTTATCCTTGTCACGATAATAAAAATTTCAAGTTTTATTTTTTTTACACCAAGTGTGTCAAAGTTTGCCAAGGCTAAAAATAATAATTACTCTTTGTTGGAGACGTTGTTGGAGAGAGTGTTATTGATATAGATGGGTGAAATAAATAAATAAAAAAAAAAAAAAAGTACAAAGGAAATGGTTATTTAAAAAAATATACGACGTGGGTGTGAGATGAGTGTGCACTACATGTGTTGTAAAAATTCGTTTACAAATGATAAAAGAATATTGCAGAAAAATAAACTTCGAATATTCATTAGCATGATAATAAAATAAGTGTATAATATATATACAAATGTGTATTACACATATGTGAGGTTATCGTGTGTGTTAAGTGTATAATGATAAGCAACAATAATAATGTGGTGAATCATCATTAACAAGGGGGAAATGGTAATAATTTTCGTCCTTGCTTGAAAGAAATTGGTGGCTAAAAATAATAATGACACAAAGTGAGATATCAGAAAATGTGATGAGACAAAGAAAGTTCAAATTCAAATAAAAATAAATTAATCATACATGTAAAACAGCAAATTTATATTCGCATAAAGAGGAGACATTAATAATAAATTATAAAAAAAAAATAGAATAGTTAAGTAAATTAAAGAAAAAAAATTTTTTTAAAAAGAAATAAAAATATTTTAATTATTTTTGATATTTTGAATTATTATTTATTTTATTTGTTTGTATTATTAATATTCATATGCATATAAACACACACCTATATTTAATATTTATATATAATATTTTAGCAGAGTGAAAATATGCTTGTCTTTTGTAATTATACACCGGAAACGATATTTCGTGTTACTTGATAAAATCGAAATGTGAAACTTCCTCAACAGCAATTTTAGTGGGTGACAAATATATAAAATACAAAATATAATAATATGCAAAAATTAAATGCGTATGTGTATTTTATTGTGTCCTTGAATCTGTAAAATGAAAATGAAAGTATAATATTAAATTTACAACTCAGAGACTTTATAAATGTCAGTGGTAACGCCCACTATAAATGCGAAATAAAAAATAAAAATAATCGAAAAATAATATATAATAAAATCTATAACTGTAGTACATTGAACTGCATCAATAATAATTTTACAATTATCCACTCACAAAGTTGCTTCCCATGTCCAATATAACCTTGAGTATACAAAATATATTAAAATATTATAGCCAGAAAAAAAAAATATAAATTTCAAATTAATCGAATATAAATTCGAAATATTTTCAATATTTAAAAAATATTTTTCTTCATTTAAAATAATGAAGTAAATAAATTTATAAAATTACTGTTAGACAGTTTGATTGATCAGTGAACTTGAAATTTAGGTCATCAATGGAGTCACATATCGTGTGTACTCCATGACCATAAGGAATGTGTGAACCAAGGAAGATGTGTCATTGGGAAATTGGAATGTATGCGCGGTTACTGGAGCAATAACGGACTATCCCAACAAGTCCTTGATTTAAACCTACCACAATACGTATATAAATACTCTGATGTCTATCATTAAAATTCAATGAGATTCTAAATAAAAACAATATAAAAAAAAAATATAAATGTTCCTTCATCGTATTTCAAAGAAATTCGCAGTATATTTTATACATTATAATACATCGCAACTCGTTAATGTTTATACTGAATCCAAATAAGTTCTTCGTTGACAGTATACCGTAATATAAACAACCTAATCCCAATATCTTTATACTTAATCATAGTGTGTTGCCACTCGATCAAACAATAAAGAAAAAAAAAGAAACCTAAAAAAATCATCAAAGGAAAAAAAAATAAATATTTCTTTCATTTTGGAAATAATAAATAATTAAATCTCTACAAACTATTCTGCAAATTATTCATCAGATATAATTAATAAAATAAACATTGTGAATGACACAATGGATTAAATGATAATTTATCTATTCTGTATTATTTAAATATGCACGAATGCCAAATTTGTCATTTAAGGTCGTTGGTCAAGGTGAAAAACAATTGACAAAGTTGATGACCGTCAACATTCTAAGTGTGTTTATTATACTCGGTCATCGTCTCTGTTATATTATATTATATTATATTATATTATATTATACTGTGTTATTTTTATTTATTTTATATATTGCGCGTATTGAGAGTGTAAAGAATTAAATAAGAGACAAGAAAAGTGTGGAGAAAAAAAAATTAGTTGATACTATAAATGAATCCCCCGACCGAATACATATATATAAATGTTTGAATGTTACAGGCACGAGGCCAGAGACATCGTTCGGCATGCAGTCGGGGCCGGTGAACAGGACGCTGTTCTCTTTACGGGTCACGGTACCGACGTTGCTTTGCGCACTCTTCTTCGCCATCTTGACCTCCCACAGCGACGACCGACTGTCGTATTTGTTGGACCATTTGAACATCATGCCAACTTGCGACCCTGGCATGAGCATGGATCCAAGGTATATGTCGTTTATTTATACAATGAATATTATTTCATTTATTTATTTATTTATTGCTTTGATATAGACATTCCAGAATATTTTTATACCTCAGTGTGAAAATAATTCGCGGGAAATATTTATGTTTATTTTATTTTTTTTCACTGGCGCCACAATTTTTTGAATGAAGACACAATGATCTAATATTATTTATCAACAATTGTGAATCATTGATAGTGGAAATTTAATGCATTGATAAAATAGATTGTGTTTAACGGAATATTTTCACGTGGATCATTGCCAAAATAAATTGTTTTTTATTTTTTTTTTTTTGTTATTATATTTTTCGTATTTTAAACTCAAGTGATTTAATTTTCGCTTCACCGCAGCACGATCAAGCACACGAATTTACTGTGTCATTTTGGCACATCACCAAATTTCTTAATATGACACACGCTTTTCTGTATCAAAAAAAAATTATGAGGATAATAATTCATTAAATTATTTTCTATTATTAAAATTTGTAAATCCATACACGAGGCTGGATGAATTTGTTTAAAGAATCATTGTAAATAATTCTTGACATTTTTAATACTACTCATTAAATAATCTTGAAAAATAAAAAAAAATAATAGATGAAGAATAAAAATAAAAAAAGTCAGTTGAAGCTAATATAAACTAGAAATTTATTGACTCATCCGCTTTGCAAAATGGCGTAAGAAATGTTTTAACTTTATGATAACGATGATTAATATTAGTACAGCAATATAACTTTATTACGTAACTTTATTTTAGAAATAGATATATCACCAGTGAAAAAAAAATCGTCATCAAATAAGTCTGTTTTAAATTTATTTGTAAATTTAAATAATTCATGCTTTTCACTTTAGTTCATTGCTAAATACTTAAAAATTATATTAACTCATACACACAACAACAATAATATAAATTAAAAATAATATTTCAAATGATTATTTGTTTATATTCTCTTTTGAAATAATTATTTCCAAAGAGAATAATAATTATTTTTATACTTCAAGTTCATTTAAATAATAAACATTATATACATTCGTTTTATTTAATATTTTATTTTTTCTATGTTACTTGAAGGTAGTAAGAATAACTGAGACCAAGGAAGGTTTCCTCGATCTCAATGACCTCGAGCGTAAGCTCAATGAGGAACGTCGTATGAACCATGTGACAATGATAGGTTGCTTCAGTGCTGCTAGTTGCATTACTGGTGTATTAGCTGATGACGTTGCTACTACACTAATGCTACATCAATATGGAGCTCTTAGCGTATGGGATTATACATCAGCTGGTAAATTTTCCAAATAAATATTATTCAAAATAGAAAACAAATTTTTTTTTAAATAAGTGATTTATTTTTTTTCAATAAGATTTAAAGAAAATTTATAAATTTGTACTAATTTGATAGATTTAATTTAAAAATTAATAATAATAATAATAATAATAATAATGAAATTATAAAAAAATGTTAAATAATAATGAAAATATATTATAACAATATTTTAACAATATTTTTATTTCATTTTATTCATTTATAAATTTATTTATTTATTTATTTATTTATTTATTTATATATTTTACTTAAACATCATGCATATTAATATTATTATTAATATTAATAATAATAATAATAATAATAATAATAAAATTATTAAAAAATGATAAATAATAATGAAAATATATTATAACAATATTTTAACAATATTTTTATTTCATTTTATTCATTTATAAATTTATTTATTTATTTATTTTTTCACTAAAACATCATGCATAATAATAATAATAATAATAATAATCATAATCATAAAATTATTAAAAAATGATAAATAATAATGAAAATATATTATAACAATATTTTAACAATATTTTTATTTCATTTTATTCATTTATAAATTTATTTATTTATTTATTTATTTATATATTTTACTTAAACATCATGCATATTAATATTATTATTAATATTAATAATAATAATAATAATAATAAAATTATTAAAAAATGATAAATAATAATGAAAATATATTATAACAATATTTTAACAATATTTTTATTTCATTTTATTCATTTATAAATTTATTTATTTATTTATTTATTTATTTATTTATATATTTTACTTAAACATCATGCATATTAATATTATTATTATTATTATTATTATTAATAATAATAATAATAATAATAATAATAATAATAATAATAATTTATTAATCAGACAAAAAATTTTCGATATTTTTTTTTATAATAAAAAATTCATTATTGAGTAAATTGAATTTGAATTAAATTAATTATTGTTTTTGTGACATTATGAATATTTTTTACAACACATTAGTGGAAATATTAATTAATAAATAGAGGATTTGTTTATCATTACAAAAAAATTTTGATATTATATTTTTATTCTAAAATCTAAATTTAAATGATTATAAAATATGAATGAAACTATGTAAATAATGATTTAAAGTAAACTTGATAAATCAGATGAAATTAACATTTGATAAATAAGTTTAATAAGTTAAATGAATAAAATTTAATAAATAAATTAAATGAATTTAATAATTAGTTTGATTAACTGCATGCAAAAAAGTGAAGATAATATTATTTGATTTATTTAATTTAATGTTTCAGCTCCATTTGTACAAATAGATATGAATCCACATTTGCCAGGCGTTGGCGAGACAGCTGTACATAAAGACGTTGTAATATTCAGTGGTCAGAAATTTATGGGTGGCGCACAATCACCAGCAGTTTTAGTTGCCAAGAAATCACTATTAAAAAATAATATTCTCAATGATGATATGCTTGAATCACATCAACATTTATGTCATGTGGAATCGTGCGATGAAATCGGAACTGTTGGCGTTGTTGAGTCAATAAGATGTGGATTAGCTGTGCAATTAAAGGAGAACGTTACACCACAAGCAATTGTTGCACGTTTAGATAAAATTTCCAAGTAAGATTTGAAAAAAAAAAAAAAAAAAAATTTTTTCCTTATTACACGTGTCATCATTGAATTATTTATAAGTTTATTTCCATTGGTGTAAATCGTTGATGATGAATTTTTCATTTATGTAATTCTGCAATTAATAATTTTTAGCGATGTTGAATTATTATAAGAAAAAAAAAATAATAAATAAATTTATGCGTGATTATTCGCGCTTATGCAGTTGAGAATGGTATTTTATCGTTATCAGACACAAAAATTGTCCGATAACGTGATAAATATGATTAAATACTATCTTTGTAAGACTTCTAACGCGATATATCATTTATTAATAATGATAAATAACTTCATTTCCATTAATTTAATTAAAATTTTATAGTTATTCATTTTTTATACCAATTAATATATGAATTTACATATTTTATTTATTTTTTAATCTTCATTGTGCTGTAATATAATATATAGTATTTTTTTTTTTCACAATCGAGTGAATCAGATGCCCTTGACCGTGAGACGTTGCTCAATAACTGACTTAGAAATACATGAATACTCAACGCCTGTTATACATTTAAAATTATATTTTTTCTTCTCACTTTGATATTCTTCAATAAATTGTTGTCAGATAATGAACAACATTATATTGCTCGATAAATATTTTTTCTTCACTCGTGTCTTTCAATAATTCAACTGAATTTTTATCGCATGATAAAAAACAATTTATAACTGAACATAAAATTAAATTAAAAGTAAAAATACATGCTAACGAAATATAAAAAATGATATATATTCTGTATTTTTTTTTTTTTTTTAATCATGTTAAAATATTTATGATTAATTTTATTTTCTTCTGTTGTTTATAGACAAGTATTGGCACATGTGCGAACAATACCAGAATTAATACTCATTGGCAATGGATCAAATAATATTAAAAGACTACCAATATTTTCATTCATGGTCCGACATCCACGAGGAACATTTCTCCATTACAACTTTGTCTGTGCCATACTCAATGACGTATTTGGAATACAAGCTCGAGGTGGATGCGCGTGCGCTGGTCGATACGGCGACGATCTTATGGGAATTGACACTGACCTTGCCAGAAAATATGAGTCAGTTTTAATGGCGAGGTAACATACAAAATTAAAATTAAATTTTCATTTAATTCAAGTAATAAAAATGATTAAAAAAAAATAATTAATGAACACAATATAATTTTACTTTTTATTTTTTTTTTTTCAGGGTCTTAACTTCAGGTAAAGAAGAGTCCAATGCTGAAGCACTACGCCCAGGCTTCGCCCAACTATCCCTACCGTATTTTATGAGTGAATCCGAATTGGCTTTTGTCCTTGAAGCTTTAAAAATGGTGGCAACTGAAGGTTGGAAACTACTACCGCAATATATGTTAAATCCAGACACGGGCGAATGGCGTCATCATACTAACAGCGCATTTAAAGAACGAAAATGGTTGGGATCAGTGCGTTATACTGATGGAAAAATGATTACATCAGAGCGACGTGTTTCAGGCGCTGGCAGCGGTGTATTTCCACAAAATTATAGCGATTGTCTACAGACAGCTAGAAATATTTTTAATCGAGCGAGAAAAATGGCTCATCGTTATCCGTTACAAATTGATCGTAGTGTTATTTTTTCCAAACGAAGTGAAGCATTACGCTGGTTTATATTACCAGGCGAAGCACAAGATTTACTTCTAGGCAATTCGCATAATGTTAAACAAGAATTGCCATTTGATCCACATTCAAAGAAAAATCATAATCGAAATATTGGTGAATTTAATTCAGTTAATAGCACTTCAAATCAATGTAACAGCAATAATATTGCAATTAGACGATTGAATAGCGATATACCACGTTCAGGAAATTCATCAATGTCCACAATAACATCGCCAAGACATCATAGTCTTCCAGCATTGCCAATTGATTCAACAAATTCTTCAATAAATAGAAGCTTTGATGATAATCCTGATTGTTCCGGACCAATAATTCAACGTAATTCTAATGATAAACAATCGTCAAAGAGTACAAATGTTTGTGAAAAAAAGTTTTCGACAATTGGACGATTATCAAAGAATTTAGAAAATGCAGATTTATCACCACCAGTTAAATTTGCATTGGGCGAAGCTGTTACTTCTTCAATGATTCTTGGTACAACACCGGCTGGTGCTAGATTGATGGCTGGTGAACAGAGTATGCCTTGTGGTAGTGGTAATGGAATAAATCGATTGGGACGTGCCCGATGTAATTCCCTTGGTAGTAGCAATACTGGAAAAACTTTGCCACTTCCAATTCCAATAAGTCCACAAACTCTTGCGAACCTTGGTATTGTAAAGGGAGCAACATCGTCATCATCGTCCTCATCATCATCGTCATCATCATCGTCGTTGGCAATATCGAAAAATACTCGTAATTGTAGTTGTGGCAGTCGAAATAATTTATCGCGTTCATTAGAACTTGATAGAGTTTGTAGTCCAATAAGATCATCGCCTTCATCAATAACTTCATCACCGACTTCTTCATCATCACCATCACCACATCCATACGCCTATCCGTCACATCAACATCATAATGTAATTCGTACCACGGATGCACCGAAATTAGGCCGCTGTTCACCAATTTTATCGAGTTTTAGTCAAAGTTCTGAGGACGATCTTCGTGCGTACTTGAAAGAAGTTACAAAAGAATTGGCAACAGAAATAAAATCAGAAATACGTGAAGTTATTTCGAAAGTCGATGATGTTTTATCAGAGAGTAATTCAGTTGATACACCACAGCATCATTCCTATAGAACATCATCAACATCGTCGAGCAATGAAAAAAATCAACGAGATGATTCATTTTCTGCGAGTGAAATTGCTGAATATTTAATGGAATTTTCTAAGGAAATGGCAAGCGAAGTTAAATCAGAAATAAGGTAAGATATTGTAATTAAATTATTTTTTATTTCTTAGAATATTTCATAGAATTGATAGAATAATAAATGTATTTAAATTTATTAATAGAGGTATGGTGAATCAAGTAGATGGTCTTGGTAGATTTTCGCCAGATTTACATTCAACAAATTCAACATGCTCAACGGGCTATGGAACGCCCGAACAACATTTACCATCTTCACCGCAAGCTGGACATCAATTATCAAAATTGACAAAAATTAATGATGTTCAACAGCAACACGAGAGTAAAATGTCAAGCGAATGCTCTTCAGATGAGACTGTAATATATGTTGTTGATCCAAAAATAACCACAACTGCTACTACCTCAACTGCAAAAGCACTTGAGCATGCAAAAACATCAGACGAGGAAGAAGATAATGGCAAACAATTGACAAAAAATGTTATTGAAAAATCAACAGTCACAAAAATATTGCCAGAAATTTATTCAGCAGTTAATTCAGTTAGTTCACAAGACAGCGGAATTAATTTATCATTTAATGAGAGTGACATACGCCCAATGGAACTTGGACGTACTAGCAGCAATAGCAGTAGTAGCAGCAGTAGCAGTGGTGGTAGCAGTAGTGCTGAGTCTTATGGAATAATTAATAACTGCAGAAGAGTTAGAAGTTTATCAGGAACAATGAAAAGACGCGAAAGAGATGAAAAATTACCCGATGATTTGTCTGAAGATGATGACAATGATGAAACAATAATGATGATGATGAAGGAGGAAATAGTACCTGAAGTTTTATCATCTGATGATGAAGATGAAACAATAGATGTTATTGAAAAAGAACGAAAAAAATTAGTTGCTGAAAAATTATCAAATTCATTTGGTCCACAATGGCAAAGTCCAACAAAAAATATTTGGAAACCAGTGGTTGAAGCTATTCAAGAATTTGATATGATTCGTGATAAAGATCGTGTATTAATTTGTATTCCTGCTTCAGCAATGGGTATTGGAATGGCTACTGGTCAATATTCATTGGCACTTATTCATACTTTGCATCAATATCGATTTTATGCTAAATCAAAAAATATTGATTTTGAAATTGGTGCTGTTACAATTGACGCAAGTGATTCTTATAATCCAATTGAGCCTATGTGTTATTTTAAAAGTCTTCAAATTCCTTATTATTATGAGGAATGTGAAGAACAAGCATTATTAATTGATTCTCATCAAACAATTGCGGATTGTTCACAATTTTCATCTGTAGATTATTTAACGAGAACTTGCAATCTTTGTGGTCATTGTGGAATAAATACACGAAAACGATTGTATTCAGTTGCTAAACGTTATGGATATAATGTTCTTGCACTTGGACAACATTTAGATGATTTTGCTGAAGGATTTTTGTCATCATTATTTTATACTGGAAAACTTAAGACAATGAAAGCACATTATTATAATAAACAGCATGAACTTAGAGTTGTTCGGCCGTTTGTTTATGTTCGTGAACGAGCATTGAAACAATTTACGTTGGAAAAAAAATTGCCAATATTGAGAAATATTTGTGTGGCATGTGAGGAAGCTGCGGAATTAAAGACAAAACGAAATAAAGAATTAATGTTACAACAGGAGAAAAATTATCCGAAATTGTATTCGTCAATGAGAACAGCATTGAGACCATTAATTCTTGCTCGTGGTAGTCATAATTTTGCCAGTGGACATCAGAGAATAAGGCACAAATTAAAAGCTAAACCCAGTCCCTCCCATTTGATGATTGATGCTTTGGCAGTGCCTAAAGAATTAGGAGAATGCGAAAGTGACGCTGAACAATTTATTTAATTAAAAATTATGCAATTGAAATCTATCAATTTTTTGATGATATAAATTATTATAAATTTAAATGGAAGGATAAATAAAAAGTGGTTGAGAAATCAGATAATTCTTATGAAAAATAGAAGAAATGTTAGAAGAAATTTAAATATTTTTCGGAAATAGTGAAAAAATAAAATTTAAAAAAATTAAAAATTAATGTTTTTTACGACGCTGGATTATTTCTACGGGTGAATTATTGTTGAATTAAATGTAATCCATTTTTTAAACAACCCCCTGAAAATATACTTGCATTTCAATGAATGAAAACGAAAAAAAAATAAATAAATAAATTAAAAAAAAGTACTTATATAATAACGCTGTATTTTTTTTTTGTTTTATTTGTTTTTCAATCTTTTCAAATTGAGTAATGTAGATATGTGTATTCCAGCGTCGAAACTTGTATGTACTTAAATATACACAAAAAAATGTATATTTAAAAAAAAAAAAATAATTTTTTGCTATTATGTAATTTTGAAATTTTATCATCTGAATTCAAAACTTCTTATTATTATTTTCTTTGTTATTTTGGGCTTCGTACAATATTGCTGTTAGTTATGGAAAACGAAATCTAATTATAATATTAAATACAAAAGGATTTAAAATTAACAACAGTAAAAACAAAACGAAAAATATAAAATTAATTATTTCGTTTTCCATATGAAGTTTGAATGTGTTTATCCCATGTAAAAACAATTTTTCATTGTCATATTTTAATCCAATCTATGTATATGTCATAATTATGAAAGAATTTATTGTGCTAGAATTGATCGAGCATAATCTTCATTGCGTCATGAAATATATGCAATAGATATACATATATATATTCAATTAGTGTATTCATATCACAAAGAAAAAAAACAAAAAAAAAATTGATATACATATTTGTTGAAAAGATGAACGGTGAGGACAAAAAAAAAAGTAGACAAATCTACCACGTATTTTTTTTTTTTTTTTTTTGCACATTTTCTAATTCAGTAGAAAATTGTTAATCCATTGTTATTGTTAGAAAACAATTTATAATTTTAGTTGATAAATATACTGTTGGAATTTTTTTCTCCAATAAAATTTTCCAATGCATCGCCATGTGAGTTTAATTTTTATATTTGTAAATATTAATAAATATATATGTAATGTGTAATTTGCATATATAAAATTTATATGCATAAGAAAATAATTGTTTGTCTACTTGTATTTATATGTCGTCTCCGTTCAGTCTTTATTTCAGTCGTCTTAATGATATAAAATAATAATTAAGTTCAATCGTAAGAAAAAAATAATTGAAAATATAAAAAAAATTAAAAAAGAAACAAAATAAAATGTTCCCTTATGTGCTGCTTAATAAAGACACAGAGTATATATACAGATGTATATGAATTGCAACTATGGTAATTTTTTTTTTTTATTTGGCTCGAGAAAAATAAAATCCTATGAGACTGCCTCGAAGACTACAAAAATTAAACAAAAATAAAAAAGAAACAAATATTAATTATATGTAAAAAATAAAATTATTTCTTATTGTTATTAATTTCAAAAGTCAATATATTTAATCGTCATCATGCGATAATTAACAAGTGATTAAGTTTATTGGTTAATACGTTGAAAACATAAAAAAAAAAGTTGCAATTTAAATAACCTGATTAAACACAAAAAATTAATCAATATTCACAACATTTTTGTATTATAATGGAACAAATTTGTTTGTGTATGAATTTTATTGAATGCTGAATGCGCATAAATTTGCGAAAATCAAAGACAACAAAGAGCGATTATGAATGATTTTTAAGAAATAAATAGTAATTATAATTAATAATTGCTCTATCGTCATTGCATTTCGTAGATGTGAAGTAGATATATTTTTTTTTTTAAGCAAAATAATTTTGAGCGCCCAATTGTTGTGTTTTAATGATTGTATGAAAATTTATTTGAGGATCCAGAGTATGTTTAGGAATTTTAAAATGAAAAATAAAACAGAAAGACATGAGAAAATAATAATTATGGAACAGAAAGAATGTGAATATATCGCGAGCACGTCCAGTGGCAAACGCAGCCTACAAAAACGCATATGCATATATAAAGTAAAATTTAAATTAAATAGATATTTATCTATATTTTCTGAGAGTTAATGAAGGATGTATTGTTGAATATTGTAAAGATATGTAAATTTATTTATCGCTAATAAAAGAAAATGAGCCTTTGAGAAATGAAAAAAATAATTATCAACTGATTTTTTTTTCCAACAAAAATTTTTTTTTTCCCAAGGTAAAAATAACTAGTTTTAAAAATTTTTATTTTCTTTATTATAGTAGTTTATTAGAATTTTTAAAATATCCCTAGAACATCGCACATTAGCTTCGACATTAGCGTAATGATAAAATTTTTTTATTTAATTTATTCAATATTAAGTTTGCATTTTTAAGATGATTGCAATACATATAATTATAATTAATATAATAATGACGTATATTTGAAAAAAAAAAAAAAATTACGCGCAATATTCATAATTATCGTTGACAAATAAATATTTTATATATTTTGCATTATCATTAATTGAATAAATAAGCGCTTATATTTCTTAATCACAATAATTAATCAATATGTATATTTTTACTTTCTTACATTCACAAAGTTGAAAAGTTCATACAAGTCAATCATGACCCAATTTAATTGTCTCTTAATATTTATATATCCTTCACATAGATTCTCTAATCATCAAGAAGATAAAATTGACAATAATGGAAAAATTTTATTATATATAATATTTATTAAATACATATAATAGATATATATTTGAGCGATTGAGTAATCGACACAGATTAAAAATATCGAATTCAATTTATTTCTATTACCAATCACAAAATGGCTTTTTGATTATTTATTAATTTATTTATGTATTTATATATATAGATATATTTTTTTTCAATTTGTCATTTATTACAAATTGAATAATATTTATTTTTAATCCGCAATCGAATACAGCAAAGATGAAAAGTCATTTTTAATCGATGTTTCTTTACACGGTCAAGTTTTTAAATTATTATTAATATATATAAATAATTATTTCACATAAATTATTATAGTACAAGTTTGAGAGATATAAAGCGCTCTGTAGCATGTTTATATATATACGTGAATACATATGTATATATACATGAACGGAAGCAATAGCTTCTTGGATGTTTTTTATTTTTTTGATATTTTGCGCAAATTAATTTTTTTCGTCATCGTTTTTACCTATTTTTTTTTTTTGTATTTTATTGAGTAATTTTTTTTTAAATATGCAGGTGATTAGTGCGTAACAATACTTTGATAAAGTGCTTTAAATGTTCATAGGGAAAATTATGTGCGTATTTTATTATAAATAAAAGTCACATGTCGCATTTTTGTTTTTATAATTTATTGAAAAAGTCAGGAAAAAAATAGAGAGACAATTAGTCTTAAGTGCTTTTTTTTTTTTTGCTTGTCACTGCTACAATTTGTGTCCTATTCACCTGTATATAGTGTCTCAAAATTTAGTCGATTGTTTGATTTATCAGATATGTAGAGTTAATTTATATTTTTTATATAGTTTTTTTTTTATTTTATTTTTAAATCACGTCCAGAAATAGAATTGTTTTTTATTTTCGACTATCTTATTAGTCGCTTTGTCAAATAAATAAATTAATTTGAATGCTTTGAAGTATTATTAATAATAGAAATAATTAAAAACAAAAGTTTTTTGATATGATATTGAAAAGAGAGAATAGAAATATTATTTTAAAAATTCACAATCTATCACTGGATTTCCTGAATTTATTGTAAAATACTAAAAGCTCCTTTCAACATAAACACAATTTGCATCACATACAATCACATCATAATAATATTTTTCGACGTTTTACCAATTTACATAACCCAAAATAATAAAATTAGCACGCCTCGCAATATTTTTTATTTTTATTTTTTTATCGAACACAAATATTAAATTTTTCACCATAAATTTTTTTTCACTTGTATATTTCACCCAACAATACTAAAATTAATGTATCTTAATCCAACCTCAATTATTCAATGAATCGTATTGAATAATTAATTATAAAATAATATATTCAAATTCATTCTCTTTTTTTTTTTTTTTTTCATTATAAATTAATTAATATATTTTTTTTTTCAAGTGATATTATCAATTAATGGCATTAATAATATAAAAGACAATTTATACTACAATAAAATCATTATAATTTTTATTCGAAACCATCTGACTAAGTGAAAATTATAAAAAAGAAAAATATTAAACAATAATAATTATTTCTTACTGAGTATAAAAGCAAAATATTCTTAATTATTGATTGAAATTTTTTTTTTAAAATGGTGGTGATTGTGGTGGATCATCATCGTCCTCGTCTTCCTCCTCATCCGTTCCCGGATCGACAAGAGATCGTGCAAACTCTGTAATTTAATATTAACAAAAGAACTTTTTTTTTTTTTTTTTCGATGCAGTCACTTTCCATCCAATAATTGCACTTCTATCATTAATTACCAACGTCTATATTCTTATAATTTACTTAACGAAGTCAATCAAAGTGAAGACGACAGATAAATGGGAACATCTCTATAATATAATTCAATAATAATTTTCAGCGGTGCATGAGTGCGAAAGCACTTGGCGTAACAATAAAACAGTTAATAAAAATATGCGAACGATAAAAAAAAAAACAATTCAATAATTAAACATGATAAATTTTGTGTTGAATTTGCTGCTAGTAATAAAAGCTTTGAAACCAAAATTTTATCAGATATAAATAAATCCATACAATGATAAAAAAAAATAATCCTATAAAAAAATTATTTACAGAAGTAAATCAAAGTTAAATTAATTAAAATAATTATTATTTAATCAGCAAAATAATCAAAGAGTCATTCATTAATATAAATACATTAGTATTAATTATTTACTCACCATAAAAATCAATTCTACCATCTCCATCCTCGTCGACTTCTTTAATCATGTCCTCAACTGTAAAATAAAATGATGATAATAGAAAAATTAAATAAATTTATATAATTAAAAATTATCAAAATCTTTAAGTGCATTACGATAAGTGCTCAAATGTGAATGAGATGGTGGAGAGTTTACAGCAAAAATAATCTAGTGGCACATGCGAGAACTAATAATTCAACAGTAACAATTTATCCGCTTCACCCCATACCATACATATAAACTTTGGTGTAATAATGACTTGAGTAAAGAGCTCGTTCGAGCCATTAGCACAACGCGGTGTTGGCGATTACTAAGCTCTAATAATTCAAAAATTATCTTACTCTCATTATTACTAAACGCACCATATACGATATTCATTTTGGGTTTGAGACGCGCATTCAACATTGAACATCTTTAATATCTATATTAATCTAAGCTCACAAATCTATATTTATTAAAATTAATTCGAATTTATTTAATGCGAAAATATTTACAGATTTATTTTACAGATGTTGTAATTTATTTGAGTTTAAAATACAAATTTTGTACTTTTATAATTTTAATATATTTCTTTTCCCCTGTACATCAACGGTTCTGAAATTATTTTTTTTTTCTTTCCCCCTCATCAGTATCATAAATGAAGAAAGTTCACCAATTGAGGCACAAGTTTTAATTAAGTGTTTCAAATATTTATTTAACTTCAAGTTAATAAAATTAATTTTAACAGATATTATGATGGGGTTTATCGAAATTAAAATTTAATGTTATTTTTTGAAGAATTAAAAATCACATGAGAATGAAAAAAAAAAATTATTTATCGATTAATGTACATATTAATGTTTGAAAATTTATTTGATTTAGGATTTGAATTTGAATATGTGTAGTAGATATATTATAAGATAGAATCATTTGTTTCATCAGTGATTTTTGTTATTCGTGTTCAGGTGCAATATTGCCAATGACGTTTTCCAATTTACTCTATGACCAACTGTAACACATGTGCACGTACACACATGCACTAAGGTAAAGTCTATCAAGAATTCATATTGGTTTTCATTTGCAGCATAACCACACTGCATAGAGAAACCACTCATAATCGACAAATTCACAAATATTATAATAATAATTACAATTGTGTGGGGAAAAAAATAATTGATTATTATTTTCAATATTTTCATTTCGTAAAAATATATTTTAAAAAAAATTATTAATAAATCATTTTATTAGAAACGATTATTAATATTTATTTTATTAATAATCATTAATATTTTATTTTATTTATAATCATTAATAATTTATTCTATTGATAATCATTAATAATTTATTCTATTAATAATCATTAACAA
>JAQQBS010000001.1:3786426-3839785 GCA_030347275.1 Microctonus aethiopoides
TATTTTCGATTACTAGATGTTATTATGTATATCAAAATGTCAAATGATGTTTGATACCAACAGCTCACGATGATTAAAATATCGAATTTTTTTTCTTTATTTTTTTTTTACTTTATTTTAACCAGAACACATCTCTTAACCCATTGTTTCAGCATGCTCGAATATTCCGACCTGTTTGATATCAAATGTCACGTGTTCTTTTTTTTTTTATATTATTGATGTTTCCGATAGTAAATTAAAAATAGAAGTCGCGGAAAAAAATTGTGAATGTTCAATTTCGAATAGAGTTTTATAATGAAAAAAAAAATTGAGAAGAAAAATATGAGGGTGAAAAATAAACCAAATTTAGTTGATGTATTTATTTCAGGTATTGCATCATTCATGGTGGAATTAAGCAGAGCTAGAATTATTCAGATGTATTTTGAAATTGAATTATAACAGGATGAAAAATGCTTTATAATGCGCACTATATTTTTGAATAATTTCTCGGGAAAATATTACTGCACTCCTAGCGGAAAAAAAATTTTTTCGCGATGCTGTTTGTTGTGTTTATTCAGTCCGTTTCTACAAAAAAAATAAAAACAAAAAAAAATAAGGAATTTATTATTTATTTATCCATGTAAAATGATTATTTATCCATGGATTATTTTTTTTCGTTTCAAATATAAATATTCATCAGAATAATTTGTATTTGTTTTTGTTTATTATACGTAGTAATAATTCACTGAAATAAACCACCAATATGTGATTACGAAAAACAATTGTTGTACATATTTCAACAATTTATGAATAGATCTCATACAATAAAAAATAAAAGCGAGTGAAATTAATTGACATTCTACACAACAATTCTTTTCAATTATAAATTTCCATTAAATAACATTTAATTATTATTTCATCTACATCCAATGGCAACAATTTAATATAATACAAATTAACAGAATAATAATATACTAAAATATATACAAACAAAATCCCCAAAATATTTTTCATTGAAATAATATTTTCAATTTATTCAATACTCAAAAATATTCAAAAATTTATATTAGAATATTTTTCGATACAAAATAAAAATAATGACAGTAGAAAATAATATTTGAATACTAGCCAACAAATGCATTAGTATACAGACACACGTGTACATACTACATAATATTATGAATTTAAAAAAAGAAAACAAAATGAATAAGAATTCGAAGTAAATGTGAAAAAGAGAAAGGAAAAATTATTTCAAAAGCCAAAAATTTATTTATAAAAGGATAACATTAACTATATATATGCATGTAAATATTTTTTGTAGCTATATATATGTACATATATGTATATTCTTTATATAGAAGTAAATAAGTATTATATTAAAACTTTGTAGACCAATACATTTGATGATTCTTTCAATTTTTCAATTTAAAACTCTTCACATTGCGGTATTGTAATCGATAATAGTTGAAAGAATTGGAAAACATTTGTATATGAATATATACATATGTGTATGTGTGTTAGTGTATAAATTGGAGACATAGTAAAGTGAGTGAATAAAAAAAAAAGTATAGATTCACTGAAGAATAAATTTTGTTGAATATGCAACGTGAAAATTGTTTCATTTTACATACAAATGACACTTTTTTTATTGGATAATAAACGATAAAAATTCAATTTTACAATTTTACATTCAATATTGTCTACATGTTATGTCAAAGTAAAATATATTAATCTTTATTATGGTATTTTGAATATTATTAATCTGATATAATATTATTTTATGCATAGAAATTTTTATATGAATTTATAGAAAATGGATTAAAGGTAAATATAAGTAAAATAAAAATGCAAGATCGAACTGAAAAGCTTTTTCTTGATGGATGTGATACAGGTGTATGCACACAATCACACGCACGATGCGATAAAATGTGTAGGCAAACCACTAAATTCAGTATAAATTGACAGCAAAATTGATTCAAAATGTACTCTAAATAAAGTAACCATAGTGAAATTCAATTTTCTATAATGCACACATACTGACACGCATATGGTAATGTTTTGCAAGATAAATATACATATATATTCAATGAATTTCATCACGAAAATAACGGGAATAAATAATAAAAAAAAAATATATAGTAAAATGGAGAAAAGGTAAGAAAAAAAAAATAACAAAAGTAGGAAAGAAAAAATTTTAAATTCAAACTTATCGAATATCTCTCAATATTTTATCTGGATCTCGTATTCAGTATATTTTCCAACTCGGAAAAGCAGAAGGGTCGTGAAGAATCAATGGCCCTGCGGGCACGAATTCAAATTACTCCCCTGAATCATGTCAAGACTAAATAAAAAGAAAAAAAAAATAGAAAACAAAAAAAAATAGCGAAAAACAGAATAAAAAAATATTCTGGTTTATTAGGAAGATGTACAGTGTAATTGGGGATGTGACACTCTTCATGGCTTTGGGTATTGTATCAAAGCATGTGTAGAATACATGTATCACTTTATTTCCCGCGCAAAAACATTCCCATAGCGTCCCCAGAGAGGGCACTGATGACTGACACTATTTTATTGTCAGATAATTTTTTTTAATTCATTAAATCATTTTCTTCTTCTATATGTTTCTATTTTTTTTTTCTTACTTTTCTTATAAGCAAAAATAATTTGATTCATTTAACAATTCTGTTAAATTAAAAAAGTTATCAATTATACAGTTGGGATTATAAGACAAGAAGGCCAAGTTTAAGTAAGACAATTTTATCAAACTCTATATTCTCTCATTACTCTTATTCGTTTTTAGTTCTATAATATCATGAGCTTTATCCACTCGTCAAAAGACTACTGCTGATGATGAAATAGTCTACCCCCTAGGGTAGAAAAAGATTCATCTTCACACACTTCCTCCTTCCATCATATTCCCCACCGTTTTATATTCCAACTCGATAAAAACATTTTTATCAAAGTAAAAGAAAGAAAAAAAAAAAGAAAAACTCTTTGTTAAAGTTGAAGAATTAAAAGTTATGAATTTATAATTAATTAATTGACTATTTTCCTGTGAGTAAATAAAAAAGATTTCCATAGAGACTCACATTTGCGTAAAAATCATAAAGAAATTGAAACAATTAAGTTTCTGCGAAAGGAAAAAAATATGGAAAAAGAAAAATAAAAAATAAACATAGAAAAGTTCAAACTCAACAACAGTTACTTAAATCAATAAAACAAATATAGAGTAAAAATAAACACCATATGCTCAATAATATATGTACATATACACATATACATGTATAGTACCCAGATGGCTTATGAAAATTGTGAAGAGTAACGTCGACATTGACGGGAAAAACAAGATAAAAAAATAAAAAAAAAAAAGTGTACACTCGTGATGACCATTTTCAGGATTAGTAGCAACGTGGGAACAGAATAAATGGGAGGAAAACAAAATATGATGACTGACGCGTGTGTATGTAATATCAGGGGTTTTCCCCGATGGACACTAAAGTAATTTTCCGATTTTCCTCTCATGCGACAATCATATAAAGTATTCTAGATTCTCTCACGTTATGAAATAAATGACAATAGTAAAATGAAATAAACAAAAATAAAAATTCATTTAACCTGCTATAAATTTTTTTGACATCCAATGCTATAACATTAATTGCTCATGAAATTTTACGGTTAACGTTTATTGGTGTTCTTTCATCGTATATTGAGTGACATGATAGCTTATGCTGTGTTTTTTTTTTAATAACGAAATAGAAAAAAAATATATTTTTTTAATGGAATATTTAAAAATTATGTCAAATAAAAAATTTAATTACCAGAGAAAGGTAACGCGGAAAATTGGACGATAACAATTAATTTATAAGTGAATAGATTAAAGTGCAAGTTAATAATATGATAATAATTAATTCAATAAAATAAATCTCACTTTGAAAATTTTGAGATATGGAAAATAATAAAATTAATTTTTGTTTGGAATAAGATGATGAGTTATTAAAATTTTTTATACCCAACGTTGGATAAAATAATAAAGGTGGAAGGGTGAAAAATTGAATGACTTGAATAAGAACAATTGGGTATATTTGGATTCAATCCAACCCCACAATTTTAAGAAGTTTTTATTACGTAAATACACTTTATACAGTTAATTTTCAACTGTGAACTCTCAATTTTCTGGTATCTTGTTCTTATTACTTCTTTCTCCCTATATATTTTCTTATCAAACCCATTTCCAGCAATATATATTACCTAATAATCTATATATATTTATTTATTTCTATTTAATCTGAATAATAAATATATTTTTTACTTTGCAATCTTCAACTATTTCTCGATACTTTAACGATATCGACAGTTTTATTTTTAATTTTTTTTTCTGGATATAAAAAATAAATTTTTAATTAACGAAAAAAAATTAAACAAGGAAAATCCCTGGATTTGACGATTTTTATAATTCCTTTTTATGTTTAATCCACTGAATTTTCTTTGTATGTTTTTTATTTACACCATTATCTCCATAAAGAGAAAAATATTTTTCACCCGTTCTCTATCTCGGAAAATGAGGAAATAATAAAAGAATAAATAATGAAAGAAAAAAATGTCGATAAATGAGTAAATAAAATATAAATTTACCCGAAAAGCGTCACGAAGTTCTTGCTCCTCTTGTTGCTCTTGACTGAGATTTGTCTGTTCAGCTGCACTTGCATTGCCAATGTTGCTAACAATTTTGACAAACTCCACAAGACTCACATTTCCATCACCTGAAAATACACAAAACATTTAATAAATATAAAAATAAATTTATAACACACTTTCTTTGTATTCATTTATTATTTTTTATTTATACGATTCAATTTTATGTAAGTATTGCTCAATGGATTTGTGTGATTAATAGTTTTATAGAACATTAGTGCACTATATTCTCAGACAATTGAGCGCATCATAAAAATTGTCGAGTGAGAAAATTGAAAAAAATATATGATCGCGTTTAAAAAATTTTAAAGAGCTTGAAAAATGTGAAAAATTTTTATCAGATAATACATCAATTTATTTTAACGCTTGAGCAAATGATAAAGTGAACTAAAATGTATATTTTAAAAATCATAAACAAAAAAATAATAAATATTTGAAATATTTTATTCAAGTATTTATTAATATTTTGTAGTAGTGAAATTATTTGAGAATTATCCAACAGTTGTGCATGCGACACAATCCTGGTAATTGCATGGGAAGGAGAATAATTAACCACAGTAATTATGGCATATCATTTACCGCAATATAACACTGTTATATAGAAGAGAAATAGTGAAAATAATGCGACATCAAAAACATGAAATAAATGTAATATCTAAATCAAATGGAATATTCATGTTATAAATTATCAATTAAATTTTATTTTGCTCTAGCTTTTAATATTCAGCCTTGTACAAATAATAAAATTATAAAAATAAAACTAACAAAAATAAAATGATATATTTAATATTAATGAATTTACCACAATTGGAGCATTTATATATTTCCTGAAGTTCGGAAAATTTTATAAATGCATGAAATCAAGTAGAATTATAATCAGTATTTATTTTTAATACTGATGAATTAATTATGTGAAAATGAAAATTAAATTAAATATATAGTGGAATATTAAGAGACAGAAAAATAAATGAGTAAACATAAATTATTTTAAAATGAGAATGGAAATTGGATAAGTAAAAACAATAGGGGAAAAAAAGTAGATAGCCAGACAGAGTATTATCGTAGTTCGAAATCCCATTTACACCCAGACATTATTTCAAGGTTAAATCCACATTGACTACAGCCAAAATTGTGAAGTACGATTAAATTTATTTTGAATTTTTTTGTCGCACTCTGCTCTATTTATTTACTATTTTGAGGGAAAAATATTGATTAAAAGGTAATGAAATTTTATGAAATTGCATATCTCGACGATGTCATAAGCAGATGTAAATATATAAATCGGTATAAAGTTAGGTAACATGATGTAAATAAGTTTAAGTGATGCAAAAAGCCATCATAAGTGAGTTTCTCAACAGTTGCTCCTCTTTAACTGCTTCAACACCGCCGACAATTTGCCTGAGGTGTTGCGCGTCGACAATTCTCCTTGCCAGAGAGTATATTAAACACATATGCATACTCAGACACCTATTTTATACATGAAATGTATCAAGACAATGTTTTAAATTCTTGCAAAGAGATGGCGAAAAATAAAAATCGGAAAAAAAAATATTGAAATAAATAAATAAATGAAATATAATATATGAGGCCATGAATTTTAAAATATTTTCAGCCAAGTCAATGTCAATCATAAGAAAATGGTGATGAAATTTACACTAGATATTTGTTTAGACTTGAAAGAAAAATAAATTTTCACACAATGTGAAAATATAGGAAAAATAAAATTTTTACATTCATTTATTTATACATATATCTGACACTTTATTATTTAAGCAGTAATTTTTTTAAAGCCAACGAAATAAAATCAACATCAAAGAAAAAAAAAATTAATGTAAATTTCAATTTGTCTCGTTTAACAACATTAAAAAATAAACTGCGTAAAAATTAAATTACAAAAAAATATATATATATTTATATGATAAAAAATGAAGTGAAGATAGAGAATACTAAATAACAAAAAAAAAAAATGTCGCTTGCTTCATCAACCAATATAATTACTTCCTATTCCCAGCAAGAAAAAAAAAACATAGAACAAAGAAAACACTATATTTTCCCATTTTTTTTTTCTGTATAAAAGCAGAAGCAGAAAATGAGAAAATTGTTCCCCTTAATATGAAAGACAAATGATCAATTAACTTATTATTAATTGAATATTAGTCAAACTATTCTCTCGAAATGTGAACATACAATAATGTTATAAATTAAGAATGTACAATGCATTATTATTCGTGTGCTGGCATGTTTCACTTTCGCTCAGCACACATTGGGAATTCTAGAGGAAAATTCCTTAATATTACCACAATAATCCACCACATGCAAAATGCCAGCATATATTTACGTAAGTATATTATGTACAATGCATACGTATAAGCACCAAGTATTATAGTTCACAGCACGATGTCTGATCCTATTTATTTATTTATTTATTTTTATATCCTTTTATCATACACAGAATATCCAACTTAGAATATGTGACTTGGGCATTCACGATGCACAACAATATGATACCTAAACGCAAATCTCCATGTCTTCAACTTGGCACACAAACATATTTGTATGTACATATATACACGTGTGAAAGCTGACGAAAGTTTTCACAGTTGAAACTTTGAAATTAACTACAATGTATAAAATTTGCATAAAATTTTCAAATGTCACCGAGAACTTTGATATCTCACACTGACATTTAAATACATTTCGAATTAGCAAATGGATTTTTTTTTTCCACCTTTTTCCCCTCTGAAATATCTTCATGAATATTATTCATTTATTCATGTATTTATTTATTTATTTATTTATTTATATATTTATTTATGGGTTTCTTAATTTTTATTTATTTATTTATTTTTTTTTCAAGTAGAAATGAGTATGTTGTTTGACTTGAAATATTTTCATTTGAACTGGCTATCCAACCAAATATTACACGACATAAAGACCGAGTAAATAAACATACTTATTCACCAAAAGATGATGAGAGAGTGCAACGATGCACGTGTTATACTTTTCATCGTCGTATTCATGAGCAACGAGAAATATATTTACAAGAGCCCGCAGCTAAAATTTGTATGTATGAATGTGTAGATAAATGTAACACGTATGACACATCATCATCAAATGCACTGATGTTTTTTGTAACGTTCAGAAAATTAGTTCAAGTAATGCGCCTTGTACTCGTTCGTTAATGATGTACCTCAAATTAATATCTGAAAGAAAAAAAAAAATTAATAGACTAATTGATTTAATCAAAGTGAATTAATGTTTCATCAACTGAATAAAATTCTGTTTATTCGTTGATGTTAATAGATATTAAATTTACTTGAAGGAAGCTTTAATCATTCACGTGTAACGGAATAATCAATGATTGAATGCAGTATAATTATCTTCTGCTTTGTTTGTACACATCACTTCAATATTTAACGAAAAATGTCTTTTTAACTCAACTCAAACAAATCTAGCATGCATAAATTATGTTTATCAATGCTTTGAACTGGCTTCAACGCGATATACAAGAGTAATTTATCATTATTGTTGCATCATCTGACACAAGGAATAAAATTTGAATGTTTAATTTAATTTAATTTATTGTTTTATAATTTATCAAATTATTTAAAGATCGATAAAAGTTTTAATTCTATTTCTTCTTTATTTATTCAATTCCTAATTATAATTTGTAAAGGAATAATCTGTTAGGAAGTTGACTTACGTAGGAAATTATAATGAGTTGCAAAAAGTGCTTGAATGGTGGCCGAATTAATTGCAATAAATTATCTTAAAAAAAAAAACATTTAGAAGTGCAACAGTTTGAATTAATAGAATTTTAATTCATTACTGGAATTTATATTACTTAGTAAATGTTTAAATTTTCACTAGACCACTGTATAGTAATTAAATAATTTACATGCATAGTTAACATTTTCTCAAAATTCACACTGCACATTTGTTGTTTTTGTTTTATTTTAAATGTGAGATAAATTCATTGATAAATAGTTTGAAAATTTTCTGAAATTTTCTAAACACTTTTCACCACTTTAAGTACAGTTGGACAATGGATCTTGGCGAGATGTTTCGCTGGTTGTTTGAACAAGATTCAAACCGATTACTCTAGAGACAACAGTTCCTCGAGATTCGGAGGAAGGAATAAAAAAATAATACGTTCCACTGACGTTTTTATATTTAAAAAAAAAAAAAAAAATCTATCAAACGACGAACACTCAGCAGCTAACTGAGTCATCCACTCATCCATTACGTGCTTCAATCTACGTTCAACTATTATTGACACGTGATATTCCACTCTTTTAAAGTAGATGAAACCGCGATAGAAGTGAAGCAGATCTCATAAAAAATTTATTGAACTCAATTATTGAATTGCTTACTCAAGAAATTGTTCGAGCATTAAAAATTAGTAATAAATAATAATTGTTCGAATTTGTAATTGAAACTGACACACATGACATCACATTTTCTCCCCTGCACAATTAATTGTCAAATAAATTTTTTTACCTTGTTTAGTTTGAAGAAAAGACGAAGATCGAAGAGAAGAAGAAAAACTCATTACATTTTTTTTCACAGCTTCTTTCTAATGCATTAAAATTTTATTTTTTTTCCTTTGGTATCATGAAAGAAAAAATACCCTTCGATAAATCCCTGTCGTTTATAATTGCGTTTGAAATGAATTATTCATGACTTTGATGATCTCCACGAGACTTCATGACATTATATAATTTAAAAAAGAAAACAATTTTCATTCCCTTTTTCATATAGTATTTCATTCTTGATTTATATTATACAGCTTTATTTGAATTTAATCCGATAAAAATGCATTAGTTATAACGAAAAATTCCAGATGAACTGTAGTAGATAACGCAAAATCGAATGGATAAAATAAAAATAATACCAAGATACTATACAAATACATCGATGATTTTTAACGACAGATATCAAACTTTATGATAAATCTTTCGATATGTATGAAGTACACCGTAAAATTTCAGATCACTATGCGGTAAATTATTACTCATGTGAAGAGTTCTTACCAACATTCGTGAAAATATTTGCTATAAAAATTCCTTTACTCTATAGTAAAAGAAATTGAATAATTCATATTACTCCAATTTCTCCGAGATAAACAAAAAGGTTGAATATTTCTGGTGAACCACAAAGACTTTTGCTTCATTAGTCTACCGTGCACTTCCACTTGTAACCGATGTTACTTGAGATACGATAGCGTAATGTCATTTCCAGTCCTTTGATAAACTTCACACCGAGCAGTGAATTTATTTTCTTATTAGCATTGATTGTCAAATAAAAATTATTATCATAATTGTATTCCTCCATTGATTTAACATTCATCATTAATTCTTTCTTCTCCTCATGCATTATAAATAAAGTAATATATCGAAAAAGCAACAAAGCATATATTCTAATTTGAATATTTAATATATATTACAGATTATTGAATGATTTTTACTTTTTCTCCGTCACGCTAAAATGAACAAATATTCAAGGAGAATTCTGAAGAATTTAAAAATAGTAATATATTCTACAAAAGTAGCCGATATATCGTCATAAAAACATATGACAGCGCACATTTATTTGTGCCTTTCACGTTGAATAATATATATTAACCAGCGTTTTGAAGGAAAAATTTAAAAATGCTCAACTGACGATGTATTTTTTTTTTAATTATTTTAATTAAACTCACCATCGGTGTCGATTTCCTCCAGCATAGTCCGCAATTCTTCCGTCCTAGCAAACTGTCCCAAACCACGCATCACCCTTCCCAACTCTTCTTTTGTAATACTTCCATCCCGATCTTTGTCAAATAAATTAAAAGCCTCTTCGAATTCTGGAACAATAAAAAATCCATTACTTGTTGTCGTGTAATTTGAACTCCTGATGATCAATATTTACAACTCACCCTTCATTTGAGCTTTGCTAATGGCCGGCATTTGATCATTAACGCAACTGGTTGATCCTCTACGTGGATCCGGTAACTCAAAAAGTAAACTAGTTGGCAACCGCGTGTCACTCGTTGAGGAACCAGCGATTGCTGCGGTAAAAGTTAACGAATCCGTTTTATTTGCTGATGACTCAGTGCACGTGTTACCATCAGTAACATCAATAGCTTGAGCTAAACAATCCTCCATTTGTGTATGAAAACATGGTGGCTTATTGCAGTCTGTTTTTGTGTCAACTTCATCACTCTTTTCATTTGCCTCAAATTCATTCGGAAATTGCTGTTGTTTAGGTGTCAATACATTATCGTCATTGGATACCGATGATGGCTTTCGCGCATCCGACCAGGAAGCTTCACTGATTGATGGCCTCGAAGAACAACTACCTCGCTCTTCGTCGCCACCGCCTCCCTTATCGGTGTCTTTGCGCGTCTGAAATAGAAAGCAAAACCCAAATTATTTTAACAAAATTCTGTTCCAGGAAATAACATTGGGATTCAAACATAATCATTGGTTTGACTTTACACAAACATTATCAATAATTCCCTTGCTAAATTTTACAACACCAGTATGATGGTTACTGACTAATTCATCAATTGAAGTGGTAGTGCCTGCACTCTAATCAATCTTATACATCAGAATTTTATAATAGAATGAGTAAATGCATTCATCCACATGAAATACATCAAAGTTACTACCTCTTTGTCACAACATAAATTGTGAAGGTTCTTTCAGTAACATGGACTGGAAGGTAAATAGAATTGCATTGATACACTCGGCATAACATGCGGGTCATGTAAAATTACATTATTCCCATTTATCTCATATATTAATTATAACATCAAAGTGACCTTTGAGTTCATCATGAATCCCTTGATATAAAGATATTTATATTCTCTTGCTTTCATACTTAATAAACAGTGGTAATTGTTTAATATTATTATCAGACTGCAATGATTAGTAGGTTAAAAATAAAAGTCTTAATTTAAATCTGATTTTACTAACTAAAAATATGTATTTTATAATTTATCTATAATGTCTGGCATTAATCGTGGGACGAGTTTTCCATAAGGGTGGGTTACACCAAGCCACCTGTTAATCGCTATATGTAATGTGAATACATGTATATCACTGGGTGTTCACCGCACAAAATACTCGTTATATATTTCAGTGGGCAATTTGATACGAGCCAGTGAAACCGAAGAGCCTAGATATTTAGTAAACCAGTTATGGTAGCATCACAATTCTACTATAAACTGCGGTTTGCAATAGCACTATAACCGAGTTTGGTAACTGTATTCAAAGGTTGTAAAGATCGTTTGTATTATGATACCACAAAAAAATTTATTCGGCTTTTTTATTATACTTATAATGAATGTGAATTGAAAATTATTTATGCAATGTGTTTTGCTAAAATCGTATTACATTATTGATTTATATCATCAAGTTGTTAATCAGGTGCAGTCTTTGACGGTAAAGCAATTCGAGTCTTTACAGCGTTGACATATTGGAATATTGAAAGGGAATACTAGCGATAAAGCGAATCTATAGTTGCAATCTATGATGCCGATTAGTCAACTTGGTTGATTGGTCGACGATTGAACCAACCTCAATCAATCAACTAGAATGTCTCTAACTCACAACCAATTGATCATTATAATTGTTTTTTTTTTCCGAATGTTTTCATTCAATAGAATTTATTGTTTTCATTTTTATACCGGATTTTCATAGCAAAGCCGAAGCATTACCATTGGAATTTACTGTAAAAATGTTTCAGAAAAAAAAATCTAAAAATGTAAATTACTTCGATACTTTAACATTGGAAATATGTATATTATATCAGTTCTTCTTTAGTATTTCCTCACCACTCAGTGAAGATGTATACTGTGATAAAATTTCCCTACAGCAGCTTTATTTATAACAAGTCACATGATCGATACTGAATTTATCTGGGAAGGATGATGATAAAAATGTGTTTAAAAATTCCGGGGATTACAATTGGACGCAAAAAAAAAAGTTTTCTCACTATTTTTTTTTCCTTCGAAACAGAATCTTAAAGTCAACTTGAAATACTAAATAGATAACATGATCTTTTTCTATTTCAGGTATGTATATGCATGTAAGAAGCGATTATAAAAAATTCAAGTCTAAATTCCACGAATTTTCAATTTTAAATAAATTCAAATTGTTATTAAATTCCATAGTATTCGTTATTGGACAGTGGAAAACGATGTAATAATCATTGGTATGCTCAAAGAACTACAAATAAAATTATAAAGCTTTAATTTTAAATATTCACATAACTTCTTTTGGTGAAATGTTCTAAATTAATGCAATATATACATCGTCCTATGTGTCATTTTTTCTACCGACTAGTTTGCCAATTCTTTCATTCCATTTGTCTCCTACTTTTCCCGCTACTTTTATCCAAGTAATAAAAGTATACTTGGTTCGTTTTACAAACAATTGAATTAACTTTAATTCCAGTCACGGTTCATCCATCGATATCGACTTTCTGTCTACTCAATGAGAATGCAAGCTTGCGCTTCTCTCGACGGACTTTTCGCTTCTGTTATTTCTGCCACCGAGATTCAATTGCATGCGGGAATTTATTTAAAAGTGATATGAACGTATTACATAAAAAAAACTCCCACTTTGAAACCCAAAAAAGCGAATGAATAAATAAATAAAACTGAAATTTTACTCGAACCCTTTGCAAAATGATTTTATAAATTTGAAACAAGAGAATAATCATATAAATCATCAATTTTAATGTGGATAATTTAGTAAGAGCGTAATAAAAAGACAGGATAATGAGAAGAAGCAAAGAATAAAAGTTAGAGAGTGAGTTTAAATGAAAGGAGGTTAAAAAAATATACAGAAGAAAATTAATGAGGGGTTTCGATCTTTTCTAGAATCTTTAAGAAAATAAAAAATCTACGGTACGAATCTTATTTCACTAAAACCAATCACATAATGCTCCATCCTCTATTTCACTGAATTTCATCGTTTTTTATTGTTCGCCTCCATAACACTTTTCAACAGACTTTCCACTAGACAACGTATCAAAGTCGCAATTAAATTCGCAATTCAATTCTTTTCTATGTATATACTCTAGATTCTTTTTCTTCAAAATCTAGGGCTCTTTTTAATTCTTTACCAAGCTGTATCTTATTACTTACACCTGGAAATACCTCAAATGTCCAGCAAAAAGGTCAAAGATTTTATGCCACATTGCGAATCAAACAGAACTTTGGAGATGGGACAATCGATTGCTAAAATGATACTCATCGATTCTGTCTTTGTATTATCATTCTCCAAGTTGTGTACCTTTTGTTCTCTATTTCAGTTTTATGATTGTCAGATAATAATATACATGACTCGTTTCTGTCTGGTTATTATTACGTGCGCAGAATACGGAAAAATCGATGTATGAAATAACTTTTTAAATCGAAAAATATCTTCAAGTCCGTTTCTTTGTAGTAAATCAATGGGAAATAAATGGATTTGAAGGTTAGAAGTAACAGGTGCCATCATTTTTCGATTGCCCGCCTCATATCTAACGTGAGCCAGCCGATGAAATGACCTTGATAGGAATGAAACATGTAGTACTATCAGAACATATATGTAACAATCGAATTGGAACAATGAGTTACTGTTGATGCATTCTATTGAAGAACTTTAAGCAGCGCATTAGTTTTGAAGAGATGACCTCATTCCTCCGATTATTAGACACAATGGACTTATATACCCTTCCTTACGGTTGTCATTGACGCCCTTTATTTCATTAATAACTCGACCCTTGTCAGGACTTCTTGCAATTATTTACTTCTGAACTTGCGCCAAAGAACTTATTTTTGACCTCATTAATTGGAATCTAATATTATCAATCAATACTCTACGGGCATTTTTATTATTTGTTTATTAAATTTGAAAGTTCATTGTGAAATATTAATGAATCGAATAATGACATTTTTTTTTTTTCATTTCTTGTAAAATCGTTTTCACGCCTTGTGCTAAATCATATTTTCATTGATCAATTCACAATGAACCCAGTTATATGACTATAAATATTGCTTGGATATTGAGTACCAAGCACTTTTGAATGTATGTGAGTTCATGTGGGAAACAGAGAAAATCAAATGGAATTTCTGTGGTAACTTGGCCCGGTATTGAAGCAGTAAATTTTCCTAGAAAGCAACTGATTCCGCGATTCGATTTCATTTTCATGGCTATACATACGATTTTAGTATATGTAAATCAAGCTTAACGATGACCCGCACACAAATGAAGTCTAATATAATTTTACTTGATACAAATGTAAACTTTCTGCTTAAAAACGTGCTTTCGAAATGAACGTAAATGAAATGGCGCGAAAGAAAAAACGGAATAAGAACTCGGTTTTAAATATATAACAAAAAATGAAAGTAAAAGCGACAAAGTACTTCCAAGTAGGGACTAGTATCAAGGAAAATATAAAGAACGTACAGCTGAAAGTCTCCATTTAATGCATTTGAACTTTTTGGTTGATCAAAGAATGACAAAGACATGAAAGAATTTGATATTTGACTTGTGCACGTACATAAAAATATAATGCAATTGAATAAAAAATATTCAATTGCATGTATAAACAATTCAATGCACAACAGAATGCTCCAATTTACAGGAACCATGAAGAAAAATGTAGCCAAGAAAATAATTACCCTCGACAATATAGTTTTGGGTATATTAAGTACATAATAACGAACAACATTCCACCTCATTGAATGCAATTATCGTTCACCTGCATTTTACCTCTCATCGTGGGATAAACCTTTGGAAAACCGCTTTTCCACCCTCTTCATGGCTCACTCGATCAAAATATTATCAATCGATTTTAGTCATTTCTCTCTTGGATACTTCGCTGGACATGAAACTTCGTTAACATAGCAACCGAACGACGACAATAATTGCTTTGGCTGCATATCTGCAAACCACGGGCAAATGAATCAAACGTTGTGAAATCAACCATAACCTAAACTAATAATAGAAAAAATTTCCCGATTGAATGAACCATTTACTTTTGTCAATCAAACGTAATTTTTCAAACCTAAACAACAATCAAATTTGAATCTGACTACAAATCAACTCTTCATTAAAAATATATCAACACTATCGAAACTTACATTTAAAATTTCAACATACGAATAAAAATTTGTCTACATATTTTGAAAGTTTCACTATGATTATTATTTACAACCAATACCAATGTTAAATTATTCGCTCTATGAAGTAAACACATGATGCGTGCCTAAATCTTTAATGATTCACATTTATACAAGAGTTGAAATGACGATACTCCCAAGATGCCTAATAGCTTAGTGCCATCATCATTGTATCCATAAGGGGACAATCTAGGAAATATCTACCTCAGACCTCAGCTCACAGCCGCGTGTTGATTTCTAGTTAGAACAGAATTCAAGCCACATGTATGTACTATGTGTGTATTCATCAAATGACGCGTAATCCACGTGAGCAATGGCCCTTGTTTGCTGAAATACAGTTACAATACGCCACAACGTTAATGGTGTATGGGCTTAATGTATTTACCGGCTTCCATCCCCTTCACCATTACCAACCACACAATGACGTCGAAAACTACCTAGTGCGACAATTAAGATCCAACATATGATTCACAAATAATTCATCCTAAATCCAAACTTTATAAAAATCAAAAATTTACATTTTAATAATTATAATAAAGTAGATTTCTATAAAAATTAACATTAAAATCATGAATTATTTACTTTTTCGGGAATTTTGATTAATGGATAAATTTTCCCACTTTCCATGCATGAGCTCAACCTTAAGCCTACATGATCCTTTTACTTAATTTGTCATCTGTTTCATTTCTACTTTAACTTTTCCAAAGTTTCATATCAACATACTGTATAAATGAATGATGATAACGCACTTGCGAGGGGGATTGAAATAATCTTTTAGATAATAATGAAACAACAATGGAGGCTTTAATGCATCAAGCCTGATGATTAAATGTCTTTTCTTAATTTAAATCTTTGAATATCACTTGAAAAACTGATGTTGAATATTTGATGGTATAATTAATCGAGTTCTTATTCAATGTAAAATCATTGATTAGTATCAGCGTTAATTCGTAAAATAAATTCTCTGTTTCGATCTCTCTTCCTTTCTTATATGCCACAACCTTCGAACAAATGAGATTAGTCAGGCTGGTTAAACGTCTAAGTTGACAGAACGTGGCGAGTAAGTGAAGTGACTACGTGCTAACATTGAACACGGACGAATGAAGGGTTCTCGAAAGCTTTATTCAGTTTGATAAATAGAGTTATCGGAAGATGGCGAAATAATAAGGGACAAAGTGAGAAAGAATTAGTAATGTCAAGAGGGAAATGTATAGAACATGACATATTGTCATTCATCCATATCCGTCTTAGGTATCATTGCTGTTTTTCCGATTTGTTTGGCAGGATTATAGATGAATCGTATTGGAAGTAAAAATAGGGGTGCCAACACTCATTCAAACTGTCCTGCATGCTAATCGATCAGTGTTGGATCGAAAAAGATAGTCAAAATGTAGCTCAGGCCTCTGAGTTAGGGTGAATTTGGCGCCGCAAATAACCATCTACATTCTACATGTCTCATAGGTAGTTGAGATGTTTTAAGGGGTTGTAGACACAGAGAAGGGTGGAAAGAATGATGTGGATTCGAGCAATGAAAAAACGGTTGGGTCCCCCCTATACTCTCGCTTTATTTTCAATCACTTCACAGTAAATTTATTCAATATGTTTAATCTTTAAATTTTATTACTTAATTTTTTCTTCTCTTGTAAGAAATAGGATTTCGCAAATATGTATAAATAACTAGAAGCAATTCTGAATTGATAGACAAAACGTGAAGAATATTCTTAATAGAAAGAAAAAAAGTTTCTGAATAAAGGTAAAAAAAAAAAATAACCCAGTGGGCTTCAACTTTTATTTGATAATAATTCACTCTTTCACTCATATATTCTATACACTGCAATTTTGAATATAAAAAAGAAACTTTGTATAGAATTTAAGTTTATATGATCTCAAAAGCGTTGCATGATTCTTTCTTCCCGTCACAAAACATGTATTCACAAATTGTAGCTCAACATAAGGAAAATCTTGAGGTTCAAACTCCTCATTCCTAACTTGACACAAACCATTTTCAAGATAGTATTCAAAGACTATATATTACAAATTATTTAGACTTTAATTTACTTTACAACCGTCCACGGATGTTATGATAATTGTGACAAAGTTCAAGTGACGAGAGATGGGGATCATAGACAGTACTCAGTGTACATGCATTCAGTGCATTTAGAAGCTGTGCTAAAGGAAAACACAATAGCATCGTTCTATTGTTTCAAAAGTTGAACGAGTAAAAGTTTGAACGGTTGAGAGGTAATGTCGAGTACACACATACCCACTTGTATACACATATGACTCGACACTTTCAGTTGTCATGAGTTGCGATGAGTAATGGTATAACGTACTGTTTTATATTGTTGGCGCGTGCAACACATCATGGGCAAGATGAGGAAGAGATGTGGAACCCAACAACCAACTGAACTGCTTTTCTGTTATACAATGTTAAGTTGGAATCACCAGCATAGCCAACTCTCTCTACTATTGCTTTCATTCACAAAAGTTATCATTCCAACACTGAGAATTCACCCTACCAGACATCATTATCGACGATCCGTCTCGTGGGGACAAATAAGTTTAAAATTTTATATAGACGAATAATTTTCGTGAAAATCAGTTTTATAGATAGAGCATTTGACAATTTTTTTTTATGTAAAGTTCTCTTCAAAAAGTACCTGGAAAATATCTTATCCTACAGAATACATAAAGGTACACCCATTATTTTTTATTTTTATTCGAACATTTTCAATGTTCTATTATTATGATCCTATTAAAACCACTTGTGGCTGAAGACAGTCCACATTAACCTATTTTAAATACCTTCGAGCAAACACTTATACGGTTTCCTGAATTTTAATGTTAGTCCAACTTTTTTTTCCTCCTGATTTTCACTTTTATCATTTGATAATAAATTTAAAAAACCACAACGAAAATCTATTTTTTACCAACGACTTTTTAGATTCGTGAATTTGTGCAATTTAATAAAGAATTTAAAATTTCTACACATGACTCAACGATAAATTATATAATTCCATGGAATTCCATCCTACTGGAATTTTCTATCGATAACTAAATATTTAAAAAAAAAAATTAAAAGCAGCTAGGATAACACAAATGATTGAGCACACATGAGTGCAATTTAACTTCTCAAAAATTAATAATAGACAAAACAGAATTTTAACTTCAATTAATATAGCATGTATGAAGCATCATAAATGTTTTCAATGAATTGCTCATTAAGTACACTCATAAATTAAAACAAATTCACAATGTAGTGAATCACGTTATTCAAATAATTTTATTCACAATTAAAATTAACTTGAACTATAAGTATGTGCAAATTTATTAATAAATAATGAATGAATGTATTTTAATTTCAAGCCAAAGAAAAATATGAACTACATATTTTTATGTTCAATTAATATTTTATTAGCAAATAAACCGTTACAGAATTTCGCTTTTGGTGTATAAAACTGAATCCGGAGAGTTTTAAAACATACAAAACTGAGGTGTTTATAGAACGCGCACAAAAATTCGCCCCGGAGTCAAGTGATATAGGACAGTAGCCTGCTCTTATCCATTTGTCGTTCTCGCAACCCTCTGATAAAATGAAAGCTTACTCCAGTCTATCTATACTAAAAAACAACAAATTCAACATGACCAAGAAAAATATTTTCCGAAACGAAACCTTTCAAGCTTTCTACAAACATTAATCATGTATAAAATTGTAACAGATATATTTTCGATTGAATACTAACAAAGAAAATTTAATTTTCCTTCAAATATAATAATTTTTATAAACAAACATATAAAATTCCATCATTTGTGCAGTTTGAATATTATTTTTTAAATGTTCTCTTATCGTTTTGGATTATATAAATCTTGCTTTTGTAAAATAATGAGCCTGTGATGCGTGTAAGTTCATATAAATAGTTGGCTTCTATTACATAAAATTGGCTCAAGCGAACGAAAGACTTATCGAATTTCCCCATAGAATGATACGATTATCGAGGCGTGACACGCTTACAAACTTCCTCAGCATCTATCCCAAATAAACTCGACAAAGTTTATGCTGTACATCAATTCAAATGGCACTCGTATCGTAGATCAAAGCAACGTCAGTCATCCAAACAACTTCGTAGGAGGTAAAATATACAAGTAGGACACGTTATAAATTTTACACAAGTTGTATCGTAAATATTATCCATATTTCCACTATTTTTTCTAATTCACCAATAATTTTTTGGGAAAATTATACTTGAAAATAATCACAAAACACTTGATTAAATCATGATTACTATTTAGAATCATTCAATCAGGTATATTAATTTTCTTTCAATTATGTAAAATATGTAATTATTAAAATTTCCTACTTTACATGCACATTCAAACTGTTTTCATTGGTTATAATAAAGTTAAACCACTGAGACACGAATAATTTAATAGATTCAAACAAATATTTGTGTTGCTAATTAATTCGCTGCAGCAAACCTGAAACCCTTCAAAAATATATTTAAAAAAATACCGTTTTTTTTTATTTTCTAACGGAATTTTCTAACTGCAAACTTTCTCATTTTCTTATTCAATATAATAGAGCTAAAGAAAGCAAAGAATCATTCAAAGAATTTAATTTAAATTTACTCGTTCAAAGTTACTACATTCTAATAATTAGCACAATTCAAAAAATACAAAAGTTATTGATAATATATCATAAATTATTGAAAAATGCTAACAATACCTTCAGCCATTGCACAAAATAATTAAAAACTATCATAGAACTTATCATATTGGAACAATAGTTGAGAAAAAAATGAACGTTGTACAAAAAACAATTAGCAAACTCAAATGTAACGTCGCACTAGTCACGTATCGATATAATGTTTTCATTTCACACGTGTTCAATCTTATCAGTATATATATATATAATAATAATAATAATAATAAAGCAACAATAGTTAAAAACAATAGTCATACAATTCAGTTGATAATTAAATTTATGATAGCATAAATATACATTATCTGGTCCACCTTCATAACTACACAAAGAACTGTAACACTTTGGCATAAAATTTTCAATAGGATAAAAAAACAAGATTATTAGAATTATTAAAACCTGATTTTACTAAAAATTTTACTTGAAAAATTTTTGTTTAAAAATTTTTTCTTTTTACTTCATCACATTTTATATATTTTCAGTAATGCAAATGGAAATTTTAAAAACTCAAAAATATATTATATACTACGTTATTTCAGTGCCACCATTTTATTTCACTTCAATAATCAAAATATACGCATGGATTTTTTTCTATCTGCCATGCTTTTTTTTTTTGTTTATATTATAGGGTTATATGGAGATAAGTTTTGGGAAAATAGCGGATAACAATTTTCTGCCAATTGTAAAATAGAAAGCATTCAGCTTGTTACGTTATAACAGACGTTTTTCCAATATTACTTGTGTTCATCCATCTGTCCATTCCGAATTCGATCGTTCTCGACCAATTTACATTATTTTTTTATTTATTTCTCGATTTATTCTCCATGTTTATTTATTTTTGTTCAATCAAGTCTATTATGAAAACGTAATTGCGCCCGTTCTAAATATAAAAAAGAAAAATCTAGCAGTATTTAATTGGTAACCTCCAATTAGTCATGCTAATAAAATAATCATATAAAATATAACGACACATCATAAAATGTAAATGTATCACATACAAAATGCGCATTGAATATCATAGATGTAAATATTTATCATATACGTATATTAATACACTTGGGATAATTGTGCATACCAATCAAATAAACAAATAAATAAATAAATAAATAAATAAATGAACAAATAAATACATACATATAATTTTCAAAAATAAATACTGATTATCTCTCATCATATTAAATATTTTTCAGATTTATTTATATTAGTAAAACCTGTAATTTTATAAATCAATAAAATCACCATAGTTTATTTATAAAAAAACATTCGCAATAACAATTTAATTCATAATATTAATTTAAATTTGTCATGAAATTGTACAAAAAGTAAAATCAATTTGAGTGGTTCATTTATTAATTTATTTCTTTCATAATAAAACAAAAATATTCCATTTGATATAATTATTTCTGTTATTAAACTTATCAATTATAGTATCATTGTAATTAAAAAAAAAAATAAAAAATACGTGACGAATAATTGACATCAATTTAACGAATTTAACCTGACGTTTACTGATATCAAAATAATATTGATAATAGCGCAGATAGTATGAAAAATAAATTTCCTATATCATCAAGAGGATAAATAATTGTGATATCGCTTTCATATTTTTCTGACATCACATCAAATGACTAATGGGGCCGCAATATGACAGAAACATCAGGCAATTAAATGTTATCAATGTCAATCCAACAGAATAAATGATTGATAATATTTCCCTTTCGGAATGAAATTATTTATAACAAGCAAATTAATACTTATATGAGAAAACAGTATTCAAATATCTATAATATAAATGAATTTATATGATATCATACAGTAATGTGGCGGATAGAAAAGTTTTTGCGTTCCAGTTTCTCTTGCTCATACTGACTTAAGTAATAGCAGCTTGAATGATGTGACGTCGACGCAAAAGTACTGCCATTTCCGGCAATAAGAACATTGTTCTCAGGTAACCTGAACACCTACACACATACGACTATAGAATTTTCTTTTTTTTTCGTCCTTTATATTTCATTCTAGCAAAAAACAATTGGCATATAGCAACGGTCGTTAGCTTAAAGTTGAACTTTAAAAGATAAAAAAATTTTTCCACCCAACTTTTTTCATAAATTATCACAACTATTTTATTTTCATTTTATTTTTTAATAATACTCTGAAGCATTACAATAATTAAATACTCTTTCTCAAGTTTTTATAAACCCACAAATAATATTAGCTTCAATATTAATAATAAACTCGATTGTCAGAAATAATTAACAAATACAAAAGAAGATTAAACAAAAATATTTTTTAATTGCTTGGTATTTTATTTTATTTTAAATAATTGGCTATTCGATATTATTTCCAATGATTTACTTACCATAAGGAGCTTAAACTTGTTAACCAAAGGGGATGTTGTCAGAAATTTGTTGACGACCGTGAATATTTTGCCTTCCAATGTGGCAGCGCTTCCAACGTCTTGTTCTTGCGAGCATCCGGGCCCGATTTCGCTCCTTTGTTTTTCCCACAAACCCCGGTAATCACTCTCAAATTTATTATTCTTTCTTTCGTATTCTTCTGTTTCTTTGTTGTTATCGTCTTTGGTACTTGGCCCAACCGCTGAGCAAGCACCAAGAAATGACGCTTCCGCTCCTGGTTCCGTTCCTTGGCGTGTCCTTTTATACGCACGTGACTCACGTTATTAAAATACACGGTTACTGATTTCCTTTCACTGACTATACAAAACTTTACTGTCTTTACTGTTTTATATCTTTGTTTTGTTAGTTTCTCGTTTTTTATTTTCCTTATGAATTCATTGAAACTGAAACGATGTTTGTTTGCTTCTGTTGATGATAATGATGACAACAATTGGAAAGTTCTGGCCTTTATTTTTACTCTGTTTTCTTTTTTATATTTTTTGATTTCTTATTCGTCTCTCCTGTGAATTGAAAGTTTTGCGAATGCATTTTTATGTTTTTACAGAACGACAGCTCTCTTGGGTGATGTCAAAGTGACTAGCGAACTACTTATCAATGCATGACTGAATCTTGTATAAAAAATAATGATGAAATGCCCGAATGATTTTATAGTTCCGATAATACGTGACTGTATATAACGATTATTAAATGAAATGTTTGAATAATACTAAAATAAAACATTATAAAATACTGCGGATTAATATAATAATTTTTTATATAATTATATTAATATGAATTAATTAATTATTTTTGATTTTTTAATCTCAGGTATGTTTAATTAATTAAATTAAATATACTACAGAGCTAATTATTATTGCATATATGATGAAAGGATATAGATAACGATAAGCGAAAATTATGTTCATTGTCGCGCACTTTACTCAAAGATGACATTAAGCAGCCAATTAATTAAATTAAATTGCGAGTGCTTGTGTGATATAGTCGATAAATTAATTTAACAATAGGTTATTATATGTTAAATAATAATTATTCTCACATTAAAAACTATAATGAAATGAAATGGAAAAATAAAATAAATGAATTAACACTTTTGAAAAAAAAAAAAAAAAAGTCTAAATTTTTTTAATATAAAGTTTAGTATAAAATAAACCAATGTTTCAAAACAAAAATTCATTTTTCATTATCAATGATATGGTTATAGTAAATAATAAATATAATTCTTCCAACAATTGCGCGATTTTTTATTTTATTTTACCAATCACCAGATGCGATATTTCCCGCGCGCGAAAAGTCAATATTATTTTTTTTTTTGGAATAAAAAATAAAACCTTGATAGCAAAACACAAAGATTTCTTCGGTTACTATATTAGCCTGTTGTCCATGAATATATAGATATGTATATAAATATTAGTGTTGCTGTGGGTATAGATATATACGAATATTTCTTTTCTTTTATTTAGAAGTATAGAAACAAAGGATTCGTTTAGATATAAAGCACAAGAAGTTTGCTCTTTGTATTGTTCATTTTAATATAAATACGAATATGAATGTATATGTGTATGTTTATTTTGAATGTTTACAAGGATATACGAGTTGAAATAACATGATCCGGCGGTTAGTGGTTGTGTAAACAAGAAAAAAAAAATATTACATGAGTGAATAGTCAAGAATTTTTAAATAACACAAAAACACTTGAATATTATGTGAGATTTAATTTTTAATTGTTCAGAACAAAGGATAAAAATAAACATTGCGTGGCTTTTTTAAAATCAACCGACCAGAAATGAGATTATTTTTTGTTTTGTTTTGCTCTTAGATTTCTGATTGATAAGAAAAACATTCTGAAGGGATGATAAAAAAAAAAGACAACGTCGCATTCAATTTAATTTTTATAATGAGAAGAAGAAAGGAAAGAAAACATGTAAGGATTTTGAATGGAATATTATTATATATTTATTTTTATATTTAAGAAATTATTAATTATATGTTTTTTTCTTTCTATGATGACCTCTTTGACCACACTATTTTCTGAAAGGATCAAATAGATATAAAAAGAGACAATTGTAAAACGTTAAGTACAGATCGTGAAGATTAATTGCAATGACCAAAAAATCCTTCGACATTTTTGATAATTCTAGGAAATTACTTTTCATTTTCAATTTTCAATTGAAAGATAAAAAAGAAAGTAGAAGGAAGAAATAAAGTCATGTATGACGATGGACTTTAAACGAAAATAGTTTAGAGAGGTAAACGAAATTTATTTTTACGTTATAAAAACAATTGATAAAGGGAAAATCAATTTGAGAAAATCGTAAATAAAATTGAATGCTCGAGAAAAATTTGTATGTATATATTATACGTCTGTATTGTCTTGAAGAATATATTTCGCTTTATGTGCTTTGAATTTTTTGCAATCATAAAAGTTGAAGATTGAGACAAAAAATGTAGTAAACAAATTTTCTGAAGTTTTTTAGAAAAAAAAAAATATAACGAAAAATATATTGGCGGAATATGTTTTCTGTCACACAAATGTATTGAAAAGTTGAAGAACTTTTAAAGTGTCTCACACATAGATTAAATGTTGATATCAACAGGACGAATATTTTTCAAACTTAATCCAACAATTTAACAGATCATTTACTGTCACCGATTGTATTATTAACAACAAATAAAAATACCTATACATTCATATAAATTTTTTAACGATTAATCAACTACTTTAAAAATCAAAAAAAAATTTATTCACAAAAATTCCGACAGTTTAATAATAATTAAATAAATAACTAAAAAAAAAAAATTTTTTTTTTTCTCTTAAAATATTATTTTCCAACGAATATTGATAAAAAAATTATTAATTAATAAAAATTAAATCAATACATTCGTGCAAAATACATTGCTATATAAGTAGTCTGATGATTATCTGTCAAATATTTCAATTCTTTTTTTTTTTTTAAAAAAATCAATCACAGAAAAAAATAATTATTCTTCAATAATTTAAATTCTAGAATTTTTCCTCCTTTGAATTATTAATTTCGAAAAAAATTGTAATTTTTTTTATTGATAGTATACTATTTCTTGTATGTTCACAGGAAGAATTAACGATAGCGCCAGGGAATATAAGGTAAAATAGTATAGAGGTTCGATGCCCGGCGTTGTCGCGGTGTGAACGGCGACTGAACTCGAGTTATCGTTGATACTCCCAGTGCCACTGGTGAATCTCGTGCGTTCGCACAGACTCAAGGGAGAAGGACGCGGGCGCAAAAGATCAGAAGGGTGAGAGAAACTAAAGGGGAGAAAAAGAAAAAAAAAATTCAGCTTGGAAATTAACAAAAAGATGAATACGAAATTGTCGAATTGAGGGTAAGTTTTTTTTTTTTTTTTTATTAACATTTCTTGTAATTTTTATTCCTTAACAATCAATTAATTATTTTTTCAATCCCGAGAAGAAGAATATTTATAGTTTATTCACTATTAATTAATAATTATTATTAATAATGATCATTAATAATTAATTATCAATTATATATAACGATTATAAATAATTGTTATTAATTATTAATTATTATTGATTATCAATAATTGATATTATTTATAAACTATTGATATAATTAATTAAATATTAATATAATAAATAAAGTACAAATAATTTTTTTTCAGTGAATTTGTGAATTTTTATGACTTGTTTATTTATTTGAATATTAATTTATTTATTTATTTATTTTTCGACTTTGACATGACCTCAGGTATTCTTAACACATCAAACAAATATCAATATTTATTTGTATATAAATATAAATAATTAATTGAGTGCAATAAAAATAAATAGCACACTTGAGTAAAATCCAACACGAGAAGAAATAAAATATTAATACAGTTATATATTGATATATGTATGTAAGTATACATATTTTTTGTACGTTTGAAAATTGAGAGGCATTTCTAAAAAAAAAAAAAAAATTAAAATATCAACAGTTTATGTCGCCATCTAACTATAAAATACTCAACTTTTTAGTTCACATAAATGCAACGAGCTCGGTAACGCAATACAGATCTTTAACGAATTTATTGTTAGTTTATTATTAAATACAATTAAAAATAAATGGTATTTTATTAAGTGGTTTAACAACTGGTGTCGTTCTAAATAAACAAATTAAAGATTATATGATGATTATTTAAATAATTTGTTTGGATTTGCTTCACAAAAAAAAAATTATTGTGAAATTTCTGATTATTAATAAATGCATTGAAATATTAGTGGATTAAAATAATTAAATTATTGTCGATAATATTAAATATTGTTTTCGAAATTTTATACGTTGACTTCTCTCCCACACTTGAGAAAACATTGAATTCATAGCGACTTTATTTCGTGATTTATTTTTAACCATTTAAAATCTATTCTCAACGAGAAAATTAAATATTAAATTAATAAAAAATTTTAAATTGATATATAACCGGAAAACCAATATTTAATAATTGAATATAATATTAAAAAATGTTTTTAGGTCAGATTAAATACCCAAGAGAAATAACGCATCAACTAATGGTTTTTAAAATTTATGAAAAAATTCAGAAAGATGAAATAACGAATCATATGTAAACGAAATGGAGATGTATAAGTCACGAGAGTCCGTTTACAGTTTCGAATTATTTTTAGATGAGCCACCATCGCACGCCCAAAATCGTTCCAGCCAATCATATTGTCCTGCAAAACAACCGCTCTCACATACACGAAAAATATCAAAATATATTGGACGTTGAAAATTTTCTCCAACTAACTAGTCCACTGTCAAGAGTCCAGTCAACTAGTGGCAGCGTTACAATCACATTCATTTAGTTCGCTAGGTAAGTTCATCACTATTATTACAAAAACTTTGAAACCCTAAAAAAATTATTACATTCAGTATAATTAAAATAAAAAACTAAACGATTTTTCATTTATTAATTTTCAATTAATTATTATTCAATATTAATTAAATGCAATTTATCAACAGTAATAAAAAAAAATTACTTTTTTCAAACTCCCAATTACAATTCGAACCAATCATTTACATAAATTTTTTGATAACTTTTTCAAAAAAAAAAAAAAAAAAAAAAATTTATTTTTATTTTCAAATCATTTAAAATTGATAAAAAAATTTTTTTTTTCTTTTCACGATTGTATTAAATATTTTCAGATATTTGTGTGTAAATCACTCATACAATCATGGCCATCGACGACGAGGTTTGGTACGTATAATAATTATTTTAATAAATAATTAATAAATTATTTCATTGTCAATTTTTTTTTTTTTTTCTAATTTATATATCAATTTCTCGTTTAGTTATTTATATGCATACATACGTAATAAAGTATATAATTTTACTACTGGTGTGTATGGTACAGTGCAGCAACGTCTGCACTGTATCAGCCACCCACTGTTCTCGTCGCCTAATTTGAATATTTCTGTGTTCATGCCACCGTTCCCGCTGCCGTTGGAAACCTGATACTATTTTCTACCAACTTTCTTCTCTCCCTCACGAACACACATGTGCCCGTATACAATCGACAACTTGGAAAATCGTCAACGTAGTATCATCACCATCAAGTTAAGAGTGTACTTTTCGTGACTGTGCATTAACAAAATTTTTAATATTTCATAATTTTATATTTTTTACTTCTCTTAATAATTTTTTTTTTTTCATTTCAAATTATCAAAACAATGCAATCAAAATATAATTATTTATCATTTACACATTTGTAATTGAATAATTGTTTATTATTTTAAATGCTTTGAAATATTTTATAACAATTTGTAATTATGTAAGATTTTTTTTTCTATCCATTTTGCTCGTTGAATTTCTATTTATGAATTTTTTGAAAATTCAATGTGGCATCACGAATATAGAACTTCCACCCACGCTCAATTTAAACACCACAAACAATGTATCTTTAGAATAAGATTCACGCCCTGGAGCAAAAGCTAACTCCCCTCTATTGCACAAAACATTCACGTATTATAACGTTTTATAACTTTGTATAAATTCAAATTTTTCGTGAGTTTAATTTGGTTTTTAGGTGAATATCATTTTTTTTTTCTTTTTCTCCCAACGTTAATAGTACGAAAAATGTTCAAAGTTTGAAATAATATGAATGTGTAAGTGTTAGATTTATTTGAATTGCTGCCAACTGAATTATGATATTTTATTTAAATTCTTTTATTCACTCTCTGTCTCACCAACTCGTATCATTGCCAAACAAAGTGAGAGAGTATTCTATGTATGTGTGATAATTATAAACGACTCTGTTGTCGCCTCTGTTGGCTTTTGGAATAACAAATATTTATATAGATCTAGAAAAAAAAAAAAACGATTTTTCTGTCACAAATCATTTTTCAAAAGCGACAGATATTGTTTTTTTATTTTATATTATTTTTATAAATATACTAAATTTAGTTACCAAGAGCTTGCATAACTCTTGGCGGCTATACACATAATATTTTTGTGTAATAAAAGCTTTGATTAATATATTTTATTTTTTATTTTACTTCACGTTTTATGGTAAAAGTCAAAATATATTTTTCATCCATAAAACTTTTTTTTTCTTTTCTAGCGAAAACGCATCGAAGATGTAAGTACAATAAACAAACACGACAAATGTTTATTTAATTATTTATTTTTATATTTATAATAAATAAATTTTCTGTTTATTAAATTAAAAAAAAAAAATTTTTTTTTCCCCATTCACAATCGATTCTAACGTGAAATAGGAAAGGAAAAGAAAACAGGCGGAAACGGACAGAAAACGAGCGGAAGTCCGTGCTCGTCTTGAAGAAGCATCCAAGGCTAAAAAAGCCAAAAAGGGTTTCATGACCCCAGAGAGAAAGAAGAAACTTCGTGTAAGTATAATTAATTTTATTAGAGAAATTAATTTCACTTCACCTTTAGTGAAAGAAAATAATTCAATTTGGTTTATTCTATTTTATTTTATTATTTCTACGATAATAAATTATTATATTGTGTAGCTTTTGCTCCGTAAAAAAGCTGCTGAGGAATTGAAGAAAGAACAAGAAAGAAAAGCTGCAGAAAGAAGGCGTATCATTGAGCAACGCTGTGGCAAACCCAGACCAGTCGATGACGCAAATGACGGTAAAATAAAATAATATAAATAAAAATATAAATAAATATCGCAATTATTATTTTTTCAATCAGTTGAATAAATAATAAAAAATCAAACACTCTTTATCTTCAAACAATTACACAATACTATGAATTGAAATATAAATTAAAACAGCATTTATTGTTAATATTAATTGCAAAATTCATCAGATAAATTCTATGAATTATTTTTCACTTTTTAAAATAATTTGCAATTAAATTTTATAAATATTTTTTCATTTAATATTTAATTTTAGTATATTTATATTTTTTATTTCATCTTGTTCTTGTTATCGGGTGTATTCAGTTGTAATAAATAATATTTGTCGAGTGATAATCAATCGTTAGATATAAATTCAATGATGAATACACAATTTTTATTTATTTAAACAAATACACAGAAACATTGAAGCGTGTCCTGCGCGAATACCACACTAGGATCTGTGATTTGGAGGATAAGAAATTCGACATCGAGTATATCGTTAAGAAGAAGGATTACGAGGTACCTTTTTCATAAACAAAACAAAATTAAAAACAAAATTACCACATTCAGTAATTAATTTAAAAAAAAAAGAATCTGTTATGAAAAGAGATAAAAAAATTCAGTTTGAACGAAAATTAATTTTGAAAACTGACATATTTCTTCTTCCTTCTTGCAACAATATACAGAAGAAAAAAAAACTTTAACATCAAACTCTTTAATCTTTATAATAAATAATCGCTTCAAATTATAATACTGCAATTTTTTCTTTGCTCTTTTATCACTTGAAATTTAAACTTCGAATCGTCAGGGACTTAAAATTCGTGCCAAGACTATAAAATTTTATTTTATATGTTGTATAGATGTGTATATGGATATATATATTACACGTAACTTGGAAAAAGTTGGCTTGATCGTGGCCTTATTTTCGTGTAATATTTTTTATTTTATTTTTCTTACGATAACAATTTTTTTTCTTTATATATTTATTTATCTATTTTTTGTTTTCTTGTTTACGATGCACTTCACACATCTATCGCACAGTTTTGAGCATCCCTGAGATTCATGTTGTATCATTTATTTCTTCAACTGGATAAATATTATTAATTCTAGTCTCGTACAAACATCAATAACATTTTTATTTCAGATGTGTGGCAGCTAACTTTCATTTATTTATTTATTTATTTAATATTTCTTTTTGATTTTTATACGCTGGATAAAATAGATATATGCCTGTGCTATTTCTCTCTCAGCTAAAATAAATGGTTAATAATTTCTGATTAAATTAAAAAATTTTTAAAAAATATATTTCAAATTTATTTATGATAATTTTATATTTTTCTTTAATTTCAACAGATTGCCGATTTGAACAGCCAAGTCAATGACCTTCGAGGCAAATTGTGAGTATAAATAATGAAATAATATCACCAAAATGAATTCATCAAGTAATAAATAATCAATTCTGACTTACATTAACAGTATGAAGCCAACGTTGAAAAAGGTCTCCAAGTATGAAAGCAAATTTGCCAAGCTTCAAAAGAAGGCTGCTGAATTTAACTTCCGTAATCAATTGAAGCAAGTGAAGAAGAAGGAATTCACCCTGGAAGAAGAAGATAAGGAGGTAAAGTATTATTAAAAAAAAAAATTTTTTCATTTTTATATTCGTTTTCTTATCATTTTTTTTTTCTTTTTTAATATTCAATTTGAATTATCTTTATTAAATTTATTTTACATAAAGGGAATATTTTTTTTCTATCATATTCAATTGACAGAAAAAAAATAATAATAAATTCGTATATGCGATATCGTTGATCGAGTCTATTATTTAATTGTTCTCAATAGCCCAAGAAGTCGGAGAAAGCGGAATGGCAGACGAAGAAGTAGTGTTGATGATCAGTCATTGTGTATGCATCACAAAATGGAAATGAAGAATTTGATATTTACATTTATATATATACAATATATATAAATATATATATAAATTAATTGATAAATAATAAATGAAAAATATTTTCGCAATGTATTTCCTTTCAAAGCGCGCTTTCAATATTTATTATCAAATAATTTATTTTCTTTATCGTAAAATTATTTATTTATTTATTTATTTATATTTTTTTTTCCCCCGATAAATATTTAGGCAACGAGATTATATACAGATTAAACTGTACAGGATCATATAAGCCGAACAAAATTTCGTTACCAAAATTTTTTATTTTTAATATATTTCAGAGTTTATCAAATTGGCATGAAACAATTAATTGATTTGTTTATTTATATATTTTTTTTTTTTTAATTTCTTTAACGCTATATACTGTCCACTTAATATAAATACATATTGTAAATACACTTCTGCACTGTGTATAACTCTTACTTTTTATCTAGTTTATTTATTTTTTTCTCTATCACTAAATTATTAAAAAAAATAAAAAACAAATAGACACATTTGAATTAATGTAAGCAAAATAAAAAAAAAAAACAAAATATACGATTTGTACGCTACATTTTCCAGAGGTAAGAATCAGCAAAATGAAAATAAATTATTTTTATTTTTTTTTTCTCCATGCACGAATTTATTTACTAATATTTAACATGTCACAAAGCTTTATTTAATTATGAAAAAAAAAATTGAACATACGAGTATGTATATATATATTAATAATTTGAAATGCTGTAAATAATTTTCGTCTTTCTTATTATGTCGCAGTAATGCTATATTTTTGTTTTTTATTTTTCATGAAGATCTCTGATGTTAAATAGCCCGCAGCTTTCCCTCAGCGATAAAAACTGTTATAAAATAAAAATAATGACCAAAGGTCGTTCTGTCGTTTCAGGAAAAACCTGAGTGGGTAGAGAAAAGAATAAAAGAGGACGAAGTTGAAGCATAAGTGGAAGAAAAAAATTCATCTATTATTGGCGGATTATATTGGTATTCATCATCGCGTCCATTTTATACAATCGATGATGGTCAACCTCAATTATTGGATTTTACAAATAAATATTTGAATAACTCATCATATTATCATCGATACTAATGCCAGTAAACATCAATTATATTATTAATAATATTATTTTACAAATACATTGCATAAAGTTTTAAAAATTGTATTAATATACCGTTATGTATGCACTTGACGTTCATAACCTCAATGTCAAACAATTCAACAATAAAAAACATATTTTAACTGAATTTATCTATGATATTACTGCACTATTAGGTATTGTGTAATGCTGAAAGAGGATATATTTGTATATATACAAGAAATAACACGAAAAACTTGTGAAAATTGTTCAATACAACGCGCGCGGAAACTTTTCGTTACAATTCAAATAAGCGACAACTAACACCACTTGCGGTCACTTTGAGTACTAATTCTACTTACAGAGTCAAATATGCAATATTTCCTTTCTGATTCAAATATATATTTACTACATAATAATTTTATCAAACACACATAAATGTCCATTACATAACTTTATAATTTAATAAAGGAATTTAGTAAATAAATAAATAAGTCTATTTATACATGTTACCTAATACCTAACCTCAAAAAAATTTATCATTTGAATACTGATTTTTTTTTTTTACGCAGAATATATATGCGATAGTGTCAGCTGTTTAAAAGGAAAGTCGCATTATTTGTCTAACATTCCATTTTCATATAAACAAATTCAATATTGATGTGTGATTGAATTAAAGTGCAAAAGTAAAATCATAAAAATGAGATTATTGTCGATTAAATGTTTGACCATTTGGTCAAACATTAATCGATTATGTTATAATACTCCGTTAAATTCAATGCCAATGGCAGTGAGAATGTGCTCTACAAAGCCGGCTATTTTACAAAACATCACAAAAAAAGTCAACCCATTTGGCAAATTAATAATTGATTTGCCATTTAATGTTGAAATAAAACCAACTAATCCACACGAATATCCCGACATGGATACATTATTAGTCAAATTATTTTCAAAAAGCTCATTACCAATGATAAATAAATCAGAAATTATTTCTGTTAATGTCTCTTCAGTTTGTGATATTCGAACAATTGATACTGAGAATAATTTAAATGATATTTCATGTATTATTGAAGCACCAATTGGTTATGGTAAAATTAAAAAATAAATATTTCATAACAAAGTATTGAAATGATATATGTAATAATATTAGGTATATAATTTTACTTATTATTTATTAAAGATATTGAGGCAAAAACAATTGGCGAAGGTGATGTTTGTATTTCTGATATGGTTTCAAATACAATTAATGTTCAAACTGAATATGGAAATATAATAGTATCGAAATTACAAGGAAAAGAGATATCTTTGTCAGCGAGCGAGGGAGGATCGATAACATTGAAAAAAAGTATTCAAGGAGATATTGAAGTCAACACTGCGAAAGATGGAGTAAACATTATTAATTATTATGTCTAAATGTTGATAATATTAATTTTTTATTTTCGTTTATTTAATTTAAATCAATTAAACATATATTATTTGTAATATTATTGCAGACTGTTGATGCAGAAAAGTGTTTGGGAACACGATTAGATATTTCTACTGAAAATGGTGATGTGAATGTTGGCAGTAATTATTGTGAGAAATCTACATTTTCAACACTAAATGGCAATTTACTATTAAATAATCTTCACATGGACTCGGCCATTGACATCAATGGAAATGGATCATTGAATATAAGTGAATAATAATTGAAATTAATTTTATTTGCCAATATTAATGGTACAAAAATACAAATATTGATAAATGTTAAATATTTATATTTTTTTTTTTAGCGTGTTTGGACGGTTCACTTCAGGCAAATTTACAGGAGGGTTTGGCGAAAATTCAAGTTGTACGAATAACTAACGATTCACTAATTCAATCAAGTGGCGAAATTCATTTAAATATTCCTGAAGATATTGATGCTAAATTAGCATTAATAAGTGGCAAAAATTTAGATATTGATCCACATATTTCGGGTAAATTTTCAGCTGATGGCAAACAGTTTACGAATGACAGTAATGGTCATGAATTTCATGTTGAAACAAGTGATATTATTCGAGTCTCACAAACAAGTTGGATGGAATCATTAAAATTAGGAAAATGTTCGAAATAAGAATTAAAAATAAAATAAATTAAACAGATCTACTTAATATACTAATTTATTTTCTATTTATAAATATAAATTTATTTATTTATTTATTTATTTATTTGTACACTGCACAGCAACATCCGGAATTTTTTCCGAATTATGAACATCATCTTGTAGAGTTTCGCCAAGACTGTGTAAAGACGGTCCTGGATGTAAAATTGCTGCACTTCCTAAACATTCTTCACCTGAATACAAAACAGCAAACTAAAAACGAAAAAAAAAATAAATTAATAATTAAAAATATAATAAATAAATTGTATACTAAATAACTTTACATACTTGTCCTGGAGAAATAGCTCTGTGCGGTTGTTCAAAAGCAATTATTAATCGATCATTTATACTATTAAATACTTGACATGGAGAAGTTTTATCTTTATGTTGAAATTTAAATTCACAATTAAATACATTCCAATTATTATCCAATTGCTTTGGCTTTTCATAAATCCAATGAGGCTTTGATGTTATTAATAATCGAGTAAATGAAGCTGGATGAAACTGCCCTTGAACCTGAATAAAAAACAAAAATAATATCATTCATCATATTAATTTTATCATTTTATGATGAAAATTTTCTATTTAATGCTTACAACGAGTATAGTATTAGTCTCTACGTCTTTTTGAAATACATAATACGGCCTTGAACCACCATGAATTCGTGCTCTTTGTCCCAGTGTCCAATAATGAATTCCTTGATGTTGAGCAATTACTTTTCCCGTGTCGTAGTCGACAAAATTTCCAGGTTTATTTTCTATATACTTAAAATAAATAAATCGTGATTTATTCATACAAGTAAATTTTCTTTATCAAATATGAGGAATTGAATAATATAAAATATTTACCTCTGATATAAAATTTTGAAATGTTCGACTACCAATAAAACAAATACCCATACTTTCATCTTTGTTTGCAATCATTTCTAAACCAGCTTCTCTCGCTATTCTTTTTACATCAGGTTTTTTATAATCTCCCAAGGGAAACATGCATCTTTGAAGCGGATCTTGATTTACTTGTGACATGAAAAATGTTTGATCTTTACGATTATCTGCAGCTTTCAATAGTTTTACCTCTGAAAATAATAAAATTTAATGAATTTTTCATTGAAATATTTTTAATGTACATTTCTTGTAAATAAATAAACAATATCGATTTAAGATATTTTTTTTTCTTACTCGTATTTTGTTTATAATTTTCCAAATAAGGTCCGAATGATGTTCTAGCATAGTGTCCAGTTGCAACTGCGTCTGCATTCAAATTATTTATCGCATAATTGTAAAATTTATTGAATTTAATATTTTTATTACACATAATATCAGGATTTGGAGTATATCCAGTTTGATAACTTTCCAAAAAGTAGCTGTAAATAAAAGAAAAACTTAATACTTTATTCATAATACCCGGCAGAATTAAAAATCTTATACAAACCTAAAAACATCATTCCAATATTCTTTTACAAAATTAACCTCAATTAATGGAATATCCAATTTTTTGCAAACATAATCAGCGTCCCGATAATCTTCATCAGCTAAACATTTTCCAGTTTCATCAGCAGTATCCCAATTTCTGAGAAATACTGCAGTAACGTTGAAACCTACGAAAAAAAAAAATTTTAGAATAAGTGAATTTTGCTTTTCTTCAATCGTCAAATGTAAATATAGTCAAATAATTCACTATCATACCTTTACGTTTAAGTAAAAGAGCAGCAACACTGCTGTCAACACCACCAGACATACCTAAAACAATATTCTTAAACATTTTTTAAATTTGTTTAATAATTAAAATTCAAAATAATACAATTTTGTAATATAGGTTATGTTCATAAAAAAGAACGAAAGCATTTGAAAATGTTTCGCGCGCTGGTGCTATCTATTAGTTCTTCTATAAAATGTAGAGGTCACTCTTACATCACGTCTAATAGTAATAAAACAAACTACCATAATTACATTGATATAGAGCTAGTGATCAATGTGATATACTGAGAGCAGAATTTGAATTATCGATAAAGACACCAAAAGGACATGCAAATAAATATTTACAAGCACTACAGAAGATTTAGCATTGTGTCTTGTGTTTCGTTTAACACGCAGATGGTCAGGGTTCGAATCCAATTGCGAAAGAATTATTTTTCAAAATTGAACGAAGTCACAGGAAGCACTTTAATAATAAAAATAATATTTCATTTGTAAATGTTCATTTAACGATACTGTTTTTCAATTTAGAATGCTAGCGGAGGAATTAAACATGAAATATCACTTATACGAGTCAAACGTTTGCGATAATCAATCTTATTGTTCTTCAGTTTCATAAATAGAACATTAGATTGATGTAGCAAAACGTTTGTTCGTAATTCACGATTGGATGCTGAAAATGATGGTGAATTGAAAAGTTTAAATTTGATTTGCATTAATTAAACTATAGATTCTCCAATTTTCATATATTTACACTTAGATTTAATTAAGTGCAAAATATGAAAAATTGGAGAGGCTGTGTTTATTTACAACATGACTGTACTCTGAAATAACTCTCCTCAAAATATTGACTTCACTTATTTCAACATGTATTTCAAACAATTGTATTGTATATAATAATTATAAAGGAACTTGTTACGTGTTTATTGTTTACCTACTGTTTCTCAATTTAGAATGCTGACAGAGAAGTCGAACAACAATTCCAGTCACGAGCCTAAGGTTCAGCTGCAACATCTCCCATCTTTGATTTGTAAGATTAAATATCAAATCAAAAATGTGAGGTGTTGTTGCGGAACGCTTTGTAACAACAATTTTTCTTTTTGAATATTCGTACCATTTAGTATTCAAAACATTAAGCCTTATTTTCATTGTTTTGCATGTGTAGTCGATAAGAATGTTCTGAAAGACAAGATAACTCTCAATCTGCTAGATATCAATAGCAAAAATAATTCAAAATATAATTGTACTATAATTTTTAATAAATACGAAAGGTAAATATTTACTAATATTAATTTCATAATAAATTTAATCGAATTTGGCGCTTTCAACGCTCATTATAACAACGTCTCAGAGGTCAGTGATGTGATTGGAGAATTCGTGACGCCTGCGCAATAGCAAATGCATGAATGCTTCATCACGCCATTGGTTGAGCAGTTTCAGGTCTTGAGCTTTCTTTCTCTCTGTGAAGAAAAGTAAGCTGTACATGTGGAAGTATAAATAAAATCATTACTTATAATAATGGCAAAATTTGATTTAACGTTCCAAATTGGACAGTATTTAGATCGGCATTTGGTTTTTCCACTTTTGGAATTTTTATCTGCTAAAGAGGTACATTACGCGATAAAAAATTCATCGAAATTTCACATACTCTTGAGGTTATGTTTTAACACCTTGATATTTTTATTGTAGATCTATGATGAAAATGAGTTGCTGCATGCTAAGCTCCAAATCCTCAATAAGACGAACATGATCGATTATGCTATCGATATTAGAATGCAATTGTATCCGAATGAAGAAGTGCCAGAGGTGTGTGTTTTTTTTTTTTTATTTTTGTGTTTGAGCAATAAATGCATTCACAAAGGATATAAATATGTCATGGATGACGGAATTTATATTAATAAATTGATTTATTTCTGCAGGAACTCAAAAATCGTCGTGCCGAAGTCGTGACAGAGCTTGGATTACTTCAAAACAATGTATCGGTTGTTCTAGCACTGATGGATAATGAAAAAGTTATGAAAAAAATGGAAGAAATGCGTGATTCGAAAGCTCTCAACAATTACTTGACACAAGAATTAGATGTATGTGGAGATTGTTTAAACTAATCAAATTGATTACTATTTTTTTTTTATTTATTTATTAATTTGTGATAAATTTTGTTTTTAGTTCAAAATAGAAATGATGGATGGGCTTGTCAAACTCGCTAAATACAGATATGAATGTGGTAATTATTCAATTCCCACTTCGTATCTGTATTTATACATGCTTATCATGCCGCCAACTGACAAAAATTATTTGAATGTTCTTTGGGGGAAACTCGCGTCAGAGATTCTTGCACAAAATTGGGAAACAGCTTTAGAGGATGTGAATAAATTGAGAGAATACATTGACAGCAATACTATTGGAAATTCTCTTCATGTACTTCAACAGAGAACATGGCTTATTCATTGGAGCTTATTTGTTTTCTTTAATCACGTAAAAGGTCGTGATTTGATAATTGAAATGTTCCTTTATCGCCCACAGTAAGTTTCTAATGATAATTATTTTTTTTTTTTTTGATTGCAATTGAATGATAATTTATAATTAATCGTATTAATTTTCAGTTATTTGAATGCTATTCAAACAATGTGCCCACATATTTTACGTTACTTGGCAGCAGCAGTCATTGTCAATCGGTCAAGACGCTCAACGTTAAAAGATCTCGTTAAAGTGATCCAACAAGTAATTTATTTTATTTTATATTCTTTTATTTTTTTGTTTTCTTCAATTACTATAATTTATTTCATTCTTTCAGGAATCTTATACTTATCGTGATCCCATCACTGAATTCCTCGAACATTTGTACGTTAATTTTGACTTTGATGGCGCACGTGAGAAACTTCAAGAGTGCCAAACAGTTGTCTATCATGATTTCTTCCTCATTGCTCTGTTAAATGAATTTGTGGAGAATGCGCGTTTGATGATTTTTGAAACTTTCTGTCGCATTCATCAGTGCATTAGTATTGGGTATGTTTTAATTGCGTTAATGAGAATAATATTTTATTGGTAATTTTTCATTTATTGATTTTGTTTCTCTATTTTTTCTTAAATTAGAATGCTGGCGGATAAATTAAATATGAAACCACATGTAGCGGAACATTGGATTGTGAATTTAATTCGTAATGCACGATTGGACGCTAAAATCGACAGTAAATTGGGCCATGTTATTATGGGTGGACATCTTGCATCTCCTTATCAACAATTAGTCGAAAAAATTGAGACTTTAAGCGTAAAGAGTGAGGCGCTGGAGAATTTAATTGAACGTAAATTGAAAGCTAAAAATAAGGATCCAGTCAGCATCGTTTGGTATTAATCGACTGACAACACAAGTCTTTATAATTCTTTCCTAATTTGATATATAATTAGATTTGAAAAAAAAAATAAAGTCTTTGAATACAACAAAATTATTAATTGAATATTTATTCATTCGCAAAAATAATATTTACGAATGTTTGGTTTAATGAAATAAATTTTTCTATATAATCAATATTTTTTGAGAATTTAGTTTGATTATTAATTCGATACTTTATAAATTTCATTTAATTTATCACAATTAGCCTCGATGTTAGTTAACAAAAAATTATATTTCTTGTACGATTCATTTTTGATGCAATAATGTACAATGCGACAATAAGCAGGAAGATAATTTTACAATTTGGCGGTAGTTGGCACCACTTGTCAAAACGACTGATATATTAGCGCGTAAAAAGTGTTTATATTTTCAATGGCACACTCTGGCAGTGGCGCTAGTGTCGCTCTCAATAGTAGTTAGGTTAGGTGTGCTATTCTATATTCACTCAATAATTAATGACATATTGCTACAATTTTTCATCTTCTGTTTCAATAATTTCTCGGTTTACATAAACGCTATAAATATGGCGGATCCGCTGAGTTTACTTCGGCAGTATAATGTTAATAAAAAAGAAATAATTGAACGTGAAAATCAAATAATATTTGGTGAATTTTCCTGGCCGAAAAATGTTAAAACTAATTATTTAACCTATGGGTAAGTTTTGAGTATTTCCATTTAATTTCGTTTATCATAAACATCTCACATTAATCTTTACCAAGGCTAAAATACTAATCATACTCATATTGACATTCATCATACAACAAAATACATAAATCTAATTCAATATAATAATATTTTATGCAACTAGTAAGAAAAATGAGTGATTGTGCAATCGCCCATTTTGCACTGTTGCATATGTTATTTTTTGCCTTATATTTTTAGGTTAAAAAATGATTGCATATACAATTCAGTAAAAATATGCAATAAACTACTTTATCACAAAGCATTTTATATTTTGCACACTTTCATCGAACAGTCCAAAACTATTTGTCATTTTGTGATAGAAAATGATTCTTCATATGTTTTTTTGTCAATTCAAATTTCTTTAATTCTTTTTTGTTTTTTTTTTTCCAATATAGATCTGGAAAAGAAGGGACACCAAAAGAATATTACACCCTCGAGTGCCTTTTATTTTTGCTCAAACATGTACAGCTCACTCATCCAGTGTACGTACGTCAAGCAGCGGCAGAAAATATTCCCGTTGTACGTCGTCCAGATAGAAAAGATCTTCTTGCATATCTCAATGGCGAAACAGCAACATCAGCCGCCATAGACAAATCAGCACCGTTGGAAATTCCAACGCAAGTTAAACGCGCTGCCGAAGATGGACTAGAAAGTGGAACATCAAAAAAGCCACGATTTGAGGACACACATGTTCAAAAAGTAAAAGAACAGCTTGCAGCAAGACTGGACGCACCAAAAGAAGCCTCAGTAACTGTTGACAATATTAAATCATTGTCGGAGGCGATGTCCGTTGAAAAAATCGCAGCAATAAAGGCAAAACGTTTGGCAAAAAAACGTACTACAATCAAAGAAAATGATGACATTGGAATGGGATCAGATTTACGGGATATATTAGACATGGACGCCACAAAAGATATCGTGTCGCGTGAACGTCAATGGCGAACGCGTGCAACTATTTTACAGAGTAGCGGAAAAGTATTTGCTAAAAATATAATTGCAATACTTCAAAGTATAAAAGCACGTGAGGAGGGTCGACATAAAGGCCCAGCAGCACCAACGCCAATGGTAACACCACGTTCAACACCAATGCGACCATTGCCACAACCTGCAGTGTACAATCGTTACGATCAAGAGCGATTTATTCGTCAGAAAGAGGAAACTGAAGGCTTCAAAATTGATACCATGGGAACATATCATGGCATGACATTAAAATCTGTAACAGAGGGAACAAATCCCGCAGTTAGAAAACCACCGACAAATCCATCGTCGACACCAACCTCTGGATTATTACCAACATCAGCTGCTAAATTAACACCACAGCAGGCGGCACAAAATAAACGTCCAAGCAGAACGCCAATTATTATTATTCCAAGTGCAAATACATCATTAATTACGATGTATAATGCTAAAGATATTTTGCAAGAGCTCAAATATGTAAGCAATGAGGAGAAACGTGCGGCTGGTTGCAAGAAAGAAAATGAAATATTATTGCAACGTCGTAAAGATGGTGGATTAACAGTGCCATATCGTGTAATTGATAATCCGCAAAAATTAACAAACTCAGATTGGGATCGAGTCGTTGCTGTATTTGTGATGGGACCACAGTGGCAATTTAAGGGCTGGCCATTTGATGGCAATCCCGTTGATATATTTTCAAAAATATCTGCATTTCATTTGAAATATGATGAAATGCGTTTGGATGCTAATGTTGCACGATGGGCAGTGTCTGTGATTGAATTAAGTCGCACAAAACGACACTTGGATCGAGCAGCTTTGATGATGTTTTGGGAACATTTGGACAAGTAAGTTATTTATTTTTATAAATAATAAATAATTAATTATATATTTGATATATTGGAGAATTCTGTATTTATTCAAATTTTTTTTTTTACAGGCACATGATTAAGAACAAACCACTTTTACGATTTTAATACGCTTCAAAACTCTGAGCTTTCGTGTAAATACTATAATATATTCATAAATAATCTCGTCTGTATATAATTGAGTAATAAATGAAAAAGAATATAATTCAAAATTTGTCTTTCAATTTATTCGTATTCATAAAAAAAAATTTTGCATAATTCAATATGAATTTATTTTTAACTCAATAGTTTTTATCAAATCATTCGAGGATTGTATTTATTAAGGAAGTTTATGCGGTTAAAAGTCGATGAGTAATGCATGAGATTGATGAAATAAAATAAAAAAAATCAAATAGCTTGAGGCGATATAAACTTTTGCGTATGTTTAACAATTCTAAACATGACACTGAGTGTAATGCTATAAAAACGGAATTCCGGGGAGATGCCTCTAGGCTATTAAGATATATATTCGATCTTTCTTTTTGTTTTTTATTTGCACAAATCCTACAAATAGCTGAAGTAAAACTAAAGTAAGCAATCGGACTTTTGTGAAACGTGTTGCCCGCGAGCTAAATAAAAGACAATGTGTCTCAATATCCTGAGCAAATTTCTATCTATTTGTTCTTCTGATCGAATTTTCCTAATTCAATTTAATATCACGCCTCAATATTTTTCTCTCCATTACACACGATGTCACACACACACACATGGGATAATAATAGTGATAATAACGATTGAATGTAAAAAAAAAAAATGATAAAATAATATCGCAGAGAATAGGAAAATTAAATAAACCCAAAAATGCACATAAAATTATTTCATACATTTTTACGTATTTATTTTTTATGAAGCTCTTGAATATTAATGTATTTTTTTGTTATCTCCCTCACACTTTTACGTACTTTATAAATTTTATTTTAGGCCAATAGACACTTATTTCAGCGTATAATATAATAATACAATTGAAGTTATACTAATCAGCTCACAATTAAAAAAGTAAAATACAATTGAATTTTACATTTAGAAAAGCAATTAATTAAATATATTTTCTCACTGAATTAAAAAATTCTAACAGCACATATTTATATACTAGAAAATAATAATTAATTGCAGCATATAAATTTATTATAGTTAACCAAGTATTTATTTTAAACAATAAATATTTATTTGGTATTCAATTTTTTTTTCTTTCCAGTCTATAAAATCAAAAAGAAATTCATCAATGAATTAATTCTCATAGATATTGTGCATACAATACAACTTTCAATTAATTATAACTTCAATCTTATTTATTAATCAATTAATTTTTATTAATTGAAACAAATAATCAAATAAATTTGTAACATTGCGTACAATTTGGTTGCACACATGGAATTCCTGGTATTATTGGTGGCAAATGAAGTAATCCAGACCTGCTGGTGTGTTCACGTAACTGTTGCTGAACATTAGCATTAAAATAATTATTATATTGCACATTAACTGCAACATTATTATCATGTTCATGTGAATTATTTAATCGTGATCCTGGAAATGTTAATCCATTGCATCCAGAATATTCACTGGGAATATTAAGCAAACAATAACCATCGCCATATAAATTTCTTGAGAAGTTTGAGTAAATTGGTGGGAGACTAAAGACACTTGAGTATTCAGAACTTTGTCGAACTTCTGATGATGAGCTTTGAAGTGGTCGAAATGCTGACGAACAATTATTATTATTACTGCTACTTGTGGTACTAGTACTATTATTTATACTATTAACAGTATTGTTATTATCGTTAGCAAAATATTCAATGGCTTTTAATAAATCTTGTCCACATCGTTGTAGAACTAATTGAAGAACTGAGAGCTTTGTGTTTGGAAACAATCGAGCAAGAGTTTCAACAGAAGTTTGTGAAATTATTGATGTCTCTTTTGTTTGTTCTCGTTCTTCATTTTCATTTTTTTGATTGACATTGAACAATTGTTTACTTCTCTCATTAATTTCCGTTTTTGTTATCTGTAAAATGAAGATCTCTTATACATGTCATATAAAAATATTAATATCTCTGAAAATAATTAGTTCATTAAAATGTAAAAAAAAAACTTACGGAAAATGAAGCAGCATTTAATTCAGGAGTTTGTGAACTATTTCTCGATTCTGAAATTGTCACATCAGACGGTGTTATAATTTCTCCAGCATTCTCCGATGATGCTTTATCCTCCTGTTGATTCGTTGTTGTTGTTGTTGATGATGATGACGATGATGATGATGAGATTTGTGTTGCATTTGGTGCAGTCACAGCCATACCAAATATTTTTCCTGGTGGAAGACGATTTAATTTTTGTCCTGTTGCAACTTTTGCCATTGTTAATGCTATTGCATCTTCAGCAGCTTGCTGTCTCTTCAATGCAACCTAAATAAATAATAATACACAACAAAATAAAAATAAAAACTCGTACAATAAAATAATAAACAAATATAAAATAATTCAAATTAATGTCATTAAAATTACTGGAATACAAAGCATTAAATTTTATAAATTCATTAATAAAAAATAAAACTTTCTTAATAATTATTTCCTAATTTCCTCACTCTTCATGACTATAATTAAAATATTAATTCAAATTGTCATCAATTAATTTCAGCCTTCCACATTGATTTAAATTCAATCTCCAACAGCAAAAAACATTTTTTTTTTTTTCGAAATCTATTTATAAAAATTACTTTCTTCCAATATGCATCTACAATAATAACCGAAATTGATACCACTGATCTTTTTTTCTCTTCAAACCCATTTCATAAATTGACTTGTCACACATTCACGCTCGATACTACATATAAATATACATATAAACGTATGTAAATATTATTTCAAAAGCATTAATACCTCAAAAAAAAAAAAAAAATCACACAAATCTCCAATAGAGAATTCAACACATTTGGAAACATTTGGTCTGCTTGTTATTTCTCTGCTAGCGATGAGACCACCCATAATATAATTTCAACCTTAAAAACACCCCATTCCACACATTATATATCCTACACAAAAGCACGAGAAAAATAGACAAGAAAAAAAAAGAAGAATTGATTAAATTGTTACCGATAAATAAATTTATTGACTATTTATTATCATTAATGTTCATATAATCTTGTCATCATAGCTGTATATTATTCTACATGTAAATAGATATATCGTCGATTATTGACATTGAGATAACTGAAAAGCTTTTTCGATCATCAATCATCGTTATGTACATATAAATAATATACATATAGATATTTATATATTACATATGTACATGTCCAATATTCACCTTTTATCTCCACATGTCATTTAGATTTATTTCTTCTATACAAACCCAAACTCACTGTTGATGGTGTCGTTGTTACATTGGATATAATAAACAGCTCTTTTTTTTTTTTTATTCTCGATTTCTATCTATATTCGCAACACACACACACACACATATATATATATTCACACAGGCAGGATTGAAAGCTATATGATGTAGACTGAGGATCAAGTGTCATAATGCTTGGTGTAAACACAAATGAAATGCTACACCACGCTAAAAGAGATGGGGAATATATGCAGTTAATGGACTCAAAACTTGAGCTGACAAGCAAGAGGAAGTGACGTGATTCGATAGAGAAATAATAATAAAAATATGAAAGTAAATGTAAATAAATATAAATAGTAATTTTTATCCATTATTTGAATTGATTGAGAAAATTATTAAGAAGTTTATTTTATTATAAATTACACTTTTGATTGAGAGGGAATAAAATAAAAAAATATTGAAGGAAATATAAACAAATGAACATATATGAGAGAATTAAATATAATTTATTTACCTGAGCAGCCATTACTCTTTGTCTTTCAGCAATTAATGAACATTTTGGACATAAACATTCACGATAACGGCATTCTCTTTTGTGTCCTCTTAACCAAGAAATTAATCCATGATTTCTGCATCGTGCACACTTTGGTCGTCTTTGTTTGACATCCGATTCCTCATCGTTCTCCAATTTTTTTTTTATCTTAAGCATTTCTTCACACTGAACTTAATAACAATTAAATATATTACATTCTTAATTTTCCTTCAAAATAATAATACTTCTAATATAAAATTAAAAATACACAATTAATTAATCATAAATATTTTAATTAAAAATTTTTAATATCTCACTGATTTTATTTATTTCTTCGTGTTACTTTATTTCTTCCTCTTCCTCTTTGTTTTTTATTTAATACGACATCATCATCCATCGAAGTTAATCACTGACTGAAGAGCATTTTTCCAAAAAGTTTATAGACTCCTCGAGAAAATTTATCTGGTACAAAAGATGATTGCAGACGATTGGTTGAGCCACGTTTGGTTGCGGGGTGTTGAGCAACGTGACTCCAGCATCCCTCCAGGGTTGGAATAAGAAGATAAACATTGTGGCTGGACCACCCTTTCTACTTCATTGGTTCCATCGTGTTTGTTTTGGACGTGCCACTCCTACCAGGCCAATCTATATAAAACTTTATATTTTTATATGAATGTATGTTTATGTACATACTTATATATAGATATATTTACTATTATTTCTTCGTTTTCTTCTTTGATGGCTTCACTTTACAGCTCAACTCTTTTAGTTATTGCTCGTGTCATTACTGTATTTATCCAATTTACGTATCAGCTTATACTAAACGATTATTTACTAATCTCTATACAAACCAACTGCCGTTAATAATAAATTCTGTTAAATAATAATAATAATTTTTTAAATTATATTTTATGTGCGTTATTTATATTTATTATTTTTTTTCTGCTTCAGATGATGTAAATTTTAATTAATAGAATTTTATTTTTTTTTTCTCTCAATAAATTAAATTAAAAACACAAATTTAATTTATATATTTCTCAAGCAAATAATTATTGTTTAATTTATTTTTTAAATATTTTATAATAATTAAAAATTGAAAATATATATTTTAATATTTAAATACATATTCATAAATTTGTTTTACCTTTTACTAGTTATTAAAATAATTAATTTTATAATTAACTGTTTGCTTCAATTATTTTATTTCTTTTATTTAATTTATGTATTTGTCATTAATAATAATGCTCATTTGAGTTCACAATAAATTGCTCATCTCTATACAATAATAATAATAATAATAATAATAATAAAATTTTATTTGCAAATAATTTTCATATAGAATTTTTTTGTGACCCGAAGGAGAATAAATTATTTACCATCTTGATATGTGATTCCATTTTTATTTGTTCCGTTCTAATTTTTGTAATTGCATCAAACTGCAGCACTGACACATAATTAATATTATTAAATAATTAAATTTTTCATGCAGTCTATGAAAAGAAATAAATAAATAAAAATATATATATTAATATATAAACAATTTTTAGGTCATATAATTGATAACTACATTTTTTTTTTTTTTATAATTCAACTATTCAAGCTTATTATTTTATACATTTCAATTGTTTTTCTTTTGTTTCTCAATATTTTTGTATAATAATAATAATAATAATAAATTATCATTAAAGAAATAGCGTAAAATTTTTGATTGATATATAAATACAATTATTGAAGGAAAATATTAATAACAAACGTTTGATTAAACATGAGTGAAATATATAAATGATTATTTTTGATAATTATAATTGAATTAAATATATATAGATAAATAGAAAAATTGGCTTTTTGTTTATTTTATTATTTTATGCAGCGATAAATTTTTATTTATTTTCATCTAAAAGACTTGTAAATTTAGTGTTTTGACTTGAGTGACACACGTGCAGCAAAATAAAAACAATATTATATAAGAGAAAATGTTTGAAGGGAAAAAAATAATTCTTTTTTTTTTTTTTAAAGAAAAGAAAAAAAATAATTCTTAAATACTTGAAGGTTATGTCACTGTATAACAACAAATACATGTATACTACTTAATGTTTTGCGTAGCTGATGGGTTAACGTATATGTATAGGTATTACAAATGTCAAGTTTCTTCATCGTCCAAGCGTTGTGTATAATGAGAACTCGTTTGAGAATAGCCCAAGCGTAAACTTTAATCAACCTTTTACGTACGTATAAAAAATGCGGTGAATAGAAATTAACATGCTGAGACCTTGGACCGCATATTTTTCTATAAAAAAAGCTTTTTTCTTCTTCTTTTCTACCAAGATGATTACGATCATTATACACAATTAATTATATTTTTATGATGCGCCCTGTACTATTTTTTATTTTTATTTTTAAACTATTAACATTGCAGGTGTGTCACTGATAATTATTTTCAATTGAAATAAATAATTTATTTTTTTCTTTTATGATATTTAAAACAATTTTTTTTTTAATTAAATAGGCAAAAAAATTTTTTTTTATTCATTATCAAGCTGCTGTTTATTTTTTTATCTATATTAAATAATTTATTCACATGAATCAAAGCAATTCACGTTCATCACTTTTCATTCAACTTTAATTGGCCCCAAAAAATCAGAAAATGACAATTTTTATTCATTTTTTTTTTTTCGCTTTCACAAACGGTCATAGTAAATAATTTTTTTTTTTTCTATCAATCAATCAATCAATCTCTAATAAATATCTCTGCGTTATTATAATATATACTATTAATTTATTAATTATTTAAATCACACTCTCGACCTTGCTATTGAAATTTTCGCATGTGCATTATAATTTCACACCCACACATTGCAGAATATTTAATAAAGATATGTATTAACCAGCTCGTTCTTTTTCTTGTCCACTAAATGTAAGTAACGATTAATTCGTCTATTGATCATTAATATCGATTAGGAATAAGAGTTTCATTTTCTTTATTTATTTAATTTTTTTTTTTCATCAATTTTATTATTTTATTTGTCCTAAATGACTCTGTTGACTTTAACACACTCTACATAAGATTATTTTCATTTAATCTCACTGCAAACACTCTCAAAAATTTTCAAAACGAAGCATTTAAATATTAAAAAGTAAACGAAGATAAAAATATATTCATATGATTTATATTCAATTTTTTTTTTCCTCTTTTTTTCATGTATTATACTTATTTATATTGGTGTTAATTGAAATAAAAACTTCAACCAATTTTTTGATATTTTTTTTCTTCATGTATTGAACATGCGATAAATTTTTTTTTTTATGAAGATTTTTTTTTTTTTGTATTCTCACCAACATATTGTACATTGATATGCAATTAATAATCGATAATGCAATAATTAATAATTCATTGTCGTCGATATGCTTGTAGTAAAAAGCAAACGCTTTTTTTTTTGTTTTTTTTTTTTTTAATTTTTATTAAATTTTAACAGACTCTCTCTCTATATATTTTTTTTTCATCTCATATGTTCATGTACTAAAAGGATAATCTTCTTTTTTTTTTTTTAAAGTTTTTATTCATGACTCATATCTCCATATAAAAATGAATAATATTGTCTCGTCTCGGTAATGAAGTGAATGAAGTGTGTAATTAAATTTTCGCGCACTTTTTGTGAACGAAATTCCCCAAACTTTTTATCCTCATTTAATTTTATAATTATAAACTTTCATCATTTCAGTAAAGTGTCTCTCTCATATCCCAACTTACTGATGAACATTTATTTTTCACTCTATAAAAAATCGGAATTCATCTCGTCTCAACTTCCGTTTGATTTCTGAGCAAATAATAAAAAAAAAAAAAAAAAACGATGATATTTTTTCTTTAATTTTACAGCTCATTATATCCCAATCTAAATCTTTCATTCGTTCACATTTCTATACATTTTCATATTATTTGAGCGCTTTTATAGTCAATTCAATTATCACATGAATTTTCATTTTATTTCATTTCAATAAAATCGAATTAAATTTTTTATTATTATATCGCGATTTAATAATATTTAAAAAATATTACAATTAAATGTATCGATGGAAAATGGTATGTATAATACAATATTTATTTATGGTTACAGAGAAATTGAGAGAGTCTGTTTTTTTTTTTTATTTTATTTCAAAATTTTTGCACAAAAATTTTTTGATAAAATTTTTTATTTTCTATATGAATAATTACGATTCTAAATTTCACTATATGAATCACTAGGTATCGCATTGCAATGACTATGATTTAATCAATCAAATATATATATATATATGCATATACATATTTTTATATACATATAAACAATTCGCAATTTCAAAATTTTCTTTTTTTATTTATTTTTTTTCATTATCTTCATTCATTTAATGTAATCAACTTTCTTGTATTATTTATTCTTTCGATAATTATCACCAATTTATTTATTTATTTATTCAGTTTTGTCTCATTGTTAACCTCGTGCACAATAATAATAAATTCTAATAGCATTATTAAAAATTTCTTACAACTATTCAACAAAAACCAATTTTGTAACAATTCTTATTAATGTATTCATCATTTATTATTTTTCTTGTTATTCATGTTGCTGTTTTTGTTACTGTTGTCGTCAATATTGTTATTAAATTCTCATCGCATGATCTATATAAAATAAACAAATTCATAAACTAACAGAAAATTAATTACAATTAGCAACATTGAAGCTTTCAAAATTTATTATTAATTTTCGCGTATAGAAAAAAAAAAAATATTTATTATATCATTCAATTTACACATTCAGCTGACTTTATTCATTCTCATTTAATTTATTTATCCATTTAATTATTCATTTATTTATATATACATTATGAATACATATATGTATATATATATATACATATATATCGCCCATTCGTTATAACAATAAAACAATTTAAAAAATTAATATTCAGTTCTAAAATAAATAAAATAATCCATCGTCAGAAAATAATTTTATCAAATAAGGAAAAATTGAATTATTTATAATACTCTCATGCAACAAATGGATAACATAACAATAATAATAATAATAATAATAACAATAATAATAATAAATATAAATAAATATAAATAATATGAATAAATAAAATTAAAATTAAAATTATAAGCATGAATAAAAATAGTTATCCAACAACTCAGACTCGAATTTTATTAATAATCACAGACATCCTAATAAGTTTCTTATAAATAATCGCGAATTATTATTTGTTTGTGCGTTATTATTTTATTAATTATAATTTCTATCGTTGGGTCGTTGTGTATTTATTAATTAAATATTAGACTATTTTTGCTGAGCGTTTGGTGAAATATAATTTATTATTTTCATATTTAAATTATCTCGCTGTATATAGCATTTGGTATTTTGGAAATAGGGATCAGTTTGTGGTCTATGTATATATAATCGTCATGAAATTAAATTGAGTCTGAGTTGTTATGTATATTTTGTTTGTTATGTACAAGTGTAAATATAAATTATTTCATGATTGTGGATTTATAAATTGCAATTGGAATGTAGCAAATTAATCGACAGAGACAAAATTTTGTATAGGAGATATTAACAGTTGAAATTCATTGAAAATATATTTCAGTGATGACTGTAAATGAATAAATAAATACGATTAAATAATTATTATAAATTATAACTTACAAATGCAGTTTATATAAATAAAACTAATAGTTATTTTCTTTTTAATTTTAATCATATTCATGTTAATTAAATATATATTTTTTTTTTTTTTTCGAGTAAATGCACATTTACACGTGTATGTATTTGTATAAATTTAAATGCAATTAAATAGAACGAATAAATTGGTAATAATTTAAAAAATCAAATATTTTTTCTTTATCTGAATTTCCATCGTGGAAATATTGCAGCGACGTGATTTAAATTATTATCTCTCGTTTCCATTTATTATCTATACATATAATACACCTACGCACGCATACACCCACACACACACACACACATTCAAATTTAAATATGTTTATCTCTGAGGCGAATTATTTTATACTTTGCAAATTTAAATCATGCAATTTTTCATAATTTTCTTTTTATTTTCATATCATAATCATTAAATTTATTATTTCTTTCAGTACTATTACGAATTGATTTATAAATATCATTTTTATAATGCCGAAAATGAAAAATTAAATATCTAATAATTAAAATTCTGTGTAATTAATATTTAATTTATTTTTTTTTCTTTTTTTTTTTCTTTACATAACGGCACATTTCTCCTTAAGGCTTATCGCATTGTTGCTCTGCACAGGTTGCAATGACACCGAGCGATTTTTTTCAAGCGTCAACAAATCGCGAAATAATTCCTTGACATTGTGATTTGTTTTAGCTGAAGTCTCAAGAAATCCACAGCCCCAATTAGCAGCTTCTGCTGCGCCCTCGCTCATTGATACTTCGCGTACTGAAGGGCTCTCATCACACTTGTTGCCAACCTGTCAAGACAATCCACCATCACAGTCATATCTTATATACACAAGTACACACATCAAATATTATATATACAATATCCATTCATAAATATATATATCCAACATAACAATATCGAAAAACCACTCATACTAAAAATAGAAGCATGAAAGAGCATTGAATTGGTGAAGGAGATAAGTTTTAACGCTTCACTC
>JAQQBS010000001.1:3854373-3869228 GCA_030347275.1 Microctonus aethiopoides
CCAAAATTCATCCAAATCGAAAGGGGTCGAGTCCAACTACTGGTCGATTCTGTGTGGAATGACCCATATACATATATACATATAAACCATCAGCAGCAACAGAGCGCCCACACTATCATACATGCACCACCAGCATCGGCATGCAAGCGTGTGTAAAATAAAAATCCATGAAAGAAAATAAGAAATGGGTTGGTGAGAAAGTGAGGTTAGGTTTCGTGCGTAGTGCCAACGTGGGTGCTGTCGCGCAGGGTTTTATCCTCCCTCTCTCTGTTCGTTTTCATTGATTACTTTGGTCACGTTCTCTTGCCCACGACCTAATAAATGCCACCCACCCGAAAGTTTATATATATATATACATATACATACTTTGTTTATTATATTTCCCCCTATCAAGGGCTTGATACATGTATCATTTGTCATACAGATATGTTCAATTTTATTACATAAAATATTTGTGTATCAAGAGAATATTAATTACGTGACGTTTTTTCCCGCGCATCTCATTTCCTATATGTATATATATATATATATTATATATGTAGATATATATTTGTATATAACGTGTGGGATGATGGATACCCGCGTGAATTCGCGGTTGTACGCAGAGAATTAAATTGTCCGGCACGTGTCAACATCAACAACTCTTTCATTCAAGGTTATATTGAGAAGTGTATATCACTGGTGTGTATATATATGTATGTATATTATATATGTGTGTGTGTGTAGATTGGATAGTTTTATATTTGCAATTAGTATTTGTGAATAATAGATAAATCGTGATGGTTTTTTTTTTTCGTTTTATTTAGTGAGAGAATTAGAGCGACAAAATATTTATTTTTCTGATTTATGACATTGTATAATTGTTACCTATTTATTAAAATTTTTTTTTTTTTATAGTTATATGCTCGTTGGAAAGCTCGTACGATTACCTATTGATTCCGTGTATACATATTATTTTTTAATTATCGGGAAAGGGTGAAAAAAATTTTTGAAAAAAAAAAAATATTTGAATCTATATAATTGTTTTAGTAATTTATACTTTTCAGTAATCGCATATGTTTCCGCTATTTTTACGGGCAGTAATAATTTTTTTTTTACAATAATTATATGACTATTGGAAAGCTCATCCGATTCCTCATTGATTTCATATGTATTTTTTTATTCGCAAATTATCGGAAGTGTGTGAAAAAAATTCTCGAAATATTTTATTCGTAATTTTGATGCGTCAATTCATTGAACGTAGGTTCTGCTGAACTTCTCGAGACCTTTTTTAATGGTTTGGACATGATTGATCATTAATTCTAATGAAAATGATTGAAATTTGATCTCACAAATCATGATAAATATCTAGTCATCATAAAAAAATAATATTAACAATGTCAATATCTTACAAATCATCAAAAATTACTTACAGTGATTTGTGGCAAGGACACAAAAGATATTAAAACTGAAATAATAAATTATAAATAAAGCATAAATTTACACTGCATGTAAAGCTACGTAGTATTTAACCGACACATAAATTTATTTATTTACTTTTTACAATATAATATTCACATAAAAATATATTGAATAAAATAAATTAGAAAAATTCAGAAAATTTTAAAATATTTTTCTTAAATAAAATAATAGATCGCGATTAGAAAAAAATATTTTACTATTTCAGTCTACGACACGATTTGGACCACAAATCATGCCAGACTAATATCCAACTGCCCCTATACAATCATTATTATTGTTTACCAAGAAGGTTATTTTTTTTTCTACCTGCACACAATGCACATAAAAAAGAAAATACGAGTGGCATAAAAATAACATCTAATAAAGAAAAATCTCTAAGACCTTCATTCTAATTTTATTCTATCGACTACATATTACCATAAATAAATATCTAATTAATAAATTAATTCACTCTATATTTGCAATTCATTAAAATAAGTCACTCAAACCTTAAAATTCTACTTCAAAAAATAAATCAAAAAAATTTATATTTAAAAAAACATGTGATATTTTAACAATTAAAATCAAATTAAATATAAAAAAGGCACCGCTATCATCGTGTCATACACCACTTGATATAATCAATGACTCGAAAAAAAAAAAAAATATATATTCTATCAAATAAAAAATTAATTTATGAATCACAAAAATGAATCAATTTTTTTTTTATTTTTTTCTTTATTTATTTAATTTTTTTTTTTATTTAATTCTTTGTGTAATTTTTATACTCAAATTTGTTTCTTAATTCTCAGCTTTCATCATGCAGAGCAGTAAGCAGTAGCGGATATTGCCTATGTATATTTAAACAAAAAATAAAAAAAAATTATACAAATAAAAATTGGATAATAAATAAAAAAATAAATAAAATAAAGAGTTGATGCAGTTGACCAAATAGAGCTGAGGGGCTGCTGCGTATACGTATATACTTTCATCTTATAAGCGCGTGCTTTTCAATAACACACTGAGAAACACGATGAGGTGAGAGAGAATGTGGGCGCACCAGTTTCAAGAGTCATTCAATGAACCGGACGCCCATATTCAGATTCCCGCGCGTATATTCCCCTCATTCTCCATTCCCTTACTATCTTTGTCTCACTATGTAGTATATATACTGTATAGTATATATAGTAGTATATATACATACATATATACACTTTGGTTATTTTTTTTTTTATTTTGTTTCCACTATGGCACGTCGTTTCTTCCCCATTTCAACCGACCCACGCTCTTGTCGCTTCTACATTCACGCAGGTAGAACTTGGGTTGCTGAAACTATCTCAAAAAAAAAAAAAAGATGTGTATGTATATATACATGAAACAAAAAAAAAAAAGGTCGAAGACTTTTTACTCGAATTTTGTTTTTCGAGTTCTTTGCCTTTATTTTTTCGTTTAATTTATTATTGAATCTATTTTTTCTTTTTAATAATTAATTAATAAACTGCCTTGCAAAAAATAACTTCTGTGTATATGTAATATTATTACTGTTGTATAGTTATATTATTTATAATCAGAGTAAATAAAACATTTAACTTAATTTACTGAATTTTATTTTTAAACTTTTTTAATATTTTTTCTATTTATTTTTTTTTAATAATTAACAAACTGTCCTGAAGACTTTAAAAAACAAAAAATAACTTCAATATATACATGTAATATTATTATTGTCGTATAGTTATATTATTTATAATCAGAGTAAATAAAACATTTAACTTAATTTACTTAATTTTATTTTTAAACTTTTTTAAATATTTTTTCTATTTATTTTTTTTTAATAATTAACAAACTGTCCTGAAGACTTTGAAAAACAAAAAATAACTTCAATGTATATGTAAAATTATTATTGTTGTATAGTTATATTATTTATAATCAGAGAAAATAAAACATTTAACTGAATTTTATTTATAAACTTTTTAAAATATTTTTTCTATTTATTTATTTTTTTTAATAATTAACAAATTGTCCTGAAGACTTCAAAAAGCAAAAAATAACTTCAATGTATATATAAAATTATTATTGTCGTATAGTTATATTATTTATAATCAGAGAAAATAAAACATTTAACTGAATTTTATTTTTACACTTTTTTATATATTTTTTCTATTTTTTTTTTTTTTTGTGTATATTATATATATTTATTTATTTCTTTTATATTGTCAATCCGCCCTCTGCGATGGCTTTGATTATTATATTCTCTCTTTTATTTAAAAAGGTCAGAGGTCTCGCGCGTACACGTCGCTTCTCTTACATGTACCAATTCGTCTAGACTTTTGCAATATTACTCTTGTCATATACTGCTTCGTATTTTAATGCATTATCCAATCACACAATTCTATAAATAAACAGAAGTATATTATTATTGCATACACATTGCTTTATTGCACGCCTGAGTGCTTTTCCATTTTGTTATAAAATTGATTAATCAATCAGGAAACAAAAATAAATCTCAATATATACATCTGAATATATATTAATATTTACACATATTATATACTTATATTCACCATATATATAAAATGAATAATATAATATTAATGCAGCTCTCGAAACTATATATATATATATGTGCTCACAAAATTTGATAAGCAACAAAATCAGGTTTATTATTGTCTAATATAATTAATAATTCACATGGAAATTTAAATTGTCACGTGAAAGCTGTTGAATTATATACATTTTATTTTTTCCAAATATATATATATGTAAATATATACATATGTATTTGACTTTCTACAGGAAAAGTGTATACATATATACATATACATGTATATATAAATACAATGTGTAAATGGATCATATACATTTTATAAATATAATATTTCTTTCTGGGAAAAATTATTGCAGAATTTTTCATATAATCGTATACATTTTATAAATATATATCTGTATATTTATATGTATACATATAACTTTATATATATTGTATATGTATATATGCTGAAGCATACATGTATATATGTGTATTTATTCTTACTCATCAAAAATGAACGAAGAAATAAAAGCATATAGAAAATAATAAAAAAAAAATAGAAAATTAAATTGAAATAAAAAATTCTTTTCATACACAATTAATATAAAAAAAATATCAATAAAAAATTTAAATATAAATATTAAATATTAACTCCAAATCTATTGCAATTGAATATACACATATATAAGCAAAATAATTATATACTAAAATAAATTCCATATATTTCAAGATCACGTATGAATAAATATTAATCAAAAATAATTTGAGAAAATAAAAATAAAAAAATTTTTTTTATTATCATTGAAATAATTTTTTTCACATTTGTAATTCGATATACATATCATATACACTACACATAAACACCAAGTATATATATTTAAAAAAATAAAATAATCATCTTCCCATATATATAAGCTTCAAAGATACATATCAAAATAATATAATATAATATATACATATATATAAAGCTCAGTATTTTATTCTCATTAATACACACACACATTCACATATAGCAATTTATATAAATGGTGAATAAAGAAGTTCTTTTATATAAAAGTCGAATAATATGTATGTATATATATATACATACACACACAAATATATATGTATAATTCTGACTGTATTATTCAAGTATATACACTGCACATATGTATTATGTATATATATATATATATATATATATATATATATATATACATGTATATACATATAATGCCGCAAAAGAAAGCTGCCGGATGCTATATGGTGAGGCAAGGGACGTCATTATCTTATCTTGAACCATTTCCTGTCAACCTGGGGCCTCCTTTCGTGGTAATCACACACAAATACGTTATAACGATGTATAACAACATTCACATATACAGTCATATTATACACATTTACACCCACTGCACACATAAATCTCATCAATTTTTTATATACGTGTATATGTATATATGTATAAATATATATACACTGTATATACATATATACATCATAAATATAAATTTATATATATAAAAATATATTCATGTTTCAATAAATATTCTGGTGTTGGAATTAATTCGTAGCGTTTTTTGAATAACATAACGATACAAAAAACGCTACGAATTAATTCCAATTTACAATATTAAATATATAATACGTATATGGATTCATCTATATAAACAAATATATATATATACATATATATTGGGTAAATTCTAGTGAATGATTGTATTTCGCATGTGGTTGTAGTCATATATTACTTCCGGTTATATTTACAAAACGAATATACGAAGACAACATCTATGTTGTGTTGAAGCTTCAACAAAAATCAATTTTCATCTTCTTTATTGTTTTTCCCCTTATTTATATATGTATATAGGTATGTATATATGTGCAGATATGTATATTTTTATTTTAATATATATTATTTTATAGCTAAGTCGTGACTGAACATAAAAGTTGTTGTGATATATTAAACAAATAATTTTATATCATGGATTAATATTGCGATAAAGTATCATTAACTTATTTTATAAAATGTATATGTATAATGTATATATACATGTATTTATAATTTGGTCGCACGAGAGGTGATATTATTGTGATAATGATGATGGTACGATAAGAATTATAAAGAATATAAGATTTGAATATACGATAGAATTTATTATAATTTGAAGTTAAACACTGGAAAAAAAAAATTTTTATAAATGTACTTGATAAATAATATTTTGTTCTGATAAATATTAATCATTTGACATAATTATATTCACGTTAATATGTGTGACAAATTCAATTATACTTTATCTATGTAATTTTTTTTTTATTAATGTATGTTCAAGGTTTTGTTATTTATATCATTGACTGATTAGGTTCGATGAATTATTATTTATTATATTAAATATTATTTAGGCAATATCAGTGTGTATATATATTAACGAGATATCCCGTGGTTTTATGTAGGATTAATTAACATCTATATAAAATACCTAAAAAAAAAAAAAAATAATAAAATAAAATAAAATAAAAAAAAAACAGAGATGATACATTTTTTTTTTTTCGTCGTGGGCACACTTCCGGTCCAGCTAGGAATTAATTAAAAGTTATATCCGTGGGCCGATCGATCTCACAAACACTTAAACACATATTTATATACAAGGCTCAAGTGATGATAAATAAATATGTATTAAATTTTATATACATTTATATACGCCCACGTGAATTAATCACTGACCGCACAAAATGTGTCATTACATTTCACAGACAACTGCACGATTAAATATTTTTCATTCATATATATATGAATATAATATTGACAATAAATATATGTAAATATATATATTATAATACATAATTATTAAATTAAAAATCGATAAAAAAAAAAATATTTTTACATTAATTATTTTTATAATTATCGAAAATCCATACACATTTATTATAATTTATATTCATTTGTTTATAATTATACACAAATGTATTTACTTATAGCATACACATACGCGTTTATATATTCTATTGTACATATATTTATATACAGTATAATACGCATGTATAATAAATGACACATTATCATTCAAAAAATGAGTTACATCATGGAACAGAAAGTGCGTGCTCTGAATGCCCAATGACACAGAGTGTGTATGTGCATGACCTACCTGATTTTGCCAGACATCAATACACATATATATTAAACATATACATATACATATAAGTGTATATATATACTTGATAACATAAATTGAAAAGTAGCAGCTAGTATAAAGAAAAACAATTTTTTAATCGTGTTACGTTTAATCGACCTACATAATTAATGAAACGAACAAAAATAATATAACCCTATGTTTATAATTTTTAAATTATACACAACTCAATGATTATAACTAAAAAAAGAAAAAGAAAATAAATACAAAAATAAACTGATGATAAAGGGGTAAATAAATAAATAAACAAAGACTTGATATATAAAATAATCGGTTAATTATTTTTTTTTCATTTTAAATATCCTGCACAAAGGAAAATAAAAAATTAGGATAATATACCAGCATAAATATCAAAAACTTCATATTATATAATCCCACAGCTTCTCCAAAGCCGCAAGAACTATAATAAACAAATAAACAAATAAATAAATAAATAAATAAATAAATAAATAAATAAATAAATAAATAAATTATCCCGCAGTGTTAAAATTGCTTAGCGAGAAAATGAAAGAAAAAAAATTATTAATTGATACTATATGTATAGAAATAGCAAACGAAAATAACATATAGATATATACATATATTTATATATGAAGTTTGAAAGATATATATATATATATATAAACACACAGAACAGGATTCCATACACGCGAGTTCACGTGCCAGGGATCGTTTCGTGGAAGGTCGACTTGTATCCAACACATAAAAGCAACTATATACATATATGTATAATATCGTGCATGTATGTATTATGTGCATGAGTATGTATATATATATATATTTGTATATGTATAGTTAATGTTGATCCACGTACTCCCTCTTGCGGTGGACGATGATGCGTCGGCCCTTCCGCTCCTTCGAGTTTTCGAGGACGCGTTTTGTTATGTGAGGGCGGTTAATAATGGCGGGAAGTGTTAAAGAATAATATGGAAGGGGGGAAATAATCGAAGAGCAAAAATCTTCAACGACATTGCCGCCAAACGGGCCACAAAATGAATGGAATGTAACATAACCTCCCACGTTTTTAATACTGATGGGTGCCGCGCCCCGAGTACCAATACACTCGGCTGTGAAGGCCTTACGTACGCAAGATTATACACGTTTGAACGTGCAATGCCGAACAAGCATCGCTCTCGACCGATTCTCCATCTCTTTTTATATCCCCCCCTTTTGAGTCATCCTCAAATACATATATATGTGTGTGTGTATATAAACATTGCTGTCTTTGTCTTTCTCATCATTTGTTCAAATAAAAAGTGCACTTTTTTTTTTACAGGTGCACAAGTCATGTGAGAATAAAAATGCTACAATTTTTACAATTATTATGTCTAATTTTTCATTTTTGTTTTTTAATTTATTTATTTGGTGTGTTTTGTTTTTGTATTTATTATTGAATGAGTAAGAGAATTAACATGGGGGAATGCAATTAAAGAGGGAGAATATAATTATACGTAAATTATATATTAAAATATGTAATAAAGAATTATTTTTGTGAAATATGTTTTTAAATAATAAAGAAAATTTATAGTTTATGTATAGTTTAGATGAAGGAAAATAATGATAATTAATAATAAAATAAGTAAGAAGAATTTAAAGAACTATAAATATATATTAAATATGCGATAATAATTGCAGAGTATAAATAAAATCGTATAGGGAATAAATTTATATTATTAATATCATTAATATTATTATTAATTTTCATATTACATTCAAACAAGAATGATTACTCACGTGTGTTTTGAATGTAAGAAAAGATAAAAAGAGAAAAATATTTTCGAAAAAAAAAAATATAAATAAAAATCATAATCTGTATTTACTTAGTTTCTTTTTCTTGATCCAATCTCACCAATACAACAATTATACAATTCCACACATTGAAAAATCGCAAAAAAAAAAAAAAAAAAGTCGATTGCTCACGCGCGCGATCGCACAAAATATTTTCCTCTCTCTCTCTCTCTACCCACGCCTCGTTAATGAAAACATCTTTTGTCAATGAACTGACGTCAGTGTGAATTCTCATTGGCAGTTGATGCCATACCACGTGATCTCAAACCAATGAAATATCATTTCCATGTTCTCCCACCTTATTTATTTGCTTGCGCGCACACCACGCCGCCATTTGCTCATTCTCAACGGATGGACGCTAGTGGTAAGGTGTGGTTAAGTGAAGCTTAAAGGCACTCTACACGAGAGTTTGGTGTATTTGTGTTTATCTCATGTGTCTATACATGTGTATTGTTTGTGCGTGTATATAAATTCACTACATAAGTTTGTTATTATTGTATTATATTATACAATACAATAAAATAAAATACAAAACAATAATAAATAAAATAATATAATAAATATTAAGAATCTTTTTTATTTCAATTCAAGATAATAATAATAAATTAATAAAGTATTAAACAAATTTAATAATTTAATATAAATAAAAAGAAAAAAAAATACTTACATTCAATTTTTCTATTGTATGTCAAGTATAAATATAAATTTCTCATAACGATTATCGCTGTGACAGATAACAAACATTTTATGATCTAGAAATATGAGATAGAAAATTGTTTTATATATATATATATACATATATGTATGTATATATTGAGAAAGTGAGAAGGAAAATAAAGCGAGAGGGAGAGTTTGGACGTTACAACGAGCTGAAACGAGTGAAGCGCCAATAGGATAACTAGTGAGGTATTACGATGTGTTTATGAGAGAATATTTCGGTATGATGTGTATTTAAATGATAAAGACGAATTTTTTATTGATATTTATGGATAATTAATTGATGAAATTATTCGGTCACTTGGCCGTAAAATCATTTGTGTTTCATTGTGATTTATAATTTATCTTGCAGGACTTGAGAGAGAAGATGAAAAGCTAAAAGGATGGACAGGAATGAATAGGAAAAAAAGGAGAGAGAATTAATACAGAGAGCGCAGCATCCCTCTGTGAAGGATTTATCCAAGAGAATAGAGGAATAATGCTTTGATATATTAATAAATTTTTATGCTATTGGAATAGTGTAAAATGGATGAAAGATATTGAGAGTCATGACAATTGTTTGGGATAATAAGCTGATGTTTGAGAGAATGTTAATGGTTATTTTATTTATTGATGCATTGTAAAAATGCTGGTGACTATTAATTGAGTGTTTTAATATTGCTGATGGATTTCAGTTTAATCGATTTATGTTATTTTTAATTTGTTTTTGGTGAGTTTTTATATTTGTGTCGGTTGAAAAATGGGTTTTAAACACCAGTGAAAATCGATAATTGACAAGTGGCAAAAAGATAATAAATTGCAACAGTATATTATCCAGTTGAATTAATAAGTGAATAAAAAAATAATAAATCTATTAAATATTCTTTCGTGAATTGACAAGAAATAAAGGGAAAAAAAAAAATTTTTTTTTTGTATTAAATTGCTGTGCCATAATTTTGTGGTTGAAATAATATTTTATAATTAATAATTGTTATTTAATTCAATATGCGGGGTGAAGGTATGATTGATGAGGGTGTTATTGAGGCTGAATGGCTATTTACTGAATTAAGATCACAAAATGGACCAGATAAATTATTAATATTAGATTGTCGTGGACATTCAGAGTTTTTAGATGCACATATACGTGGTTCAGTGCCATTGGCAATACCAAGCATTATGCTAAGACGATTAGCTGCTGGTAAAGTTGATTTATTAGCGACAATACGATGTTTAGAATTACGAAATCGTGTTGAAGTATTTTTGTATGGCGATGATGATAGTCGTGGTACATTTGTTCTTATTGGTGATACAACTGAGCCAGCTGGTCATCAAGGTGAAACAATTCAAGTATTGAGCAGACGATTGAGATGCTGTGGCGGTTATGTAGCAACATTGAGCGGTAATAATTGTATTTATTTATTTATTTATATATTTATTTATGGATTTATTCATATATTCATTTATTTATTTCATATTTAGCTGCGCTTCATTTCATTCATTTCTTCCGGAAAATATTTCATTCTATTCATTGCGGTCATCTTATGAGACGTTTGTTCTTTTATTCATTCTCTTAAGACTCCAGACAACTGTCAATTATGGATGACCCGAAGAGGTCAATAGAGAGACTCATTGTAGAGTTGACAATGACTTGACATTAGATATACATGTATAACATTTTTTATTATGTAGAAGGCTTTCAATTAATCGTGTAAATAACGTGTAGGATGAAAAAAAATATATATATATATGAGTTTAAATTAATTATCATTCATAATTGAACGTGGAATTTTATTCATTTTATTTGTAATTTATTTTATATTTTATAAATTGTCACAAAGGTTTGTTTATATTGTTAAACAAACGCTTGAATAAATTCGGAAATTACAAATCATTTTTATAATTTCATTTCATTTCAAATAATGTGACAATTTTTTTTTTTATTCAAAAGTAAATTCTCCATTATTTACATTGATAATTATAAAAAATTCCCAGCCATTGAAGTAACATTAAAATAAATATTTAGTTTACTATAATAAATTTAGTTATACTTCAACTAATTTCTTTTAATCTATTTTTTTTTTCTTTTAGTGTATTTAAAATATTTATCAACTCTCTTTGTGCTCATAATTGTGATTTAAATGGGTCACATAATTAAAATTAACATACTGTGTCTATCATAATATTTATATGTTAAATTAAATGAACAGTGTCAGACAGCTGAACCTACTGGTGGTGCGAAGCAAGAGTTGTGAATGAAGTATTGATTTGTGTGGGAGGCATTCTACTGAATACCTACAACCAGCCAGAGTAACAGAGCAAATGAATAGGAACAGTAAAACGATAAAGAGAGAGAGAAAGAGCAAGAAAGATATATAATTTGTAGCTTTAACCTTAAACCATCTACAACATTGCTTTTATCTATATATCTATTGGTCAACTCTCATTCACATCAACCGTCACAAGTTCTAGCTCTGTTCATTCATGACACATGTCTCCTTGATCTTTATTCATTGCTATATACCATATACAATATACATATATATTTATATACAAGCACATTTTTTTTTTTATATTTAAAATTAACATAAATTAACATTAACACATGCTGATAATGAATAATGCGAATATTTATTTGAGAATTTGCTTATTCTTTTTCCAATGAGTTGAGATGAAATTAAAATGTGTAGAATTTTTAAAAAAATTGTTGAATTTATGATTAATAAAAATTTTATTATTTTTTTTTTTGTGGGTTCCAGGTGGCTTTGGAGCATTTAGAGATCGTTATCCTGAATGGTGTGAAGGTAGCCAATCAAATACTGAAGGGCAATCAGGTCAAGAAAATAATGTGGGCGAATTAATGGGTCTAAGATCTCTCCGAATATCTACACCACCCACAAGAGCTTATTCAGATTCAGATAGTGATAGTACGTGCGATTCTGTGGGTGAGTAATAATAAAAATAAGTGTTGTAATAAATATTAAGATTTTATTAAACATAAATATGCTTAATGGAAAAAAAAAATAATTATTTGTTTGTGATGAATTAATTATGTCATTATTTTTAAGGTCCAGAAGAGGATAAGGATTTTCCAGTTGAAATATTACCGCATTTATATCTTGGTAATGCAGCAAATAGCGAAGATCATGATGCATTATCACGCCATAGAATACAATATATATTAAACGTAACTCCAGATTTACCAAATGTTTTTGAAAGTGATGGTTCAATGAAGTATATGCAAATACCAATTAGCGATCATTGGAGTCAAAATTTGGCGAGTTTTTTCCCTCAAGCCATTCAATTTATTGGTAAGTTTTATTTATTTATTATTAGATTTTTTTTTTTCGTTCCATTGAATGAAATTTATTTACTTTTCCTTTTAATGAAAAATTTTTTTTTTCTCCTTTTCCCCTCCACCTTATTGTCCCGAACCTTACACTTTCTCCCTCTCTTACTCTTTCTTTCATATTATTCATTTGAACTCTCTCATATACAATTCTCCCTCCAGTGAACACCATCAACGTAAACGCCCGAGTTCAATGTACTTTCGCGCGCCATTCGTAACACTTAATTCGTGCGTAAGCCAAGAGCGACTTAATAGAAAGAGAATCTTCATGTACTTGATCATGCATTAAATACATTAGTTGAAATATTTTCTCTCAATCATACAATAAACATATATTTCAATAAAATAAATATATTTAATTAAAAATATATAATAATTAAAATTAATACAAAATAAAATAGTTCCATCATTCATATTACTTCTTATAAATTTTTTAACTTTTTCCCCAACTCATATGACGTCATTAAAAATTTATATACTCGGAATTTCTCGGAAATGAATTCCTGAATTGGGCGGCGTCTTTTCAAGCAGGATATCCTGTTTAAGAAACAGAGTGGAGTTTGGTTGAAAATTAACGAAACCGAGACGAAGTACAAAAAAAAAAAAAAATAAAGAGACTGAGAAAAGAAAAAATTCAGAGGGACGTTAAAATATTCCTTATAAATAGAAACGTTTCCCACGTGGCGGCAGCAAAGTGCTAGACAATTAAACAACGGATGTCCGGTTTGAGGGGGTCGCAGTTGGATATTTTCTTATACTTACTATTATATACACACGTATCAAGAAATGGCGCCCAAGTACTCATGTAGTTAATACAACTATCTATTGTTATCCATCAAATTGTCTTCTTTTATTCATATACTTCACTTTACAAATACCACTCCTACCACCTTTTTCCTGTGTAGACAATATTTTTATATACATTTTATGTATATAATTGTATATGTATATTTCGTACTCTTCCTCCCTGAGTTGACAATCGAAGCATTAAATTTTATTTCCGTTCATTCATTTATTTATTCATTATTTCACACGCTTAATATGAAAGAACTGCTATTTAATTTTTTTCCTTTTCTTATATTATTTTTTTTATAATATCAATTTTATTTGTTTGTGTTTCAGAGGAAGCAAGAAGCTCGGATAAAGGTGTTTTGGTACATTGTTTAGCTGGTGTATCACGATCAGTTACAATAACAATAGCATATTTGATGCATAAATGTAATTTGACATTGAATGATGCTTTTAATTTAGTACGTAGTCGTAAAACAAATGTTGCTCCAAATTTTCATTTTATGGAGCAATTACACAGCTTTGAGCGTGAATTACGAGATCGTGGTGATCGTAAACGTATAAATAATCAGCGTTGCATTGGTGCATGTCAACCGGGCGGTATTTGTAATTGTCCAGCGCCAAGTTTTCTTAGTCCAATTGATTTGGGTTTAAGTCCAGATTCAGGTATTGAATTTGATCGTTGGGCAGCAAGTACACCAGCTGAATGAGACGGGCCTGGAGGGACCCAATATAAATTTTAAAGGTCTCTCCACTATTTATATTCAATATTGTGTATTTATTATATATTCATATATGTATTTTTTTTTTTTTTTTTTATGTACGAAAGTTTGATAAGCGATATATGTTTGTATATAACATTAAATTTGTGCATTTGAAATGTTTTCTCTATCGACGAATGAATAAGTGGCAATACTTGAAAATTTAATTAGGATTTTTCAAGGGAAAATGAAAAAATTATAACAAAATTGGTTGTGATTTGCGAAAGAGAAAAAGAGAAAGAGAGAAATAGAGTAAAAATAATTAATTATTGTGACGGATATTTGTTCGCCGGTCGAACAATGATTATAAATTAACAAAATCTAATTTTTTTTTTTTTTTC
>JAQQBS010000001.1:3869316-3922049 GCA_030347275.1 Microctonus aethiopoides
TTTTTTTTTTTTTTCCATACAATTGTTTAGAAAAATGTTTAGGATGATAGAAAAAAAAAAAATTCACAAAGAGTTGGGGGTCACTTCCCTTTTTTTCTATAATATTTTCCTTCCTCGCTCACTCTCTATTTCTGTCTTTCTCTCTCTTTTGATTTGTCTCCCTCAGTTAAATTAATTCACAAGCATACAATTGCCACACGGTCCTTAAATCGACGTCCGCCATATTATCATTACTCCGTCATTGAGATAAAATTACTCCCTGCTGGCTAGGGGGAATCGAAATGAAAAAAGGAAAAAAAAATGATAACTTGTAACAGGGAATTTCCTGTCATGTCTCATGTTTTTTTTTTTTTTTTTTTGTATATTTCATATAAATATTTTCCTTGTAAATGTGCGGAAGATTTTATCATATATTTAAATATGTCTTAGATACATATGTATTTTTCCGTATTAATATTGAACGCGTATTGTGGCTTAGGGAGAGAGTAGATATGACTGTTGACATTCTACGTAAATATTCATAAATTAATTTTTTTGTTGCTCCTGCTCTTTCTCATTATCACTCTATTATATTAATATTTTTTTGAATTTTTATTATTGACTTACTATGCTTATATGTAGCATTCAATTATACATTTGAAAGTATTTTATATAGTAAAAAAATACTATTGAAAGAAAAAAAATACACACTTATATATAAATCACTAGTAAATGAAAGAAAAAATTATTTAATTTGTTATTATATTAAAATTATTATTTTTTGTAGACTGTTTCTCTCACCGTTTGTTGAATTGTAAGATAAAAAAACGCAATGAAATATAAAGCCAGAACATTAATAAATTTCTAGAATATCATAATAATTTTGGAAAATGAAAGAAAAAATTAATTAATTAATTCTACAAGTGCAGGAGAATTATTTGTTTTACACTAGAAAAACAAAGAAAAATTATGAATATGGTATTTTATTAATTTTTTAGAATATATAATTTTATACCTGAATATGCAGTATCATCAAGTTGAAGGCGAGAGAAAAAAAAAACCTAAATAATACTATTTTAATATTTTTTCATTGTCTCCCGTTATATTCTAAAAAATAAAAAAAATATAAAAACTTCTCACTTTGTAAAGACAAGTAAAAAAATTCGTCGACTGTATATCGAGGCTGTGTTTAATTTCTTCAATACAATATAAAAATATTCTGCCAAATTTTAATTATGCACAAATATCGTTTTTATTTTACATCAAATATTTGTTTCATTATTAAAAACCAACATGACGAATATTCAAATTACAAATGAATATAATTATTTTGGTGACACATACACATTAAGCATGTGATTATTCGATTAAAAATTTAAACACAGATGTGTACGTACGAATATACAGATAATAAAAAATCTACATAAAGAAGTAACTTATCTGCAAACAAAAAAGCCAGCAAAAAAAAAAAGATAATACGTGTCATTAATGCTTTCTGGCTATTAAAGATACCACAAAGTGTATAATAATGAAGTAAATAATGTTCGTTTTTAGCCGTTAATTCAATACAAAAGTCCACGAAAAAAAATAATGAAATTAACTAAATAGACCTGAGCATTTTTACCGGGCATTCCTTATTAATCTGGTTTATAAATCGATTAAAATTATACAATAATATGAATAATATTTTAACAAACAAAGAAAAATTGTTTCATCAATATTAATTATGCACGAATAAATTCAACTTATTTTCTATTATATTCAATTTTTCTTGAGTATATTGTATAATATTTGTATAAAATTGCATATATTTTTTTTTGATATTTCGATATGTTTCCTCGGTATTTTTGAACACAAATGAATAATATATTAATTATTAATCGTAAATAATCATCTGATTAACTTTTAATCTGTCAATATAACAAAGAAAAAAATATATATATATATATATATACATTTATAGAAAAAAATAAATAAAAATACAAAATCAAGTCTGTTGAAAATATATATTATACATTATGTAGCTTGAAATAATAATATGTAATTTAGAGCAGACAAATTGAATACAATTGGAAATTGAAGATCTCAGAGATATGTGAGAAAACTTTATTTTTATAAAAAGAAAAAAACAAACAAAATTAAGAAAGAAAACAAAAATTACCGAAAAAAAAATATTATGTAAAAGCAACATTCCAATCATGAGCCAATAATGGCCTGAAAAAACCATAACTATCTCAATGTATTATACATGTAGGTATGTAATAATAATTACAGCAACCCGATCCTTCTTATATCCTCCTTCCTATAAACAAAAATTAAACAATAATAAAATTACAAAGGGAATTCATTATTACAAATTAATATTGATATACACCGTGAATGTTATTTTTCATGTAATCGCGATTACTAAACTAAACAATTTATTAATAATGGTAAAAAAAGTAAATTGATCTTAGATATATATAAAATATTAAGTAACAAAAAAAAAAAAAACCAATATACATATTATATTATATGTAATATATATCTGACGTTATAATATGTAATAACATTATTCTACTACTACCATTGTTGTCTGTTGTACTATTATTGGACGAGAAATTTGTTCAGAAAAAAAAATGAAAATATTCAAATATGTATAATATATATATATACATGTAAACGTATACATAAATTATTATTTTATATCCATGTCGTTGTATATATAGTTTAATTAGAAACTACTTGATTTTAATTAAAAATATTCATTGTATCTCAATCTGAATTACAATTGTCCAAGAAATTTAATTCGTATTTTTATTTTGTTTTAATTTGAATTTTTCAGAGTTAGGTTATGGTGATATGTAATAATTTTATTATTTTTATTGAGAAAAAAAAACAATAATTATTTGAAATATTTTATTTGGTTGTTCAATACAAGAAACTGTTAAAAAAAGATAAGTTATAACAATTGTTGCAATTTGTGTATTGTCACAATATTCACATTTTTTTTTTTATGGAAAATAAAAAAAAGGAAGAGTAACAGAGAATTTAGTTTAAAATAAAATTTATACATATTTGAAAAACGCACTATCAAGCAAAACTGAAAAAATATTTGTTTCTGATATTAATAAAAATAATAATTGTTTTTTAGAATCACACAAATGATATTTTAAGCAATCAAATCCATTATATCCTTTGAACATTTTGAAACTTTACCAAGTGGATCAGACATCGACAAATGATTTGAATATCCATTAATCAAATTATTTGTAACCATAGATTTTTTAACTATTGAAATTAATTCCAATCGTTCATTCGTGTCATATGTCGTTAATAAAAGTGTACCCAATGCAACGAGTAATCGAAAAACAGCCTCAGATTCTTTCATACTCGGCAATATATTTATCATCACATTAAGCGCACGCGTTCGTACTTGCGCATCATTCAATTTATTTAATCCAACTATCAAATTCAGCATATACGTTGATATTGCAACCTAGAAAAAAAAAAATAATATTCAAAATTTTAACATTAAAACAATATTTTTTAGAAAAAAACCAAATAAAAAAATTTATTTACCTGGTTATTTTTACTTCCAAGTGTCTTTAATTGTATTAAGGCATTCAAAATATCATCATTGTGCATCAAACTCAATCTCTCACCTCGTTCATGATTAAACATGTTGGCTAGCAATCTAAATGTAAGCATTTGATTAGCAGCTATTGCATCAGTTCCAAGATGACGCATAATAATCGGCATTAAATTGTCATTGCATAATTCATCATTAATTTTTTTATGCAGCACTGCCAGCCTTGCAATATCAAGAACAGGAAAAACACATTCACTTGGCCAATTAAGTAATTGCCAAAAATTATTCAATATTTCTGAACTATTTTCAGTCTTTTCAGTATTTACTAACTGTAAAATAGATTCTAGTTGCTCATCAGATAATCTCAATGCACTTTCAACTTGTTTGCCATTCAACTCTTTTAATTTTTCTGAAAAAATATATTTAAAATAAAAATTAAATTAAACAATTAATAATTATCCATAATTCATCATATTTTCTCTCGCCAGTTTTATTATTTATATAATAAACAATTATTATTTACCAAGTATAGCATTTAAATTTGCTTGCTCTAGTTTCAAATAATGACCATGAGGAATGTAAGACGTTGAAACATTTGATGATGATAATGTGGTCGATGGCATTTGACTTGTACCAGGTATATAACGATTGCCACCAGTAAATGGATCAGCGGCACTTGTTACAGTCGAAGGTGCCACTGGTGTTGCATGTGCATTCGGTAATCCTGAACCTGGTATGTAACGACTACCGCCAGTAAATGGATCAGCAAATTGTGAATGAGCAGTAAAATTCGGTGCCGGAGTAGAATTTTTTATTATAAAATTAGCAACCTATCAAAAAAATTAATTTAATTATATCAATCAACAATTTAATTAACCAAACATAAAATTAATAATTTTACTACTTTCTTTAATTAATAATAATAAATCAATTAAAGAAAAAAGTTAATAATAGTAATAACAATAATGAATATAAATATACCTGATCCAAAAACATTTGACTAAGTTCATTGTCATGAATAAATTTTTGTGCAGCAGCCCACGGATCATCTGTTTTATTGTATGGTAATTTTAATGGTGGTACGCCATCTTGTATATCCACAGAGAATACATAATCATATTCAATGCCATTATACATTTGTTTTGATGAATTACCACCTGGTTCGCCAATAACATCGCCAATTTTAATCCATTGTTGATCGTTTGCTGACCACGAATAAACAACCGCCTTTCCATTTTCATTAAACATCTTTGTTTGTCCATCGCGATTGCCCGGACGTCCTAACTCTGACAATGTTGGCAGCCTAAGGCAGCCACACACACACACACACAGAGATTCAGCATCTATTCATTAGTATACAACTATTCAAAATAATTAATTCGTTTTTTATAATCAACAAATTATCACACTTACTCATTAATTTTAATATTTTTATTTGATTCAGCCTCAGACTTCAATTGATCATCAATTATTAATTGATCCCACATTTTTAACATTTCAGCACTTGCCCAACGATCGGGATTGGCTGAAAATACACGTACTATTCCATCGGATGAGCCCGCAGCAATATCACCATTGGGTAATAATGTTACGCACCATACTGATGATGTTGGTAATATTAATGTTTGATCAACTTCACCATTTTTCCATACTCTTATTGTTTTATCTTCACCCGATGTTACAACAATTGTGCCATTTATCGTTGCTGAAATGCCATAAATATAATTTTCATGACCATAATACGTGCCTAAACACATTCCACTAATTGCATTCCAATGTTTTATCGTTGCATCATTAGCGCAAGTTAAAAATTCATCATCTTTTATTGCTGCAATGTCTCTTACGCAATCAGTATGACCGTCAAGTTTGTGCAGCTGTTTACCATCTCTTGTCCATATAATAACAAATTTATCAGCTGAACCAGTGACAATTGTTTTGTTTGGTAAATCAGCAACACACCATACAGCAAGTGTATGACCATTTAAAGTTAATTTTGCATTGTCAATATCATCTAAACTCCATAATTTAGCGCTTAAATCCCATGAACTCGATAGAAATGTTCCCTCATCAACACCAGCACGTAAATTACATACTGTATCATTGTGTGCTGATATTTTCCGCATTGGTTCTGATTCGCCCAATACATAAATACATATATGTTTGTCATTACTGCCAGTGATAATTAAACTGCTTGGATATTTTTCCGTTGGATTCAAAACACATACAGAACTGACAAAATTATCGTGGCCATGTAGAATATTTGATTCAACATATTCGATGCTCTCTCTGTGAACAAATTTTGAGGTTATCTCGTGAATTTATTTTTAATTAATACACTTTATTGAAACATCAAATTAGAATATACTTATATAATTTGTATAGGTTATGTTATGATTAATATATTTAAATTTTTATTAGTGTAATGATTATATTGTATTATTTATTACCGGTTAGGTTTCCATACACGGGCAGTTTTATCGCGTGATCCTGAAACCAATGTACCATCTTCAAATTTAGCAATGGCACGTACATCTTCACCATGACCAACTAATGTACAACTTAATTTATATTGTGTTTTATCCATGATCGTATGATAAATATATTTTTTTTTTATTCTAAAAAAAATTACGCAAGTCACGAGTGATAAACGACTTCAAATAATACAATTGACGCCATTAAAAAATTTTCTCTTTGTGTATTAGCATGTATAAAATATACGCACATTAGATATATACATATATGTTATTTTGAAAATGTAGAGAGAAAAAAAACATTACGCCATCTTAAATATTGTCAATAAACAATTTTTATCTACTTTTTCAAAATACAACTCTGCGGTTAAATTTTGTGCGCATTGTAGTTGCGCATCATTGTATGTTTGAAGAAAAATTAGAGATAATTAATGAGTTTTTGTCATTTTTATAAAATTTCCTTCATTGAAGGAAATTATTATTGTTGAATTTGAATATTAATATTATTAAATTTCTGCCAAAATTTTGAAATTATTCACCAAATTTGAAACAATAAATAAGTTCATATTTCTGCCACCAGTTGCATAACCTCCGGTGTTTTAGTCATTTTAATGGATTCCGTGACTCTATTTTGTGTGGGGCAGAGCCAATCCACGGATACCGGCATTTATATATATTTAATTGAATACATATACAAAAATAAGAGAGAAAGAAACATAGTTTCACGTGTTCAATTGTACCGGTTGTCTTGTTAGTTGTTACATCAATAAACGTGAGTTTACATTTGTTTTTAATTATCCAGCAATAAGAAAAAAATCTTTTGTTCAAAAATTAGCCTTACATCTTAGCAGATGTATGTATAACCTCTTCCGGGATTCACAAAATAAAAAGAAAATAACTCATCAAAATTATTATAGAAAAGAAATAACAAATTATAATCTCTTCTAATTATTGATATAAAATTTTATTACAATATAGAAACGCAGTTGAATTAATCTTGGTTGATCGGCCCAAAAATGAAGATCGAAGAGGTAAAAAGTTCATCAAAAACACAAAGAATATCTGCACACACTCACATCAAAGGTCTGGGACTCGATGATTCAGGTTTTGCAATTCAATTTGCGGCTGGTCTTGTCGGCCAGGATTCCGCAAGAGAGGTTAGATTTAATTAGTGAACTGAGAAGAAAAATAATGGGTTAAATTCAAGAAGATTACATTAATAAAATTATTAAAATAATCGAAAGTATAAACTTAACTCAATATTTTTATCCCAGTTCATATTCATTCATATAAATAATTCAAATTAATAGTTAGACAGTCATTATTAAAACATTTATAATTATTTTTAGGCTGCTGGAATCGTCGTTGATTTAGTAAAGTCTAAAAAAATGGCTGGACGTGCTGTTTTAATGGCAGGTCCACCTGGAACTGGTAAAACAGCAATAGCTCTTGCTATTGCTCAAGAGCTTGGCAATAAAGTACCATTTTGTCCAATGGTTGGCTCCGAAGTTTACAGCTCGGAAATTAAAAAAACTGAAGTATTGATGGAGAATTTTCGACGGGCAATTGGTTTACGTATTAAAGAAACAAAAGAAGTATACGAGGGTGAAGTAACTGAATTAACACCAGTTGAAACGGAAAATCCAATGGGTGGTTATGGCAAAACAGTATCGCAAGTAATAGTTGGATTGAAAACCGCTAAAGGAACAAAACAACTAAAGCTCGATCCATCGATTTATCAATCGTTACAAAAAGAAAAAGTTGAAACTGGCGATGTTATTTATATTGAAGCAAACAGTGGTGCAGTTAAACGGCAGGGTAGAAGTGATAATTACGCCACTGAATTTGATTTAGAAGCTGAGGAATATGTACCGCTACCAAAAGGTGAAGTACATAAGAAAAAAGAAGTCGTTCAAGATGTTACATTGCATGATTTAGATGTGGCAAATGCTAAACCACAAGGCGGACAAGATATTATGTCAATGATGGGACAGTTAATGAAGCCTAAGAAAACAGAAATTACAGGTAATTTTAATTATCAAATAATTTTCATATAATAATATAAATAATAATCAATTATTAAATCCATAAATTTCTTCTCTAAACAGTTTAATATTATAAAAATATACACACCTTCTTCAAAATTTTATCAATTACAAAATTTTCATTTATTTTTATTTTTAAATCTTTTATTTATTTTTATATTATTAATAAAGTTTTATTTCATTTTATATATTAATTTTTTTCTCTTTGTAGATAAATTGCGTAAGGAGGTGAATAAAATTGTGAATCAATACATTGATCAAGGAATTGCAGAGTTAGTACCTGGTGTTTTATTCATTGATGAAGTTCACATGTTGGACATTGAAACATTTACGTATCTTCATCGTTCATTGGAAAGTGCAATAGCGCCAATTGTTATTTTTGCAACAAATCGAGGACGATGTGTTATTCGCGGAACTGACGTAGTAGCACCACATGGTATTCCATTGGATTTACTTGATCGTTTACTTATTATCAGAACATTACCGTATTCAACATCGGAAATTGAACAAATTGTCAAACTTCGCGCGGTAACTGAGGGTTTACAAGTCGAAGACGACGCATTGTCGTATCTCAGTGAACTTGGTACACGAACAACATTGCGTTATGTTATTCAATTATTAACACCTGCATCGCTGACAGCTAAAATTGACGGTAGAACAACGATAAAAAAGGAGGACGTTGAAGAAATCGCATCACTTTTCATTGATGCAAAATCATCAGCGAAAATTCTTACGCAAAATAAAGACAAATTTATGATGTGAAATGTAATTTGTTGCATCAAGATTATGATTTTTATTTGCATTAAGGTTATGAATTTTCATTTATTATACAAGTATTTTATTATTTGTCACTGTAAATTTATTTCTTCAAAGAGAAGAAAAATCAATGATTTTTGCTCTTTAATTAAAATAATAATTTCAATAATTTGTAATATTCCTTGACTATGTTGTTATTGAATTAGAATTATTGATCAATAATTTTACATAATAATTTAATTTTTATGGATACAATAAATAAGAAACTTCAATAGATATTTATTACGAGTATTTTATCATTTTTTTTTATTATTTTTTTTTCTCAATTGTTCGCATTTACGGAAAATAATTGCAAAATTATATTACGTCTTTGAGGGTCAAGAATAAGTTCAATATTTAATCATTTGAGCTGTTGACGCTCCATTGTGATAACTCTGCACGTGAATATAAAGTCTCATAGCGTGTCTGAAGCTTTTTAGTCACTTGTGTGTTGTTGCGTTTGTATAAGGTGGAGTGTGAAATTTATTTCATTAATTTTCTCAAGCATTTTTCATTTATTTTTATTTTTTTTTTAATTCAACACTAATTACTTCTGTAACGTCGACATTTTAATAAACAAATTAACAATGCAGTGTGCACTGAGATTGTCTCGATGCACGCGACTTATTCAAATACGTCGAGGCATAAAACACGATGTGAGAAGACAAATAATAATTGATCAAGGTCAATCAAAAAAATTTGATAAATTATTTCCGGAAAGAGATTTTCAATCACGTCACATTGGACCTAGAGATCATGAACAATTAGAAATGTTAAAGACAATTGGTTTTACTGTAAGTAAAAAATTGTATAATTGTAAATTATTTTTTCTTTAAATTTTTAATTGACTGAAAATTATTTGTGAATAATTATTTAGTCACTGGATGAATTAACAAATACAGCGGTACCAAGTAATATCAGACGAGACAAAGATTTGGATATTGACCAACCAATTAGTAAGTGTAATTAAATAAAATATTAATTAAAGTATTCGCAATAATATTTTGATAAATATATTTGTTATTTCTATGACGTATAAATTAATATTATTTATTTGCGATAATAGTGTTTGTCTAAAGTTTGTAAACAAATGAATTCTGATGCAACAAATTGTGCAAATCTCATTAATATATCTACATAACAATATTGTTGTGATAACAGTTACAGTAAATATTCTCGTGTGAAATTTAAATGAACCGTATTGAATGATAAATTTTTATTTATAACCATTTATCCATAGGTCAAGCTCGTGCTTTAATAATCTCAATTCACGTGATTTCTCAAGAAAAAATTATTCCATACACGTTTCTCTTCGTATCATTATCTGCAATTATAAACTTTGATAATAATGAATAAAATTAATTGGTCTCGTGCATAATTTAATTTATTAATAATTTTTTTTTCTTTTATAAATCAGGTGAATATGAATTAATGAAACGAATCACACAAATGTCTGAGAAAAATAAAGTATGGCGAACTTATATTGGTATGGGATATTACAATTGTTGTGTACCACATACAATCATGAGAAACATATTCGAAAATCCTGGATGGTAAAATTAATTAATTTATTAATCAAAATAAAAATTGTAGATATTAAAATATTTTATTAATTATTTTTACATTCAATTATTATTATTAATTTAGGACTACTCAATATACTCCATATCAACCAGAAATATCACAAGGACGATTGGAGAGTCTTTTAAATTATCAAACAATGATTTGTGATATGACAGGAATGGAAGTGGCGAATGCATCATTATTAGATGAAGGAACAGCTGCGGCTGAAGCTTTAGCACTTGCATATCGTCATACAAAACGCAAGAAGCTTTTTGTCTCTGATAAAGTTCATCCACAAACAATTAGCGTTATTGCAACGCGAATTGATTCATTGGGATTAATATTAGAAGTTGGAGATGTTTTTAATATTGATACATCATCAAAAGAAATTGCTGGGATATTTTTACAATATCCAGACACAACTGGTGCAATTTATGATTATCAACGTGTCATCAAAGACGCACACGCAAATGGAGTTGGTTGAATAAATAATTAAATTCATTTTCAGTATAAAATTACAATTAAATTAATCAAATTTTTTTATACATTTCTACATTTGTTTTTCTCTATTATTCCAGACTTTAATTTGTGCAGCAACTGATTTATTATCATTGGCTATTCTTCGACCACCCGGAGACTTTGGTGTTGACATTTGTGTGGGAACAAGTCAACGATTTGGTGTACCATTGGGTTATGGTGGTCCACATGCTGGATTTTTCGCTTGTCGTAATAAATTAGTACGTTTAATGCCTGGACGAGTTATTGGTGTGACTCGAGATGTTGATGGCAACGATGCATATCGTTTGACACTTCAAACAAGAGAGCAACATATAAGACGTGATAAAGCAACGAGCAATATTTGTACAGCTCAAGCATTATTAGCCAATATGTCTGCAATGTTTGCAGTTTATCACGGGCCAAATGGTTTACGAAATATTTCACGTAGGGTTCATAATTTAACTGTTACTCTCGCAAAGGGACTTGAGTCTGCAGACCATAAAATATCTAACAAATATTTCTTTGATACAATCACCGTATTGCCCAATGAATCATTAGAAATAATAAAAGAAAATGCCGAACGTTTACAAATTAATTTACGATACAATGACAATGGCTCTGTAGGAATATCCTTGGATGAAACAACAAATCCCGAGGACGTAAATGATTTATTAAAAATATTCAATGTTGATCGCACAGTTGAAGAAATTATTGATAGTGAAATTCTTGATGATAAAAATATTGAATTTAGTATATTTAAACGTACAACACCGTATTTAGAGCATCCAGTATTTAATATTCATCATTCAGAAACAAGAATTGTACGTTATATGAAGTCACTGGAAAACAAAGACATATCTCTCGTTCATAGTATGATTCCACTGGTAAATAAAATCATAATTCATATATAAAAATTTAATATCCAAGTTATATGAATAATAAATTAAATTTATTTATTTATTCTAGGGTTCTTGCACGATGAAACTAAATTCTACAACGGAAATGATGCCATCGAGTTTGCCAGGATTCACTAATATGCATCCATTTGCACCTGTTGAACAGGCCCAGGGCTATCGTGAATTATTCGAACAATTAGAGCAGGATTTACGTGCGATAACTGGATACGACGGTATAAGCTTTCAGCCAAATAGCGGTGCACAAGGTGAATACGCTGGTTTACGTGCAATTCAATGCTATCACGAATCACGAAATGATTACAGTAGACGTGTTTGTTTAATACCAATTTCCGCGCACGGAACTAATCCAGCATCAGCGCAAATGGCAGGAATGCAAGTGGAGCCAATATTTGTGAAGAAAGACGGGTCTGTTGATATTGTTCATCTTAAAGAAATGATTGAACGACATCGTAAATCATTATCGTGCTTAATGATTACTTATCCATCGACTAATGGCGTATTTGAGGAGACAATTGGCGATGTATGCGATATGGTTCACAACGCGGGCGGTCAAGTTTATCTTGATGGTGCTAATATGAATGCCCAAGTTGGATTATGTAGACCAGGAGATTATGGAAGTGATGTGTCGCATTTAAATCTTCATAAGACATTTTGTATTCCGCATGGTGGCGGTGGACCAGGAATGGGACCTATTGGAGTGTAAGATTATTTATTATTTAATTTTAATTTGGTGATTTAAGAATTATTTATTTGACTATTTATTTTGGGGTTTTTTTTCTGATGTAGAAAACGTCATTTAATTCCGTTTTTACCTGGACATCCGGCAATTGATGGATTAAATGGACATAATGGAATAAATAATGGTGAAACATCATCGGTATTGGGAGCTGTATCAGCAGCACCTTATGGTTCTTCAGCGATTTTACCAATTTCTTGGGCTTATATAAAATTAATGGGTCCTAAGGGTTTGCGCAAAGCGACTCAAGTTGCTATTTTAAATGCAAATTATATGAGTAAACGACTGGAGAAGTATTATAAGACACTTTATAAAGGTGATACGGGATTGGTTGCACATGAATTTATTTTGGATGTTAGAGAATTTAAAAAGACTGCAAATATTGAAGTTGTTGATTTTGCTAAACGTTTAATGGATTATGGATTCCATTCGCCAACAATGAGCTGGCCAGTGGCTGGTACTTTAATGATTGAGCCAACTGAATCGGAAGATAAAATGGAATTGGATAGGTTTTGTGATGCATTAATTTGTAAGGAAAAATATTTTATTTCATGAAATTGAATTGGTTCATGAGTGGTTGATGTAAATGAAGTTGATTGTTGTCAATATGTTTGCAGGTATTAGAAAAGAAATTCAGGATATTGAAGATGGAAAAATGGACATGGAAATAAATCCGCTCAAAATGGCGCCGCATACACAGGAACAAATTATTAATTCAAATTGGGACAGACCTTATGCACGTGAACTTGGAGCATTTCCAATGGTAAAAATTAATTACAAACAGCATTAATGATTTTTATCAATAAATAAATAATTTTTTTTTTTTTTAGGCTAGTGCAAAAGTCTCAAAATTTTGGGCTAAAACCGGTAGAATTGACGATATTTACGGTGATAAAAATCTCTTCTGTACATGCCCACCGATACTTCCTCAACAATAATTTTATTTTAAATTTGCCATAAATGTATTGCTAATTATTTGAAAAAATAAAAATTAAATTTGTGTTTTTTTTTTTTATATAAACAAAGTTTATTTATATTTGTTTAAGAAAACTATTTCATTTGATACATTCAGGAACCGTAGAAGTCAAGAAAAAAATAATACTTTCCTTTCAAATTAGAAAATCGAGAAGGAAAATGATAAAAAAAAATCGAAGAATGGAATATAATAAAATTCCATAAACAGAAAAAAAAAATGTGAAAAATATAATTGAGATGTAATAATTATAAACCCGGCATAATGTATGCGATATTGTCTAGCATTTGTGACAGTGTTTCTGGCTCAGCACCATTTGTTTCTGGCACTTGTTGAGTCAGACAAATCAGCGGACCTAATGCACAAAGCAACGAGTCTAAAAGAACTGATAAACTACCGGAAACAGCAATTTGTCCCTCGTGTTCTTTTAAACGCTCACCAATAATCGTCAAGCTTTCACCAAGAAGTTTTAGATGTGCTGCAACATCAACAGGTTGTGTTCCTACGACTTTATACATTCCTGTACCAACCACTGGGTCATTCACCAGATCTTTACCAGTACCCTTTGCCGGTGGCGAAATTGGAATATTTCCCACAACACTTGGAACGCCCAACTGTATAGTTTTCTTCACCGGTGATGATTTTACATCTTTTCCATTGCCTGAATTCAACAAGTTTATTAATAATTACAATCATTAGATATTAAATAAATAAATAAAGTAATCTCTCGCTGTAAATAAAATGAAATACATAATTACCAATTTTATTTATGAATTTTTTACGTGATCCTGGTGTTGGAGTTTTATTTGGTGTTTCATCTTTTGCTCCTGATTGAGAAGTTGGTTTCGATGCTAAACGTTTAGCACGTCGTCGCCAATTGTATTTCTCCAAATTAGGTACCGTTGCCCACAATTCACCCAATCGTTTAGAAATCGCCGCAAAGTCTAAATAATTAATTAAACAATTTAATATTTTATTTAACCATTGAGTTTAATATTAATAAAATCTGATAATATATCTCACCCATTTGTGGACACTGCTCCAATAATTCCTGCCGGACTTCTTTGGCCCACAGCATATATGCGGTGAATCTTGTTTTCTACAATTTAAAAAAAAAAAAAATTTACAATGAGAATTTAGCAAAAGTAAAATTATTTCAGCTTTTAATAAAATTAATTGTTAAATTTTAATTTAACTTACGCCTTTGTCTTTTCTCTGTGCCTTCATACGACCAATAATTTTACCATCCTTGATAATTATTTTTTTCTTACATTTCTCCAACATATAAAGACTATTTGCTTGAGACGGTGGTGTCTCTGATTCCTCTGGTGGTTCTAATCTTCTAAAACCCGTTTCTTTTTCATCAATCATAAGTGGATCAACTTCCTCTTCACTCGCTGATTCCATTGAAAAATGTTCATCCTCTGGTAAATCACCAACATCATCAGATTCAGAACCCGACGATTGTTCCTCAGTTTCAGACATTAATTCTTGCTTTAATTTTTGTGGTGTTGTATGTGTTACTGAATTTTTACGATTTCGTCCAGGCTGTTGCTGTTGTCCACCACTACTAACAACGCTATCGCTGCTACGATTTGGTGATTGAGCTAATTCAGCTTCAAATCGTTCAAGCAATTGTTGTGCGTGTAATTGTTGTTGAGCTTTTTGTTGGCGTTTATGTTTACTGTCTGCTAAATCATCAGGTGATTCGAAATCCATCAATTTTGATGATTTTTTTCGAACACGGCCACTTCGTGAAACGCCAGTGACTTCTAAATCTGAAACAATAGAAAAGACTACATCTTGCCAAGGTAAAAACCGAGCCCATAATCATTGGAACTCGATAGCTAGCTACATTTAATCATCTGTTAATAACCAAAATGGTTCAAATTAAAAATAAAATTAGAGTATTTAATTGAATAATCCTGACAAAATAAAGTAATTTGAACATTTCAGGCACAAAATATATTAAATTAATAATGAAGTGAATATAAAATAATTATTGAAGCAACAATAATTTGAATAAAAATACTCTAGTTGAATAAATTCGTTGGAAATAAATAAAATTTTTTAAATAAGGTATTGATAATTATTTTATCTACAGCAATTTTTTGATTCGAACCACTTTTGGTTTTCAGATGCTCCTTCAATTCATGACATGATCGAGCAACGAACACAACAAATTAACTACATTTTACAGGAAAAATTGGACAAATTAAATAATAATACCTACATATAGAAAATATTCATCTTAATAATTGTAAGTAGAAATAAAATATATGATGAAGGAGCAAGCTCTACTGTATTAACTATTCAACGATAAAATAAAATAGTATATATACAATGCATGGAATAAAGTGCTTTTTGCTACTTATCAAATATAATTTATAAAAAGATTTCGTGCAAGAAAAAAAGATAAAATGATCGTTTTTATTACTACTGAATATTTATAAAATAAATTAAATGACAATATAATTGATTTATAATTTTTTTTTTTTTTGCCAAATATAATTTCTTAAGACTTTTACATTTCGTTCGATGATACTTGGGATTGGTTATAAAAATTTTCAAAGAGATCAAGTCAGAAAACATAATTTTATAGTATTTAAATTCACCACGATAATTTATATGGCGCTGAAGTAAGTAAATTAATAACGTATACGTTGGAGTGAGAGCAATCAAGCAATGAATAAAATTGTTTTCTTTTGTAATAAAGCTCGAATCATGCATAATAATAGTGATAAATTGTAACCCATTTATTACTGGAGTTACCCCTAATTGAAAATAATTCATTCGAATATTTTAATTTAAATATGCATTCTCACCGTCTGTTTTTGGACGTTTTGGTGATGCGAACGAATCCATTGCGCCACTCAGCTGGTCATTAACTCTTTTGCGCCTAGGGGTCTTCTCAGATTTCGCGGGCTTACAAATCTCCGTTTGCATCGTGCTTAACCTATATTTTATTCACACTGAAAAACAATAATATTTAATTATTATAATAAATTTATTTATTACTATTTATGACGACGCAACAGTGAAATGTTTTTAGATAACACGATGTTTTTAAAAACAACTGCACAATGATGCAGTATGACGCACAATGCGCATGAGTGCTATAGTACATTATGGCGGGAAAGTATAAATAAGTAAAATAGAGATTGTAAAAAATTTTAGGTTATGTGAAGATAATATAATCGATAATTAAATTAACTAATATATTTTATTTACAGCAGTAATATTATTTTAATATGGAAAAATATGTTTACTCAATATTAAATTCTGTTATTTGATTATATATAAATACATTGTTTTTTAAAAATATATTTATATTGATAATGGAGAATTACAATAATTTGATTTTTGAAATATTCTAGAGAGAAAATATAAATAATAAATTTAGTAAAATATTGCAATTATGATTTATTTTTATTTTAGTCAACTTATCTTTTATTTTGTTAGTTTATTTATATTAATTAAAAATAGTCGGAAATGAATTTGAATGAAACATAAAGTTTATGTTAAGTTTGTTTTTAATAAAAAAGAAAACATGTGAATGCAAATTATATACATTTCATTATTTACATGATTTATCATTAAAATAATTGATTACTTTGAGAATCGTTTTTTCTTTTTTTGCTTTTTTTCATCGGGTGAATGAAAATTTGTATCATCAAATGTTGAATTTAATCGTTTTTCACCACTCTTTACTGATATTAATGATTTTGATCCTTTGCTTTTAAGAGCACTAGTCCATTCCTCTTCGGAACCTTTAATTGCATATTGACTTAAATTTTCATTTTTTAATTTTTGTAATTCTTTTTTCTGCTTTTTCATCAGTTCAGCTGCAGTCTCTTCAAGTTCTTTTTGCATATTTTTTCCACTCTCGACATCAACTTTAACGCCATCATTAACACCTTCTGTTATAAACATTGTTTTTTCGATATATTCTTCATCAATACTATTCAAATATTGAACTGATTTACGCACACTTTGATTGAACAAAGCGAGCAATTGTGATGTTGATAAATTTAATTCTTCTGCTACTTTATCCACTGTTTTACATTGCAATCCTAAACCAAGCAAAATTGCTGCTTGTGCAGGAGAAAAATGTACGTCATTCATTAAATTTTCAAAATATAATTTTGCTATTGATGATATTGGTGACATAATTAAATGATAATCAACCATATTGTTACTATATTTTTTCAATAATCTAAATTCACGTGATTTAAATATATCATCCAATTTTTCCTTACTAATTTTCGTGCCCGGAATTGTAAATACTTTATTTGTCAATAAACTTAGTGCCAATGATGGCGGGTACTTTGAGAATTCACGCGACAATGATTGAATAAATTCACGACGAAAATCTCTCCAATAATGCTCTAACCATTCATAATTCTGATTTTCATCATCGATATTGACTTTCGACAACATTATACATGAATATTCACCAGTTATATCATTAGTTGTTGTTCTTAAATAAACTGGAACGAAATTCGATCGTTTCCAGAATTTCAATAGCGGTTCAGTCAAACCAAATGACACACCAAGATAATCCAATCGTTCTGGTCGTCGTTCAGTTAATTTAATAAGAAGTGGTGGTAAAGATGCTCGTGGTTCAATTGTCTCCTCCAACAAATCAACATTTTCATCAACAACACGTTCAATTTCAGTCGTTTCCTCCACATTTTTATTATCAATATTCGGTATTTTCATTTCATAATATTGCTTAAGAAGCTCCAATGCTTTTGTACCATAACCCATACCATAATAATCCGGATGTGTTGCAATTCGAATAATTCTAGCGCCAGCCAATTGCGGAAAATTATTGTCATCATGATACTGGGCCAATGTCCACGGTATTAAATCACCAGCTGCACGTTTGCCTCTACCAAATCCACTATCAATCGTATTTTTACTTAATTCACCCTCCAAACTAACTTGAATAACTACCAAAATTTCCGGTAACCCTTTTCGTTCAGGATTAACCGGTCCCAATAAGCAAAATAAATGATGTGCAGGCGCATCTGACATCATTTGCAAATCATTTGGGCTATTTTTATAATGTGACGCAACATAAAGTGCAACAAGACGTTGTAAAAATAACTCTGATGCTTTGTGATATGAGAACAATGTATCTCTATTGATATAATATAATTGACATGCATCTGGTGCAGGAAAACCTGATAAAATCGGTGCATGAGTCATTGCATCAAGGCACAAAAGATTTGTTAGCCATTCTTCAACTTTGTCACCTGGTTTATAACGAATTGATTCATCCAACGTGAGCTCGTACAATTGTCGTCCAGATATCGTAGATTTATTTGTGTTTAGTGCTTTAGTTGTATCGGTATTATCATGACTATTTGAACCTGCAGATTGTTGTCTCAATTGTTGCAATAATTTTAATGATAATGAACGTCCAGTGCCTTCATAGCCATTTATTGTTGATGATAAAAATACGAGATATGGTCCAAGCATGGCTTTCACATATGGTAATGGTATTGCAGCTGCTTCATCAATTACCAATAATTCAGCATGACTCAATTTGTGTGCATCAGTTGGATGAATATATTGTATTGTCTGACGATGATCACGTGAAATGTCGATTCGTACGATAGCTTTATTAAATTCTGGATTAGTAGATTGTCGTAAATCATAATCATTACGTTCTTCATAAGCAAGTGCTTGAAATCCTCGAATAACAAATTCAAATAGTGTTTTTAAATTTTCTGGACTTGGACTGGATACATAAATATTAGAATATCCAAATGCTACTGCGCCAGCAATAGCCAAACCCAATGCTGCTGATTTTCCACGACCTCTAGCAGCTGTTAATGACACTGTTGATCGTAATGTTTTTTCTGAAATAGTTTCAATGAATTTAAGTAATGCTTTAGCTTGATCAAATGTCTTGCAACAATTAATCAATGCATATATCGGTTGAGTATCTTGTAAACTCTCCTTTAAAACTTTTAATTCCGGTTGTTCTTCAGCTAATACATTTTTTGGTACAGCATCGACTTTTAAATTTTTTGATGATATTGGCAAGACACGTAATTGATCATCAACAACCAAACATCGTGTGCATGAGGCTAATGATAGCAGAAAACGTTCATTGAATCTACAAACAACATCTTGATGTGCTTCAGTCCTAAATCGACTATGAACATCCATACTCATTGTGTATAATTGTTTCAATGAATTTACAGATTGTAATAGAAGTACAATAATACCACCGCCCACAACAGTTTCTACAGTTCTTGCCAATAAATTTGGTGTTAAAGCTTCAAAGTCTTGTAGAATACACATACCATATGTGTTTCCTAGAATTTTATGTGTTTCATTATAATAGCAATAACGTATTTTTTTTGATGCAACAAAAAATTGAAATGAATCATCTTCATCAATAGCAATATTTCCAGCTTTTGCTTTATTTTTTATTGTTTTCATACGTTTCTTACGATGAGTACTGAAACTGAGCTCTTTTTTGTAACACCACAGCACATCAGGCCTTGCTTTAACTGTGGATTTTGATAGCATGTCATAAAGTAATACCACCTGAAATTAAATATATTTAAAGAATCGCACTATTTATTAATACAACATCATTATTATTTTTATATGAATAATATTCTTTCCATACCTGGTCCATGGCTTTTTCGCCAATAACGACAAACATCGTTCGATGTTTTTCAGCAACTCCATTTTCAATTAAAACACGTATGCGATTATCAATCTTTTTTCGAACCATTTTAATCTATGTTAAATGTTTTTTATATTTATTGTGATATTTGTTGCTTTATATACGTTCAAAAAATTCAATATTTATGCAATTATGCTGCCTGTTGCTGTTGCACGTGTTGCAACTTGGTTTTGTTAGGTTAAATTCTTCATTGGTTGGTAGTTTGGTATACTGCCGGTAACTTTGAGCTTCTTTCAAAATATCGCGGCCACATAACCTCTAATTTGAATTTCGAAATAATGTTTTATTATAATTACATAAAATATTTTTAATTTCCTGAATTAATTAGATGATAATAATAATAACCTTGATATATATTTTAATATCTTTATTTATAATATGAAAAATTCGTACTCTTTAATATTAAGCATGGAATTATTAAGTTATCATCAGATAATTAGTTATAAGATATACAGACAACAATATGTGGTGAATGATCAAATATTAAAAAAAAAAATTTGAAAGTAGGTTCAAGTTAGAAAATAGGGTTAGTTCAAATTTATATATTCCAAAACAAATAATCGAATAATAGAGATAAAAAAAAATACATTATTTCATATCATTTTATAGCTAGAATATTTGCTTAAAATATTTAATATTTGAATTCAATAATAATTCTACTCTCTTTAATAATTGTACAATATAATTTCGCTGATAATTTCAGTGATAGTAATAATATTTTTGGAAATTCCACAAGGTAAATAACCCTAGTAAAATATCAAATAAAATAATACAAATTTATATAAATGGATTTATTATAGAGAATTAATTGTTATTAATACATATTATAAAAAAAATAAAATAGATAAAGAATTCATATATAAATATAATTTTAATTATTAAAATTGCATATTTTGTTTTATAAAAAAATTAATTTCTCATAATTATATCCAAAATGGGATTTACTACTTTAATAATATTCATATAACTTTGCACACCTCATTATAAGTAGTGAAAAAATAGAAAAAATACAATCCAAATTATCTCATTCATTATCAACTCCACAAAGATAAAACGCACAATATATATGTATACATTTGACTTAAATTCAAGTATGCATTATGATTGGTTGAACAAATCTATAAACACAATATTTTTTCGATAAGATGCCATAAAATATAAAATATGACTTTGCAAACTCAAAACAAATTGTTTAGTACTCTGTTTCACATTCAAGTCGTTCCATTCTTAATGTCGAGAAATTCAATAACTTATTTCTATTATTAACATAAATATTTATCCCTTTTGCATATTTTATTAATATTTATTAAAAATGGCACCTGATGCAAAGCCATCAAGTTCTGCAATTATCAGTGAGTATAATAAAATAATAATTTATTTCAAATAAAATTCTGTAAAGGATATTCATTCTTCATTTTTTTTTTTTTATTTATTTATTAATATAATAAGTAAGTTAAAAGTTTTACATATTAATCAAACAAATTGTTGTTTATTTAATGTTTCAGATGGTGAAGAAAATGGAATAGATGACGAGTCACAAAACACAGTAAATATATTAAAATATTTTATTATTTTCATTCATTTTTTTTTTATTCATTCAGACTATTATCATACATTTTTATATATCAGATATTGTAGCATGTTAACCCTGACATGTTCCTTCAATTCAACCAATTTATCCATTAATTTCTTTCCACCCGATGTAAACTTTAAAAGATTATTTCGATAGCATTAAAAACACACAGAAATATTTATTTTATTTATTTATATACCAATGTGTGTATAAATAAAATTCTTTTTTATAATTATTTGCTTTATTATTGCATGGGATTCGTGTATTAATCATTGTTAATTGTGTCATGGATGCTAGTGTGAAAAATTGTTCTTGTCATGTCAATAACAATAGTCAATTAACTGAAATTTATGAGAAAATAATTTTTATTCAAGTTCATATTCAACAAGTCTTAAAAAAAAAAAAATAAAATGATACAAGGAATATAATAATCTTATGAAAATGATAATATCAATGAGATAAAACTATTAAATTGATTGGTTTTCTTACTCTACTAAAATTTATTTTATTCGATAATGTTACATACTAATTGATAAATATATTAATAGCTTTATATAATGGTTTATATATTGCATATAATATTATATATTAGAATCAATTTTATATTGTAATAAAAATACTTGAACAACGTATAAATACATACAATAAATTGTTTGAACAATACACTTGTATTTTTTATTGTTTAAGCAACAGACAGTATGTATGTAAATTGATTTATCGAGGGGAATAAAATGAAAATAATTGATAAAACAAATTAATAACATTCTCGTATAATTTTTTTAAATAATTCAATTATTGTTTTGATATTTTTTTTTCAATAATATTTACAATTATGTGTATAAAAAATTTAATGGAGATAAAATTTATTGAAATAATCTACTTACATATATATGTGTGTGGAATTTCCGTGTTATTCTTCATCAGTGATATTTTTAATTAATTGATTATTTTGAACTTTGCACTAACAATATATGCGATTATCATTGAACAGGAAATGGTATGAATAAAATGAAAAAAATTAAGATTAATCTAGATCGGAATTTCTCAATAATTGATTATAATATTTTTTTTTTTTTTAATTAAAAATCTTCAAATTATATATTTTATTTGTATTAAATATTTCCAATCACTTATAATTTATACTTATATCATCGAGTGAAATTATGCGAGGTAGAGAAACTTTGTTATATAATTCTATAAAATAATTAACTCATAAAATTTATTTTATCTCATTTTATACCTCAACAAATGTAAATTCATAATTTTTCTCTACAGAATAATTTCAATCACCAACTCATTATTAATATCAAAACTCTAAAAAAATGTTTAGAAAAATTCTAAATCAAATTAATTAAATTAAATTAAATTTCCAACAGAATTTTAATTTTTTTTCTCTAAAAAAATTTTATATTTCCCATGATTACAAATTCATTTCATACTTTATGTTATAAACACATTCCGTACATCATAAACAAACACAAAACAATTTAATAATAATCTTTCCACAATAAAAAAAAAAAAAAAAAAAAAAACTTGATATTTTTTCCTTAAAGTTTCAACATCAAATAAACATTTTTGAATAATAAATTATATTATTGTTTCTTATAATTATCAAACATAACAATGTTTAATACACTCATCGTAATAATAAAAATTTATTCAATATTTACATTGTATGAATGCAATTATAAAGTCTCATTTTGCAATCATTGATAATTGTCAAAGCCACAATAATTTTCAGCTCAATCGACTGGCAACAAAATATACGTTGTCGCATATCGTGTGTGGTTCGGTTGTAAATTTTTCCTTGTCATTGCGCGAACATAATTTATCTCAACGTACTTATGGCACAATTTGTGGCCTTCGTATATGGTCGATGACGTTGAGACGCCACTGTATATATTCAACATGTACCAAATTTGTGTACGCGTACCACATATTGGCAAAAGAAACAGCAGTGTACATAACATAAGCAGTTGATTGTAGCGCGTTGTTTGACCGCATTTAGTTGTGCCGTATTGTCGTGAAAGCAACTAAACAAGTTACACGCACAATTTTTTATTAGTATCATTTAATCATTTATTATTTGTTGCATTTTATTATTTATTATTAATGTCTCATAATAATAATAATTGTCATCAACATCAATACAATATTAAAGTGTTATTGATGTAAATAAAAATATAAAATTAAATTAAATGTAATATTAAAATGTCATTAACGTGACGGTGATTAAATTTTATTCAAATTTAAAATCAGGAATTTGGATAATTAATTTTGTAAATTGACTGAAAATTTCTGATGAAATATATTTGTTATTGTGCATCATTATACAAGTGTCAAAAAATTTTATTACTATAAATTTATTTATAATAAAATGCGTGAGCATGAAGAAAAATCAGAAAAAAAGGTATTTTTTTTTTATTTTTTCTTTTTGATTATTAATTTCCTCAGTCGCTTTTTTTTTTTGTGTTTTAATTTAATATCACAATGCGCTTGTCAGTCGATAATACAACGAATAATAATTGAATATTGAAATCACAGTCACTGTCAATCATTTGTTGAAAGAGAGAACGCTTGTCTATCAGCAATTATTATTTCACTTTAAATTTCGTTTCAAAAACATATTTATTTTTTATTTCAAATCACCACTTCCTACAAAACATTTATTTATCATTTTTTTTCACTTGTCCTAATTGGTTGTGAGTATATGAAATACTACATGATACAAGTAGTAAATGATTTTAAAATTAATCAAAATAAACATGTCAAACTTAATTATAAAAAAAATAAAAAATATTTTATTAAATTTTCTGAGGAATTTTTTTATTTTCTTGAATAATAAATTTTTATTTAAGTATCATTTACATAGATAATATTATTTCACAGCAGTTGTAACATATTTTTACAAGTGTAAAGTAAAACATTCTTTTATCCTACACTTTTTTTTTTTATTATATTCCCACATATTTATTTCAGTTAAAAATACATGAAGTTGTCAGTTATTTCCTGGTATTTGTTAGCCAAGGCGAACGATGGTCAATGCATCTCAATGAAGATGATAGCATAAATATATACATACACATATATACACTTAAGAATTGTTTAATATTTAATTCAAGTCACGTGTAATTGTGTTCAATGAAAACAGTATTTCTTTGAGTGAATACAAAAAAAAAAATAGGTTGAAAATTATCAGAAATAAACTAAAGATTATTTCAATTTCTTATCATTAATTCAATTGAAATAATAATAATTATTATTTATATTATTATTATCTGGTTATTAAAATATATATATTCATAAAATATCAGCTGTGACATCATTGATTGATAATATAGTGAATGAACTATTTATTTATGAACTATTACGTAAAATTGAAGGACAATGAAATTAAAAATTTTTTTTTTCTCTATTGTTTATATATTATTTCAGAATGTTGTAGAAAGTAAATTTCAAGGCTGTTGCAGTTATGTTAAATATATGTCGGTCATGAATGTAATTAAATTTATATAAATGTCATTCGATGAAAAATATTATTAAAGAATTCTTAAAAAAATTAATTATATAAAAAAATAATATTATTTCATAATAATCTTCTTTCAGAATTTATTATCAGATAAATATATAAATTTATTCATTTATATGTGTATATATATTTTTTTTTAATTAAAAATAAGTCATAAATTAAATTGGAATAATTTTTTTTTATTTATTGCAGAAACTCAAATATCCAAAATCAGTTTTTTTCATTATTGTCAATGAATTCTGCGAAAGATTTTCCTATTATGGAATGCGAAGTAAGTAAATTAATCTGTAAGGAGAATAAAAAAAATAAAATATAAAAATTATTGAATTTGATAAAAAATGTATATTATTTTTAATTCCAGCTATTTTGGCACTGTACTTTAAAAATAAATTGGGATACAATGATGACATGTCCACGGTAATTTATCATACATTTACAATGTTTGTTTATTTTTTTCCGCTATTTGGAGCGATGATTGCTGACGCGTGGCTGGGAAAATTTAATACAATATTATATCTCAGTATTGTTTATGCCATTGGTCAACTTCTGTTATCAGCAACTGCTGCACCAATCTTTGGATTGCCAATCAGGTAATAATAATATATAAAAAAAAAAGGTACATAATAATTATGTATTAATACAAGGACACGTGCCACTTTTGGGATCAAAATTTCACAACACATTTTTATTATATAAAATTAAATATATATATAAAGTAATTAAATAAAAATTTTCACTGTATATTATATCTTTTATGTCTATGTAAATAAATGAAATAGACAGATAAATTTATAAAAAAAAAATATGTAGATTGGTGCAGGAATTTTAAGATATTTTATTCATCATAAATGTAAGAGAATAAAATTGATAAAATAATAATTAAATTTATTTACAGAGAATTATCATTAATTGGACTATTGTTGATTGCTATTGGTACAGGTGGTATAAAACCATGTGTTGCAGCATTTGGTGGCGATCAATTTGTTCTTCCTCAGCAAGAAAAATATTTGGTAACATTTTTCTCAGTTTTTTACTTTGCAATTAATTCAGGATCATTACTTTCTACTTTTCTCACGCCTGAATTACGTAATGGAATCGAATGCTTTGGCGAAAAAACATGTTATTCAGCAGCATTTCTTTTACCAGCAATACTAATGGTCATATCAATTGGTAATAATTATTTACATAAAGAAGAAAACAAAATAAAAAAAAAAAAAATTTATTAATGTAAATTTCGCTAAGTATTGCTTATTATTTTTGTAGTAATTTTTGTTGTTGGAAGGCCTTCGTATAAAATTAAAAGACCTGAGGGAAATGTCGTATTAAATGTTGGAAAATGTATTTCAGTGAGTTAATCATTTGTTTATTTAAATAAATGTAGATAATAATTGATATGTAATTTAAAATACAGAATAATGCAATTTAATTTTTTTTTTAGCATGCAATTTACAATAAAATATCAACAAAAGGAGTAAAACGTGATCATTGGCTGGATCATGCAGATGATCATTATGATGTAAAATTAATATCAGACATTAAATCATCGTTGCAAGTATTGAAATTATTTTTGCCTCTTCCAATTTTTTGGGCACTATTTGAACAACAAGGATCACGTTGGACTTTTCAAGCAACACGAATGGACGGTGAAATTAGCGGTTATCTAATCAAACCTGATCAAATGCAAGTGATTAATCCACTTCTCATTCTTATATTTATTCCAATTTTTGAAACATGCATTTATCCTTTAATGGCAAAAATTCGTTTGATTAATACTCCATTAAAAAAATTAACAACCGGTGGACTATTAGCTGGCGTTGCATTCATTGTCTCTGCATTACTTGAACTACAATTAGAGGTAGAGTGCAATTCATCATAAATATTAATATTAATTATTAATTGAATATTAATTAATAATAAATATTAATATTATTTTATTTATTAATTTTATCTACTTTTAATATTCAAATTATTTTATTCAGAAAACCTATCCTATTTTACCGTCTGATGGGCTTGCACAATTGAGAATTTTCAATCCCAGAAATTGTAATATTACAGTGGACTTGGATAATCAAAAATTTATAATCGACTCATTCGACATGTGGCAAGACACAAATATTCCAGTTATTGGCAATAAATCAATTGATTACACTGTTGATTTATCAAAATGTGGCAATGGTATCAAATCAGGTAAGCTAATTTAAATATAAATACAAGATTATTAACATATAATTCACATAAAATATGTATATTTTATTTAACTTGCAGGAAAAATAAATGTTTCGGAAAAAATTGCAATGACATATGTCTTTGGAGATGATGGTACTCCTTATAGTTTTGAAGATCGTGTTAATAAAACAAACAGTGGCAATCCAGCATTAAGAATACTCACAAATAATAATTTAAATGAAACGACAATTGTGAAATTAATAGAAAAATCAATAGTTAAACACGAAATTGTAACAACGAGTTCAAAATTACAACAAGTTCAAAATAGTTCATTCGTTGAACCCAATCCAGGAATTTATAATGTAGAAATAAATGGTAAAATGATGGAGGAATCTATTGCAGTTAAACTCGGTGGTGTTTATACATTACAAATTTATTCATCTGAAAAAGATTTTGGATCACGTCTTATTACTGTAACCCAACCAAATTCAGTGCATATACTTTGGTTGATACCTCAATATATTATTATAACAATGGCAGAGGTAATGTTTTCTGTAACTGGATTAGAATTTGCATTTACACAAGCTCCAATCAGTATGAAATCACTTTTGCAAGCTGGATGGCTGCTCACTACTGCATTTGGTAATCTCATTGTAGTAATAATTGCTGAAGCAAAAATATTTGAAAAACAAGTAAGTAAATAAATATCAGAATATATTTTTATTGTATAATAATTATCAATATTAATTTACCTATTTTGAAATTATATTTTAATTTATTTACTGAGTTTAATTATTGATTATGAGTTTTATTATTTTCAGGCAAATGAATTTTTCTTATTTGCTGGACTTATGTTTATTAATATGAGTATATTTGCAATTATGGCATTATTTTACAAATATGTTGAAGCTGAAAATGAAGAAGACAGTTGCACTGACACGAATAATTATGATGAAATTGTATTGAATGAACATGGTGGACATGTAAATTCATCATTCAAACATAAAAATGACGATTTAGATTCATGATGTAAATACAAAAATCATGTTAAATATGCACTAGTATTTTAAGTAAAACCATTATTTACCAGTGCTCATTTATTTTTAATTCTATACTTTATAATAAATTCATATATAAAATATAGAATGAAATTTTTAAATTGTACATATAATAATTAATTATATTTAATAATAATAAAATCTGTATTTTCTATTGTTTTAAAATAAATTTATTACATGTTAGCTACAAATATCTTATTTATATTATAGATAATAATTCCATTATTGAAGATAATAATGGAATTATTATCTATGAAATAAAATTAAAAATTATCAAAAATATTTATTTGTTTTTGTGTATATGTGTATTTATGTATGTATAAAATTTGTGTATCTTTTGTTGCATGTAAGAAAGGTTAATTAATTTTTGTATCTATTTTTAGTGTTAGTAAAAATATAGAAATGTGATAATTAATAGATTTCATAATTACCTAAAGATTTCAAATGTTGCCACTGCAGCGTTGTTAATTCTGTGTGACTTCCATCTCCATCTTCACAATCTATTATATTTCTTCAAAGCACAGTTATCTATATTACCACGTGTTCCGAAAAATAGTATAGTCATTTTTGATTGGTTGAGTTGTCAATATTTTGCCGTATAAATTGAAGATAATAATTAGTAAAGATTATTACAATGTGATAAGAATTCTTGAAAGTTACTCTTAATGAAATTGCTTTATTATTATTATATTTCAAAATTTATATAGTGGAACAAAAGTTTTTAGTGTCATTTACGTATTCCTTTTCGTTGTAGCAGTACAGAAGTTCGTATACCATCATGGAAAGTATTGTATTAGCAGGCTCAAGCACAACCGGTGAAGCAATTGAAGAAAAAGGAAAAAAGGTATCTTTTTTTTATTTATTTATATTTTTTTCATTATTATCCATTTTATATTCCATATATTATTATTCATTTCGTTGTTATAAAATATTGAACTCTCACTTTATTTATCAACTGCTCAAGTTCATTATTATATTATAATATATAAATATTTAATTTTAAATATATTTCTTATTCCTTTTCAAATCATAACTCAAAGTGATTTTTTCCTATTTTTAATTTACACATATTTGAAGTGAAATATAAAAGTATTTAATTATGAATTAAAATTAATATTTTTAATCCTAATCAATAATGAACTTTATTAATAATAATTTATTAGATAATTTATATGCATAATATTTATAGAACAAAAAACAATGACATTAAATATTAGTGCAGTTTCTTTTTATTTTTTATGTTGGATTAATTTAAAAAAATGATCTAATTTTTTTTTATGAATTTTATTTAAATTATTAACAATATTAATAAACGCATTAAGGAACATATATGTAATAAATAAATAAGATATATAAAGATAGTTCTCAACTAATTAATTTTATATTTATATCGTTGATACCCATTTTTTTTTTTTTTTTTTTTTTTTTTTTTTTTTTTTTTTTTTTTTTTTTGTTGACATAATAAAGAATCATCATTAAATCCCTGTGATATTTTGCCTTATCATCATATTATTAACTCGAAGCACGTTTGTCTGTTGTAGCGGACAATTTCTGAATTTAATGACAATATAAACATTTTATATATGTAAACATATATTGCATCATGTTTATAACAATCAGACGAAATTTATAACTATTTATTTAACTCAATGACCCCCAGGCTTATCCCACCTGATAAATTTATAATATCCAAACAATATCATATAAATAATAGATAAAAAAAAGTACAATTATAGATCTTGAATGAAAATATAAAAGAAAAAATAAAAAATAAAAATTGAGATAAATAATTATTTTATTTTATAAATAAAAAAGTGGATAATTTTTTATATTCAATAATAATTAAATATAGTCTTGAAGCATTTGTCAATTGAGATTAATCATTGAAACCGATTAAACACCTCTCAAAATTTATTTATAATAAAATAATAAATAAAATATTGCAATTTTTAATTTGATTTTCCTCACTAATATTCCAAATTCAAATTAACAAAACCGTATAAATCTCCCAAAATCACGTGTAATAATAATGAAAAAAAAAAAAAAATAATAATAAAAAAAAATGATGCAATTTTTAATTTATTTTTCTCATTAAATTGCAGAAAGAGAATTATCCAAAATCAATATTCTTCATAGTGACTAATGAATGCTGTGAACGTTTCTCTTATCATGGAATGCGAGGTATGTCCATTAATGCGAAGAAAAAATTTCATAAATTAAAAAAAATATATATATATATATATATAAAATACATGTATTAAACTATTGAAAATTACTAATAATATATTTAATTTTAATTCAAGTTATATTGGCGTTATATTTCCGTAACAAATTGGGCTACAACGATGATATATCCACTATTATTTATCACGTGTTCACAATGCTCGTGGCATTTTTTCCATTATTAGGAGCATTGATGGCAGACGCATGGATTGGAAAATTTAAAACAATATTATATCTCAGTATTGTTTATGCTATTGGACAAATACTTTTATCTGCAGCTGCTACACCAATCTTTGGATTACCAATCAGGTATGAATTATTAATAGTTGTATTAAAGAAGAAAAATTATTGTTACATTGGAAACACTTTCATTTTATAATTTAATTAATTTATTTTTTTTCCTTTTTTTTTTCTCTTAGAGAATTATCAATGATTGGACTTGCACTGATTGCTTTAGGCACAGGTGGTATCAAACCATGTGTTGCTGCATTTGGTGGCGAGCAATTCATTCTACCACTGCAAGAAAAATATCTGAAAACCTTTTTCTCAGTTCTTTATTTTATAATTAATTTAGGATCATTGGTCTCGGCATTGCTCACGCCTGAATTGCGAAATGGTATCCAATGTTTTGGTGACACCACATGTGATGCAGCAGCTTTTCTTTTCCCAGCAATATTGATGATACTTTCAATTGGTAATTCATAATGAATTTATTATTTTATTTGAATATCAAAAAAAAAAAGAAAATAATCATCTTAAACTTTCTAACTTTGAAATTTTGTTTATCATTTTTCCCAGTGGTTTTTATTATGGGAAAGTCTATGTATAAAATTAAACAACCCAAAGGAAACGTGATGTTTGACACTGCACGATGTATTTATGTGAGTTATTAATAATTTATTTATGAGAATAATATATTTAAAGTAATTTATTATATAAATTAGAAATAAATATTGAATTGAAAAAAATCATATAATAAAATTGTGTAAAAAATATTTTTAGAATGCAGTTTATAATAAAGTATCATCGAATGGTGTGACACGTAATCATTGGTTGGATTATGCTGATGATAAATATGATGTTAAACTCATAGAAGATATTAAATCTTTATTGCGAGTTTCAAAATTGTTTTTGCCACTTCCAATTTTCTGGGCTTTGTATGATCAACAAGGATCACGTTGGACTTTTCAAGCAACACGAATGGACGGTGAAATTGGGGGTTATTTCATTAAACCTGATCAAATGCAAGTGATTAATCCACTTCTCATTCTTGCATTTATTCCAATATTCCAAACTTGTATTTATCCATTATTGGCTAAAGTTAAATTGATTGATACGCCATTAAAAAAATTAACAACCGGTGGATTTTTAGCTGGTGTTGCATTTATTGTATCTGGTATAGTCGAACTTCAGCTGGAGGTACAATAAATTGTATTCCAAACATTAATATACATATATTCTATTTAATTAGTCAAAATATTAATAATATATTTTTCTTTTAATTTAGAAAACATATCCAGTTTTACCGTCTTATGGTCTTGCACAATTGCGGATTTTTAATTTAAGAAATTGCAGTATTGGAGTAAACTTAGGTAATGAAAATTTCACAATAGATTCCTATGACATGTGGCAAAATACAAGTATTCAAGCTACTGGCTATGAATCAATTGATTACACCATTGACTCTTCAAAGTGCAGAAATGACAAAAGAAAAGGTAGAAAAATTCAAACATACTTTTATGCTTCAAAATATTTTTTATTTACAAATATATTATTTATTATTAATTGAATTAACACAATAAATTTATAGGAAAAATTAATGTGCAGGAGAACACTGCAATATCATACGTTTTTGGTGATGGTGATGCTACTCACAGTTTTAAAGATCGTGTAGATAAAACAAAGGGAGGTTATCCGGCTTTGAGAATACTTTCTTATAATACTCTGAATGACTCAAAGACAATTGTGAAGTTGATTAAAAATTCTGTGATTGAGCACACGATTGAAGTAACAAATACCAAATCACAATTAATTCAACATAGTGAATTCATCGAGCCCAATCGTGGCATTTATGATGTAGAAGTAAATGGTAAAACTGTGAACTCTATTTCATTAAGATTTGGTGGTGTTTACACACTGCAAGTTTACACATCGGAAAAAAGTATTGAAACTAGTCTTGTAACTGTAATAGAACCTAATTCATTGCATATACTTTGGTTAATTCCTCAATATATCGTTATAACAATTGCCGAAGTAATGTTTGCAGTAACTGGATTAGAATTTGCATTTACTCAAGCACCAAACAGTATGAAATCACTTGTTCAAGCTGGATGGCTTCTAACAATGGCTACGGGTAATTTAATTATAATAATCATCGCTAAAGCAAAAATATTCGACAGTCAAGTAAGTATTTTAATTAACTTTATCTTGATATTTCAATTTTTATACGAAATTTATTTGATGTGTCTTAAAAATTTTTTCAATAATTTTTTTTTTTTTATCTTTCAGGCAAATGAATTCTTTCTCTTTGCTGGACTTATGTTTATAAACATGATTATTTTTTCAATTATGACATTATATTATAAATACATTGTTGTTGGAGATGAAGATGACAATGAAGCAAATTGTCATACACTGGATGAAATAACCTCAAAAGAAAATTGTAGCGGTTTTGTAAATCCATCATTTACAGATAAAAGTGATAATATAGATTGAAATATTGTTACATGCATAAGTAGAAAAATGATTTATTACAAATATATATTCGAAGAATATGATATTTTTGTTTTATCAATCGTATTCAACGATTGAAAATTAAATATCATTATAAAATAGTTTTACACGATTTGAGATTCAGAATTATTTTCTTTATTATTTTGTGCTCATAAAATTAAACAGTATAGAATAATTGTACATATTAAATATTATGTATATATGTATATATAAGGTATATATATATGTTTTATTCTGCACATTATATGTAGTAGGAAAAAATATTTTATATTTTTATTGTATAAAATCTATACATATATAAAAATTATAAATCATATAGTTTAAACTAATTGAATTATATTAGCTGAATTGTGTTCGTATTTTTATTTTTTTCTCCTTGCTTTACGGTAGATATTTCTCGTTGTCAATTTATTTGAAAACAATTAACGATATTTATGATAAATATATAAGAGAAAATTTTTTTTTAACAATGTTAAACATGTATATATGTATAATAATTTTATGAACAATCTCCAGTTTATGTAACATAACCTTTTATTTCTGTCTGTTTATTTTATAATTAAGTATTACATAAATTTCTGATGGCTCAAAATCAATTTTTTCAAATGATTTTCACTTCAAGGACGGATGATAATCTTTTAAGTGATGTGGATAAATTGTACAATTTGTGTTTTACGAATTTGTTACTAGGAGTTACATTTCGAAGAGGTCCGAAAAAAGTTCTTAAAAAATTATCAAATATATTTAATAAATATACACATATTCAATTACAAAATATTGGGCCATACAGAATTCTTCCATGCTCTATAAAAGTATTGTATTTATGTGATGAAGAGTTTTATGAATCGAATAAATTTTGTAAATTACGACGAGATAAAAATTATAAATTGGCCAAATTATATTATCATAAACTTCTTAATTTATATATTTCAAAACGAACTACAAATATAATAAATATTGTAATTGAAGTTATTCATGAAGAAGGATTTTGGCAATGGGAAGATTTGTGTGAGGTTTTAATATCAGGATTAGTGAATAAAGGTATCAATGGATTTAATGTCGTTCAGTATTTATTGGATAAAGTGGAAATAGAGGAAACAAATTTTCATGATGCCAGACTGATTATTCGCACATTAAACATCAGTATTTTCGAAAATTATCCATGGCCAAACACGAATGAAACGTTAATAATTATTGAAAGATTGTTGAATTTTTTTCACCAAGAAATAAATGACACATCAAATGCAAATACAAAAAATAAGTTTTTGACACGAAGTATTGAATTTTCTATAACTAAAATGACAAAAAATCTCTCCAATGATCATCGTCATTATATTATTCATCAATTGTGTTCTTGGACAGTTGAAGAAACTTTTGAAGAAACTAAAATATTAGAATTCACAAGTATTTTAGAGTACATAGCTACTGTGCAAAAAACTAATTTTTTAGCAAACTCACTAAAAGATGATTTATTCATAGTTGTTATGCAAATGATTGCATCATCCAGCGCAATAGTTAACATCTTGGGTAACAGAGTTCTTCAATATTTAATAGATCGCGGAAAAAATCGATCACAATTTGAATCCCCACAAATATTTTTTGAGAATACAAATTACAAAATAAATGTCAGTGAATATGATGAAAGAGATAAAGAATTCTTGAAACAGCATCGTGAAATTTTTCATGATACATTTGTCGAAGGTTTCATAACTCATTCGTCAATAAGACTCAATTTGGAATGTATGTATTGCACCATTTGTTTATTAGCAATCGAAGTGCCATGTGGATTTACCGCTGCTGCTCTAGTTTGTCTCATCATGAATATTCAAGATTTAACACTGAATGAATCTGATATAAATCACGATAGAGCCAATCATATTCATACAACAATAATGGCAATAATGACACTTATTTGTTGGATCCATCATGCCAGAGTTCTTTATTCTCATGTAAATGAAGTGATGATGCAACGTGCTCAATGGGCACCATATCTCAATCCACCATACAAAGCTCAATATACACCTGCCACTCATCACATTATGTGGAACAAACCAGAGCATTTTTTTGTCGATTGGGAAGTACGTTTCGGACTTTGGAAATGTTTTCGTTTATATGCTGTGAGAAATAATGATGATTCTAAAAAAGTAGAAAACACTTCAAAACAAATTAAATAATCAATAATAATTTTAATATACAATTTTTTTCCGTCTTATTCAAATATAATTCACGCGTCTACTTACTTAAAAGTATATGAACGTATTTTACAAATTTAACATTGAAAAATAATAAACAATGATTCATTTTTTTAATTCACTCTCGAATTAAAAATCTACAGATACCATTTAATACAAAATTTATCATAACATACTGTACAGTTATTGAATATTTATCTAAAACCATAAATCACCGCCCACATCTTCATCAGGTTGACTTTGTTGTTGATTTTCTTGTTTTACTGGTTCACTTGGTGTTTCTATTTCCTCATCGCTTTCAGACACAGCTAAATCATCATGTATTTTATCAACCTCAACTTTTTCAGCACGTGGTGGCAGACCAGCAAGAAGAAAATCGGACGGATCATAATTCGGATCAACATCCATACTTTCATCTGCAAATAAAACGTAAATTGAATATGGAAATATTGTAAATGAAATTAAATAAATTTTATTCTGTTTTTTTTTTTGTTTTACCTTGTTGAATTAACGGTGGAACGCCCAAGTATAATCCAACATTACCCAATTGTACCATTGCCTCAGCTGCCTGTTGACTGTCATCATCAGCTGCAGCTTCATTACGATCTCTCATTTCACCAATGTCAAGTGCCTCTATATCAGCCGACTCTGCGTGTTCCTCAGGCGCAAAAGGAACTTCATCAAATTCATCTTCACTAGAAAATTGAAGATCTTCTTCGAGTACATCTTTTTTCTTTGAATGTGCATTTCTCCCACTGATATCACCTTCCATATCACCTTCAACATCGACAAAATCAAAATCATCCATGTGCGATTTGCCAAAAGGATAATCCGGTGAATTTGTTTGACTATTTCGAAAATCAGGTTCAGCTATGGTATAATTTTCTTCATCAGGTCCAAGCCATGATGATTCCATATCTGCTTGTTCCATTGCTCGCTGTTGAACAAGTGAAATACTATTTTCTAATTGTGTCAAATGTTCATCATATGTATCCAATGTTTCTTTGGCAATTTTCACAACAATTTCAGCTTGTTTTGTTAATGGTGACTCTTTGGTATTATACAAAGCACAATTTTCCAATATCTGTTCAATATCTCGTAAGAATTCATGACGATTATGATACTTATGTGCAGTCACTTTTTTTGCAATTGTTTCTAAATCCATTGGTCTTTTAATAACATTATAATAATCCTTCACTGATTTTTTATTCACCGGTTTGACAAATGGCCATGCTTCGGGGATGGATTTTAATTTAGCAATTACAACACTTTCAAGAATAAAGGTAAACGAAACTTGATCATCATCATCGAGTAATGGATTTATTGCTTTCTCCAATCTCATTAATCTGTCTTCTTTCTCAGCAAGTCGTTCTACACACATTTCCAACATTCTTTTTGCTGCAACTGTCAACGAACTCTTTGCACCATTATACACTGTTGAATTCTCAACAATTTGATTTACATCTGCGAGAAATTCTTCACGACTTTGATATCGTTTTTGTCGCAGATTTTCTCGAATAGTTTGTAGATCCATTGGACGTTGAACAATTTTATGATAATCCGGAACATCCTGTAAAATGATTTAATTTTTTCTCATAAAATAATAATAATAAACAATGAAAAAAAAGATAGCATTGATAAAAGTCATGCTCACCTTGGCATTAACTGGAAACAAGAATGGTTGCACATCCGGTAGATCTCTCATTTCATTCAAGATACTCTCTAATATAGTTGACATAACTACGACAGGATCTGTTCTTCTTCTATTAGCTGGTTTCTGATGCCTCTTGAGATAATCGCAATGATCATCGCCAGTTGCTCTTCGACGTTTTTTCGCACCCACCGCATCTTTTGGTACTTTAAGAAGTAACGTCCGCCTTTTCATCTCTTCCGCGTGCTGCAATTAATTTTCATTTGTTAATAATTTTTTTTTTTAGAATCGCCATAAAAATTTAAGGAAAAAATAAATAAATAAATAAATAACTGAATATACAAAACGAACCTTAATGAGTTTCGATGACAATTTAACTTTAGTACCATCAACATTAACAAGATCTTGATCGTCAGTATTCAATTGCTTTTCAATTTCTTCTTCTTGTTCCTCAGTCATCGCAACATTAACTGGCGCAGTATTTGCCATACTATTTTGATACAAAGGACAAGCTTTATTTGTTCTCATGTGTCCTACATTACCACAAGCACCGCATTTAAGTTTTAAATCTGGCTTAAGTTTAGGTTTTTTACGTTTCGATGGTGATGTTTCGGATTTATTATGTTTAGATGGCAATGTAGTAGTCGGGAAATTATTAAATGGAAGGATATTGGATGATGTGGTTGTTGGGGTATTTGTATTGCTACGATCAAGTAAAGTTGATGTAGGTGGAAAATTACTTGTAGATGGACCACCAAGCATTCGTTCGCGCTCTTGATTTCTTTTAATTCTTCTCAATTGTTCCTGTATTCGTCTTTTTTCTCGTTTCATTTCTTCTTTTTGTACCTCATCCAATGTAGCAAATTGTTTGATGAACGTTTCATCCTTGGAATTACGTATTTTAATATAAGTATCAATAACCGCTGGCTTTCGTACAATTTCATATCGTTTATATTCTGTACCGTCAGGATTACGATAAGTTCGAGATATTTTTAATACACGACCCTGTTGCGTACTGAAACCTTGACCCTGCTCATTGCCGTCTTCCTCATCGTCTTTCTTTTTATCTTTCGGTTTTTTGTTGTCTTGCTCTTGCGATTCGCACATTAACATTTTTCTCAACTCCTGTCTCTGTTGTTCTTCACGCTCCAATGACAATTGTGAGCTTGTTTTTTTATTTGACAACATATTTTCAATATTTTTACCCATTTCCTCAATCTCTGAGCTGTCTTCATCTAAACTTTCGCCCTCATCTGTACTTAAAATTTCCGCAGATGACAACACACGATTTTGTAATTCAAATATTCGCTGACATTCATCTTTATATCGTTCCTGATGTTCAGCAATGGAAAAACGATTTCCACGTGAAAATTTAGTCATACCTTCTTCACCAGCTTTTGCCTTTTCCGTTGAGAGTGTTCGTACTACATCAATAACTTCCCAACGTGATAATTGCTTAATCTCTTCCTCAGGTACACCGAATTTACGAAGCAACGCTTTGGCATTGTTTAATGATAAACGCCGTAAATCGGCGTCAGTTCCCGTTACAGTACGTTTTGGCTGTGCCTCTTGTTCTTCCTTACTTATTGTCGGTTTATTTGGTACTCGAACATATGAAAAACCTTCACCACAACCAGTTGGATCTGCAGGACCGGCTAATTGCAACAAACATTTCCCCTTCATTGCTTGAATATAAGCACGTGTTGTATTCCATGGCGCAACTTTAACTTCATCATCCATTTTTGATTGCATCTCCTCGTCATCATCATCCTGAGGTGTAAATAAAAATTTTTCACCATAACCAGCGTCTTTTAATCGTTGTTCAGCGGCAATCATACTGAAATACGCACAACATTGCTCCGGGGAAACCATTGCTCTAATTTCTTCTTCAGTAGGCAGTCTAAAATCTGGTTTGATTACCCACCAATTTGAATCCATACCTGTTCGCTTAAAATCAGCACACAATTTTAAACGTTTCCTTATACTACTCTCGCTGTGCGATGGGAATGCACGTTTAATATCGTCCATTTTAATTCTTCTTGGTGTATCACGCGATTTCCAAAATAATCTGTATATAAAAACTTGAAGAAAATCACGAACAAAATTATTTGCACGTTTTGAATTTGGTCCAGGCACTTCATAAAGTGGACATTCCTGTCCGGCAACAAACAACGCATCAATTTCACGTATATAATATTGTTGACGTGTACGAATAACCAAAAAATCTGTTGACGATACTTTGTGTTCGTAGATTGGTGCTCTGTACATATTATTTTCAACAGCTTGGATACTTTGACCAGGTAAGAGAATGCCAAGGAATGGACTTGTATGTGCATACGCTGTTTCACCGTATTTATATTTTGGTGGACCATGATCTTTGCCGGCTTTTCTTTTATAATAATTTTTTACTTTTGAACACATGCCAACTTGATTCATAAGCGGTGGATGTTCCTCGGAGAATTCAACTAATACAATTTCTCCATCTTTTCCCGTTAAATCCTCCGCGGTGCGCATGAAAAATACATCACCACCGCCTGACGCTATTCTCTCTTGTTCGCGTTGTTTTGCTTTTTTCTTTATGTGTTTTAATAATGGCCACACGGGATGTGGACCCGGATGAGCAAGTGGACCATGACTAAAACGTCGCACTGCAGGTCGGTGAAAATTTCTCAATCTCATGGGACCCATGTGAGTCTGTACAAATGGCGCGCGTAATTCAACTACCGGTGTACTGTGTTGAATTAAATTACCACCACCAACTTTCAATCGTAATGTTGTTTCTGATGATCGTGGCATATAATATGTGTCATTTGAGATATTAAAAGGATCGCGATCAGGTGATTTTGGTGGTGGAGGTGGTGTATCTTCTTCAAGAACATTTATTACACCAGCTTTACCAAGTAATAATTTACTTTTTTTCACGTGTGGATGAGGAATTTTTACTTTAGGCTGTGGTCCATTATCTTTATGAAGTAACGCTGGATCAATATCATCTGGTATTCCCAAAACAATATTTTCGTCATTTGGATCTAGTGTTAAAATTTTGGGTTTTGGAATTTTTTTCATATTTTCAGCATCCCAAATAATTTCCTCTTCCCACAATCCATAAACCAATTCTTCATTTTCCACAGGAAATATTGAATACCAGGTATCATCATAATTGTCCTCACGTTGCTGTTGATTACCTTTACCTTGAATTTTATTTTTTTGCGATTGCATATGAACTGGAGTAGATATTTGTGATGTTGCCAATCGTACATTTGACGCAACGGGAATCGTCGCGCCTTTTCCAGGTTGTCCAAAAGCCTGTGCTGTTCTATTTCCACTTGATGGTACCCAACCTGCTGCATTATTCTTACTATTTAATTTTTGCATTACTTTATGCTTTATTTCATCACCGTTCCACACAACATCATCCTCCCAATGTAACTGTGAAACCATTAAGAATGCATCATCAAGTTGCTCCTCATCATTAAGATTTTTCTCCTCCACATTATCCTCATCTTTCTTTTCAGCCATTTTAAAACCATAATTAAATCCATCACCTGTCTCAGGCACTTTTAGCATATCATACCAAATTTGCGCTGGACCAAAACGCCAATCGGCAACTTTAGGACCCATATCATTATTTTCACCAGATTCACCGGCCTTACCAGCCTGCTCTTTATCCTCCACGGGCATCAATAGCTTTGTCTCATCATCAGAGGCACATTTTTCTGGCGTAGGATCTTGTCCGTAATTCATTACCCAACCTTTAAATTTAGTTTTTCTATTTTCATCATCTGATCCTGAATCAGAATCACGTATTCCATGTCGTTTCTTTTTTCTACGCTTACGAACACCTCGCCAAATTTGCGGTAAACTGCTGGGTTTACCGGGACCAAATAATCGTGAAAATCGTAAAACTTTATTTGGCCGAAAATCAGGAAATAAATCTGTAACATTAACATTAGCATACTTTGATGGTAACATAGACGCTAGTGGTGTTTCTAATTTTCTCTGTCGTGCTGCTTCAACTTCTTCTGGTGTAAGATTTTCTTTTTCTTCAGGCACTGGTGGCGGTGGCATTAATTGTTTATCTGATTTACTAACAATCTCTTCATCATCAGCATCATAATCTGTATTCTCTTTAGAATCTTCATGATCAATTTTTTCTTTATCATATTTATCATTGTCTTCACTTATATCTTCCGCCAATTCATTTATATCAGAAAAATCAAGAGCGGCCGGTGATTTAATATCATAATCAACATCATTGTCATTATTCTCCTTTTTTATATCACCATTTTCAACAGCGCTGCTGTTTATCTCACCATTTTCTGTTTTATGTGATTCAATACTTTTAGTATCACTAGAAATCATCTCTTGAAGAAGTGAACCAAGTCCAAATCGACCAAGAGATGCCAAATGTTGCTTGGCATCATCATCCAAAATATCATTCTCAAGTTGACCATTTTCATCAATATTACCGAATAAAAATCCAGTCATATTCATGCTGGTATCGTAATCACGATCATTATCCTCATCTGAATCACCCATGATTGTTAACGTTTATATTTTTCTCCTATTAATTAACAATTTTCTTTATTCAAAAATTACATCAACTGTAATTGAAAATTTTGAGGTTATATCCACTGTAGTTTGCGGTAATTAAAATCGTTAGTCCCACTATAAATTCATTGAAATCATTTTTATATTATATATAATATTCAGAAAGAATTAATTAAACATCTCTTTGGATAATTTAGGAAAAAACACCGTGTTTATCACTGCATTTGAGTATGCAAACTGCATTATTATGGCATTATGCACACGAATTACGAAAAGACGTCTCCTTACATGAATTGTGTCTATACACTGATACACATTGACATATATCGAGATAGTGCTGACCTCTAGGTCACTATACGTGAGCTACGGAGTTTAATTCCGCATGCTTTGACTCTAGTCTCCACTGAAGTTGCTCCAATTCATTATACAAGCTTATGATTGAGGTTATCTCAAATAATTATCTTTTTCCTCACTCATAATGATTTCTCTATTTGGTCATAGTCATTCTAAATAATATCGAAATCCCGCCATTTATATCTGATACATAAACTGTATATATATATTTATATCATGTACTATATTTCATTGCTATAAAGTTCTAGATGGCGTGGCAGTAGTATTTATGGAGGGAAAAAATATCAGTTGAAATGCTGACTTGTCTCCAAAAAACTTGAAGACAGGTCAAATATGTACAACAAAATATATAAACATGCATAATATATTTATGTGGATGCTTTGAGGTTATAAAAAAGCAAATAAAACTCTTGATTATTTATATACATGAAAAAAATGTCATATTGTTTATAATCATTTGAATGATTATTTTATATTTCTACTCAAAGTTGAAACTAGAAATTACCACAAATTTTTTTTTTAAATATTAAATAAATACACTACTAATATCTTTGTCGGTTATTCTGTGCAAACATTTTCACTTTTTTTTTTTTTTCTAAATCGTTAATTTTCTTAATCTCTAATTGAATATTTGAACAACCTGCTCATATTTATACAGATCAAGTTTCATTTTTTTTATATACACTGTATTAATAAATTTTAAATTCAAACAAACTAGATAATTTATTCATTAATTTAATATTTGAATACAAAAAAAAATTCATTCAAAAATATTTTCAGTTGCATTCAATAAATTAAACATAAAACAATTCGATATAAATAAACTTGAATTATTATTATACCTACATTACTTTACAAATGTAATATAAATTGAAATAAAAAAAAGTGCAATCCACTTGTAAATATTATTAAATTAAAAATCAATTTTCTACAATAATCAACAGGGTAAAATTTTCATTCTGATAACAAGCTTATTCTTTATCACATCAGAGTTTATATTAAACATAAAGGTGTATTCACGCTTGTGTATTTACGATAATAAATCGCAAATGATAAGATATAAATGATACATTATATCCATTCGACTCGAGTTTATTCTATATAATATAACATATTTAATATACGAATAGTATACATGTATAAACTATTATGGATAGTCATTTTGTATTAATAAAAGATGACATTGACATTGTTATTAAGCTTTATCAACTTTAATTAAATTTACAATTCAAATGAAAATAATTCCAAGTACATTTATATTATTAACTCTTGTAATTCTTTTGCATTTATTATCTTTGCACTGTATTATAATATTAAAATGAAATTTTCACGGCGTCAAAGTCAACCATTATCCAAGTTGAATATTATAATTTTTCTTTGTTGCTTTGTATTAAATATAATGGCATATAATTCATCGTTGACAGAGGGAAATATTTCTGGTGCACCACGTGAATTAAAAGTGGCAATATTTGAGGATATAAAACATGTTAAAGACAAAAGTAATCATGGTATTATTAAATTTAATATATCTTGGTTACCACCAGCCACATTATGGAATCCAACATCATATAGGTAAATTATAATAATTGCTATGATATTATGTATTTATTAAACTTGATTGTGATGTGAAAATAATTTATTTTACTTATGATAATGGTTGGTAATTCATTGCAGTATCTTATTGAATTCGATTGGGGAATTAGATACAGAAGATTTAATAATTTGTCCGGATGAAAGTGTATTTCATACAATATGGGATAAAAGTCATTTGAATATTGAACTGCCGAGTAATGAAATTATCTCAGATGTACCTGAATTAACTATTAGACCGAGGTGCACTTATGAAATCCAAGTATTTGCTAATCCAAGAATTAATGCAAATTCAAATGTCGTTAAGGTATGAAATTATCGATATTATATGTATATTAATAATTTAAATAAATTTTTAAAAATAATATCAATCGGGAAATTAATGGAAGTATACAGAATAAAATCATTTTTATTTTTAATCCTAATTATGAAAATAGGATACATAAAATATTTATTCCAGACATTTAATTTCGTGAGATTGAAATTTAATTAATAATTGATTTTATGATTTTTAATTCAAATCGATTAGTTTATTATCATGGTTTATTAAATACGTTTTTTTTTTTATACTTTTTATATATTTAAGAAATTTTGCAAGTAATAATTGGAAAATTTTACATAAAATATATTTTAAAAAATCGAAAAATTGATTGAAGAGAGATATAAATTGTAAAAATAAATTACATTTTATATTTATTTAATTATATAAAAAAATTACCAATTTCATAAGTTATTTAATCGAGATTTATTGATAGGTAAATGTGACAATACCAAATTGTATTGGCAGTTTATGTAATTGTGAGGACGCTGTAAAATTCCTTTCATTGCCTAAAGTAAACGTTGAATTATTGGATTCCGATGATATACTTATAGAATGGAGTGTAAATTCCATTAATTCTATAAATATCACATCATACATGATAGGGTAAGCTTTCAATAGTTTAAATATTTCATCATATGTATATAATTTTTATTTAATTATTAATTTGAATGATATATTTTTTAGTTATGCTGTACCAATGTTAATATCCAAAAATGGCTTTCCAATTTACAATACAACTGAAATTGCCCGAGTTCCTGCAAATATTTCACATTATTTATTATCTACTGGATCAATTGATCCATCAATTACATTAAATGAAAAAATTTTTGTAGCTGCTGTTGATATTCATGGATGTTTTGGAAATGCCACTGAGGTTTTGATCAAACGCAGTAATAAAACTGACATGTTTACATTGACCAGACAAAATCAGGTATAATAAAATATTAATATAAAATTAGAATAATAGATACATAATAAACAAATTGATTATTTAAGCTAAAATTTATTTTTAATTATTACTTTGAAAGATAAATATATCTTTTTCAGTGGTCGATATTGATTGTAACGTTGGTAGCAGTATTTTTATTATTCATCGGAATAATAGGATATTTATGGAATCGAAATTTCTTAAAGTATAAACTTATTAATTCTGATCATAAATTATCGTAAGAAAATTTGATTATTAAATTAAAATTAAATTCCATTATATGAAATTGAAATGTGTTAACCTAAAAATTGTATTTTATTTTCAGACTTCAAACAATATGTAAAATAGATGACCAGAGATATAAATGGATTGTTTCAGCTCTAAAAGAACAAAGTAGTCTGTACATACCACAAGAATTTGAGGTTAATTATTAGAAAAAAATTTTTATATCAATGCTAATATTAATATGTAATAATTATAATATCTATTATTTTTAACAGATCGATGGATATAAAGATGAATTTGAAATATCCTACAGTCGTTTAAATATCACCAACGAATTGGGTAAAGGTCAATTCGCCAAAGTATATCTCGGATATTTAGATGAACCTGGTGATTTCCCCGTTGCAGTGAAAGTGTCAAACACTTTCAATTCAATCAATGAATCCGAAGCGCGCCAACAATTGCTTGATGAAATTGTGACATTAAAGCGCGCTGGATCGCATAAAAATTTAATTAAACTCATCGGTCATTGTACTCGACCTGAAACACCAATTTGTATTATTTTAGAATATTTAGAAGGAGGTGATTTACTTGGTTATTTACATCGTCTAAGAGACAAATTGAATAACGGAAATCAGGAATATTTTATTCAATCTCGAAATGTCAAATCGGATGACATTAAAAGTAAATATATATTCCATTGAATTAATAATCGATATGATATATACAACCTACTTTTTACTATTGTGTGGATAAAAAATATAATGTTAATCGTAAATTATGTTTTATTTTTTTATGTAGTTTTGTCTACGGCATTGAATTTTACTCAGACAGCGAATGACACATTTCCATTTTTTTTCACAAACTTGACAACAATTTCCAACAAGTATACCAACTTTATTCATCAACATGTCAATGTCCAATGCAAAAGTGACATTACCAACACGTTGGCTACTTCAACGTCAACAAGTGGTGAAATTGAAAACGATCGATTTATTCGTTTTATCATAGATATTGTAAATGGAATGGAATATTTAGAGCAACGTAAAATCGTTCATCGTGACTTGGCTGCGAGAAATATTCTTATTTCCTCAAATTTAACATTAAAAGTAAGTTACAATTTACAATCAAATATTAATAATAAATTTATAAATAATCTTACAAAACATATTTAAATATTGATTTTCTTTTCTTTTTTTTTTATTTTATTTTTTTATCATAGATATCGGATTTTGGATTAGCGCGTGATAACGTTTATGTGATTGGTCAACACGGTGGTGGAATTCGTCGATTGCCAATTCGTTGGATGGCACCTGAGACATTGCGCGATCGTTTATTCACATCAAAAAGTGATGTTTGGTCATTTGCAATTGTATTATGGGAAATTGGAACACTTGGTGAATTTCCTTATTCAGAAATTTCCGATGATGAATTAATAAAGTATATTTTAGAAACTAACGGTCGTTTAAAACGTCCAAATAATATATCAAATGAATTTTATAATCTAATGCAAATTTGTTGGTCATCACAATCAGACAAACGTCCAACCTTTACTCAATTGCGTTCACTAATAATTAAAAATAACAATAAAAAAAATTTCTTCATCGCTAATAATCCCTGCTATAATTTTTTATCGGCAAAGCAAACAAATATTGAAAAGAATAAAAATCAAAATAATTAATTATCTATTACCTCATAATATAAAATCAAAATTAAATAACAAAAATTTATATTAATATATTAATATCAATTTTAATTTCCTTTTTATTTATTAAATTTTATCGATTAAGGATATCGTTAATTTAATTATTTTGTTAATGATGACATTTTCATTTTCTGGGACACCTGAGCTATTCTAGGTGATTTAACCTACGCGATGATGCCTACGCGCACCTCCCACTCAATCGCATCAAGTTTACGCCCCAGTCACATTGGCAAGGGGGTGGTGGTAGAAAAATAGAGATCTAAAGGGTAGTGAGACGATCGAATGCTACCCCCTGAGCAGTTGTAGCGCCGACTCGGCTCGAAGTTGCGTAGTTTAAAGGCACACTGTATAAAATAGTCGCACATTTGTATTAATTACTTAGTCAAAAAAATAAAATAACAATAAAATATATATACAAACATATTATTTAAGTAATCCAGCACCTATTAATCATTAATAAATAAACAAATAAATAAATAGAATAAATAATAACAGTAATAATAATAAAATAATATTAAAAATATAAAATATGTCGCGTCAACAAGCCGAATGGAAAAAAATCGTATTCGTATACATTTTACAATTATTTTCATGTAAGTTATTAATAAATGTTAATTTATTATTAATTATTGTTAGAATTTATTTATTTGTTTATTTATTTAATATTATTTTAATCGTGTCTTGGAAAGATTTATTAAAATTCATTGGCATATCTGACAGGAATGAATATAATTAATTGATTATGTTTGATAAAAAAATTTTTGGAGTTAATATAAAAGCAGGAAAAAAATATATTTACATGTATACTTTTTTGTATATAATATTATGACTGGCATTTTCCGTCGGCGCCCAGTTGTCTCACTATACTATATGATCCCTTGATATGAATGGGCCGATCCTTGAAAGCACACCCACTCGCGCAAAAATCTACGCTGAAATGAGTACAAATGATTATTCAACATTTTCACTAAAGACCGAATTATTAATACTAAAATTAAAATTAATTCATTCTCATTCACTCTGAAAAATAATTCACCTCAAATTGATCATTCAAAACAACATGAAAAATAGATAAATAAAATAAATATATATTTATATAAATAATTAAAGCTGAAACAACATTAAAAATATACATGATAGAATTTAATATATAAATTAAAAATGAATGAAATTTATCCAAATTAAATAATCAATTAGGAATATATTTATAAAATGATTTATATTATTTATTTGTATATTTATTTGTGTGTTGTATATGGTTATCCCCTGAATGTAAATCTATTTATTCAATGTATATCATGAGACTTTATATAAAAGTAAATATATTTATGATTGTATATTAGATTAAAATAATATTTATGCGTATAGTTTATAAGGGATATGTGTTTCTGATCGATACAGTAACGCCTCTCCCAGCAACAGGGTATATACGGTTCGTGTTATATTTATATACCGTCATTTCAAGTAGTTTACATCATACATGCTCCATTTAAAATGACACATTTGATCCATTCATAATTATCCCCAACAGTTTATTTATCCAACGCATAGTTATTTTTTATTAATACTTTGCAGGGATTAATTATCAGCGCATTAAAATACAAACAAATCAATCATATAAATATTTTTTTTTATATATCTATCTATATAATATATAACACAAAATATAATTATCATCATCCAAATAATTATAATGAACAAATTAAAATTATTACAAGTTGTCCAAGTGATTATTTCGTTAAGCTTTTTGATGTATTTAAATTAAAATTGTATTTTATTCTTTTGATTTTATTTATTTATTTATTTATTTATTTATTTCTGGTTTATTGGCAGATGCAACTCCTGAAGTGCGGCTTGTTGCGCCAAATTATGTCAAGTATAATAATACAGCGACATTGACATGTAATCATACTGTCGCACCTGATGATTTACATAAAATTGAATTTAAAAAAGACGGTCGAAAAATATTGGAATATATACGTGATCGTAAGGATCCATTTCGACGTTTTCCAACTGCTGGTATAGACTTTGAGGTATATTATTAAATAAATAAATATATAAACATTCTTCTTGAAATAATATAAAATGAATTCCAAAAAAGAAGAATTAATAAATAGAAATTTGATAACTGTTTAACTAATTTTAATGATGATATTATTGTGTGTATTTTTAAAAATAAATAAAAGCACACGCTCGATGGCAAGACAATCAAATTAAATGCTGTTCATTTTGAAGCAACTGGTTTATATTCATGCTTGGCCAGTTCAGATCATCCAATTTATACTGAGAGCTCTGAGGAAGTGAAGCTGCAAGTGATAGGTGAGTGACTTTTTCTTTGTGACGGAGAAAAAAAAAATAACAAAGAGAAATAATTGTGCAGGGTAATCTCAAGTATTTTATCTCCAAGAGCAATGCAGGAGCTTGTTAGCTGCTATGAAATGAAAAGAAAAGAAAAAATATTAAATTAAATCATTCATCTTTTATTTAATAATATTATTATTAGTTTATTAATTTTTTTTTCTTTCAGTACCTCAGTCAGATAATCCACACATAACCTTCAAAAAAGATGTTTACACAGTGGGTGAAGTACTTGAAGCAAATTGCACCTCATCTGCTGCATATCCAGTTCCACACTTGACATGGCTCATCAATGGAAAAGAGGTTATTTCAATTTTGTTCTTTGTTTCATTTCCTACATAGCAATTATTATCTTTACACTTGACATGTCAATTATCATAAGTTTCATCTCTTCACATATTTACAAAAAACATTGAATGTAAATAATGAAAACAAAAATAAATATCGTGGAGAAATGAATAAACATAAACATAGTTTAATTATATTTATATTATTAATTTGAAAAAATATTATATTCAATTGGTGAATTATTTTTATTAGGTAGACGAAACTCTTGTAACCACATTTCCATATCGTAAACATCAGAGAAATTTGATGTCAGCAACTTCAAAATTGGCGATTCGTGTTTCGGATTTACATGCTGGTGATAATGGTGAATTAGAAATTCGTTGTCAAGCTACAATACCTAATTTTCTTAATCACCATAAGACATATGCTGACATTAGAAAGAAAACTGTAACAGGTAATGAATAATTTAATAATTATAATTAAATAACAGTCAAATCAATTTAAATTATTGCAATAATAATTATTTAAGTAAAGAAAAAATTTTTTTTCTTTATTTATCAATACTGTACATCATTACTATTGTTATTAATATTAATAAAACATTTTTTCTTTTTTTTTTTTTCAAGTGGAAATAATACATGCGCCTGCACCAACTTCCTCATTTGCTGATCTTCCACGTGAGTTTAAAATCCTCACGACTGTGTGCACAATATGTGCAATGCACAAATTTTTTCATTAATAAAAAAAAAATGTCAATTGCTAAATAGATTATACATATGTATATAAACTTATATACATATACACATACATATATATATATACATATATATTGAAGTGATAATGTGTAATATAAAACGTAACAGATGAAAAAAAAATAATAATATATATATGTATGAAAAAATAAAAAAAAAAAAGAAGACTAAACAATGTAACGCTGCTCAAATGCTTGATGTTATTTTTTTTCTCTTCGAATTTGATTTGAACATAAACGTTAATTAATGAACTTCAGATCAAGAAAAAAATGGTCGCAAACTTTTTTTCCAAAATGTCATTATTTCAACTGTCATTGATATTCCATTTATTCCTTCATGTTTATGGTGCTGATGAAATTTCATCATCAACAACAAATGATCACAACGATAACAGGAACCGTAGTGTAACCAATGGTATTAATAGAATTGTTGGTGGTTCACCAACTACCATTAAACAATATCCATTTATGGCAAGTTTTTGTCCTTTAAATTTTTTTGTTGTCATCGTTTTTATTTTTAAAATTAATCTTCAATTAAATCTTTCTACTATTCATTCATTTATTTATTTATTCATTCATTTAATTTATCATTTATTAATTAATTGATTTATTTCTTTATTTATTTTTGGTTATTATCATTGATGTCATGGGGGAAGAACAGATCTCCATTCAGTGGCGTTATAATCGAGTTCATCGTTGCGGTGGTACATACATAATGACACATTATATTTTGACTGCTGCCCATTGTGTCACCAGGTTAAGTATTAACTAGTAGTACAATAATATTAATGAATTGGCAAAATTACTGAGGGTCCAAATAACTTAAAGTCCTAAATGGTAAATTAAAAATAGTGGAACTCGATGGTTAGCAGACAATCCTTATCTGCTGGTAGCTGTTGCTGGTTCAACTACACTTGAATTTACATCTACGTGGCAAATCCAAAGTATCGATCAAATTTTTCCACATGAGGGATACAATGGAGCAACAATGGCTCATGATATTGCATTGCTTCGGGTTAATAAATTAAAATATACTAATAAAAATCATAAATGATAATGGAAAATTTATTGAATAAAATCTCATAGATGAATAATATTTATATTCGAAATTTAAATTAGCAATTTTATTTATAGATTTTGAAGCCTTTTCGTATAACTGCATATGTTACTTTTGTTCGATTGCCAGATCAAAGTGATGAAGATCTTGTTAAAAGACAACCAATGTGTGAAGTGCTTGGATGGGGAAAAACACATACATCAACTCCTGTATGAGCTAAATAATTTTGGTTCATCAATGTATCCAACTTGGAAATAATATTTATCTTTCTTTTACTTTCCCATTGATGATAATTATTATTCTAATAATTAGTTTAGAGATCCACCATCACTTAATCGTGCAAGTGTTCCATTGATATCTTCATCACAATGCTCTCAATATGCAGGTTATCAAAATATTTTATCAGACCATATTTGTGCGGGTTTTGAAGCTGGTGGAGTTGATGCATGTCAAGTAAGAAATTTATTTATAATAATATGCTCGATGAACTATTGATATGTACAATAAATTAATGAGTTATTGTAGGTTATGAATATTGGTTTTATTAAATAATATTATTCTTCAGGGTGATAGTGGTGGACCACTTTTATGCGATGGTATTCAAATTGGTGTGACATCATGGGGACTTGGTTGTGCTGCACCTCAAGCACCTGGAGTTTACAGTCGTGTTGATGTTCATTTACCATGGATTAATCAAACTGTTATGAGATCTAATGCTGCATTAATAATTTCTAGTCGTTTTATTATAATAACGTTATTTATAGCAATATGGAGCCTGAGTAGTATTCAGTAAAGAATTAAATAGGAAGACAAAATAATGATATATAATTATATGTGAATTAGTTTTTTTTTGTATTTGAATTATATTCAATTTCCAACGCTAAAATATGAACGTTTTCTCTCTCATAAACTGATGTTGCGTGAGTATGAAAAGAGATGGCACTAATGTAGTTTTCTAATACTGAACCTTGAAGGTTATTTTGATATTTTACTGAAATTCAGATTTGTTTTTCGTCGCACATGTTACAGAAATAATCAAGCAATTCACGTGTATATTTGTTTATGTTTTTTATTTAGTTTTATTGATTCGATAATTATGTATTATAAAAAAGATTTTGATTTATTTGTTGGTGGAAAGTCTGGAATATTTAAAGGTTATACATTGTGATATACTTTTATCTAGTAATATAAGAAATACAAAATGAAAATATCAATGATTAAT
>JAQQBS010000001.1:3924457-3975999 GCA_030347275.1 Microctonus aethiopoides
ATCAAACTGTCCAACATGTTTCGTCACTTTCATTGATTTTATAAACCGATTGGCTAATAATAAATAAATCAAAACAAATTTGACGATTGTGGCGTTGCCAAAATAATTTTGTGTACCAATTATTTCTACGTCAAAAATTTTAATAAAACAATTTATATACTGTATATATTTTATCAAATAAATAAAAATCTCATCCCTATTTTGAACAATAATAAATACCCGGATTTTTTCTTTTATTTATTTTTGATTGTTTTCAAAACACACGAGGATGCAAGGAAAATTGAATGAGAGTAAAACTTTGCCCGTGTGCGTCGCTTATCCCAGCAACGCTGTGACTATCCTATAAACTTTTCGAGTTTTATTCATTATTTTTTTTTCTCTCTCTGTTCACCTCTCGGATGTATTCGCTGCAACGAGCAGCAGCATCGTCATGGTCGTCATCTGTCCGACATCAGAGACTCGGCCAAGAATAACGTCGGAGAAATCATCAAAAGCTTTGCCAAGAAAAAAAAAAAACAAACAACTGTGTGTGCTGCATTACCAACCGTCAACGAAGACTTGTCTCAAAAGTCTATTCAATTTTCATTTTCATCAATTCCATTCATTTATTATTGTCAATGACATTATTCATCATGTATGAATTTATATTTATACAAACAAGAAATAAATAAACTTGACATTTATTTATTATAGCAATTAAAATCTATTGAATGTGTCAATGTTAATTAACTTCAATTCAGAAGTTTGCAATTCAGGTGATAAAATTATATTCAACATTAATTTTGTTCCTCGACGTAAACAAATGTAATGAATAAACAGGAAAAAAAAATTGTAAAACATCTTATGGCTGATAATTGTTTGGAGCATTATTAAAGGCTCTGCTGTTATTATTAGTTGTTAATAATTAATTTTAAATAAGCAGTTAATATCTCTTCGATAATAGTGTACGTGAGAATAATTGGATTTAGTCCCCAAGAAATTATTATAATATTGGTAATAGAGTAAACCAAAGTGATCGTACGTAGGTGAACAACGTCTAACGATCGATAAATGACCTCCCCAAGGAAGTTATCCGATGCTTCAATAGTTTATGCACATGTATACATCACTATGCTGATAATTGAAATTACTCCAATTTAATGCATTGGAATACTTCGTGAATATTACCGATTAATTTGTGAAATTGATATGAATATAATGAATTAGAAAATAGTGAAATATTTATTGATTGGTTGCGTGAATTTTTTTCTATCTAATTCCAACAATGGTTGTCTGGGTTAGTTGGTAAGAAATCCATACAATGACCCAAAGTTTTTTAAAATGCGGATGTATATTCCAACGCCCTCGTTATGCAGGTCAGGGTCATAGGTATTTCAATCGATCAGTTTCTATGACGCATTTACTTTAGTTAGAGATTGTATAGGAAAAACTGGAAATTATTTTAAATAATTATCACTCGAGATATCTTTTTTTTTAATACATATTAATGTATTGGATATTATTTGTATTTGTTTTTTGAGAATTGAAGTTATGTGGGGTATTTATTTATTTATTTATTTATGGCTGTGTGATATTTAATATTTTTTAATATTATTTCAATTTTTATTTCCATGTTTTTAGTACGTTTAAAATGTTTTCTTACCAAGATCTGCTAGTGTGACCTTATCCAGGAATGGATCGACAACTGGAAGCTGTAAAATATAAAATTACTGTATAAATATTTATAAAATAAATAAAAATATTTCAGAATAATTATATAAAGAAATTAAATGTCGAAAGAAATAATTTCATTATTGATTGTATTGATTATTTTTAAGATAAATTGAAAAAAAAAAAAAATTCTATTTCTATTACCAGAGCTTTTTTTAGTAAAGTTTTGGGGCTGAAATTTTGTCGCTTCTTTACATTGGTGGTAATTTTCGTATACCACTGTGCGAGTAAGTTTGAAGGTGGAGGTCCAGAAGTTGGCGATGACTGAACCGGAGAGTTGGGTGAGATTTTAGTAATATTTACAGTCCCACCAGGACCACTGGTGGGTTCGCTCGTTTGTCGACGAAATAGCATTGTATAAATCTCTTTCAATCCTTCAAAATTTTTATTTCGATGTTTTTTTTAATAACTATTCAAACGTGAAGTTGAATATCTTGAAGAAATTTATTTTTCTTCGCTAATATATTTTTCTTTTTCAAATAAAATTCAATTAATTAATTCAACAATTGTTTCGATTCAAGTTGTTACCAAAAAGTAATTACACATAGAGATCAATAAACATCGTATGAAACACATGATGAGCACTTTGGCCTTTCAGCTTTTCATATTCGTTTTTTCTTTTTCGATTTGAAGCAAAAAAATACTTTAAATATCCATAATGTAAATATCACCTGTAAATTCACCAATTATAAAATTTTCCTGTAAACGTCTTTATTTTTTCTTTTTCATAGAAAATATTGAATTAAAATGAACCACCCACTAAAGCAATTATTCAAAAATTTATCTAACACTCACAAGAGATTTCGTGAATAAAATATTAATTATATTTTAACGTATGAAAATTAGAAAATGCTTTGTACTGGGATTATTAAATATTTAATTAAAGTTATGAGGCACTGTGTAAAATTACTGGAATATAACAAAGGATAAAGAGAAGCAGAGAAATAAAAAAAAAAAAAAAAGAGGATGTGCGAATTCAGATTGGAATAAATTAACTGAAGCGTCAAACAACATTCTCGCACAAGTTATATGTCCACGTCATTTTAAAATACTCTCTTCAATCGAGCATGATTATTATCATGTCATTAACACTCCTTCTTTTTCTTTCACACACAAATTATAAAAATAATTTCGTCCTATAATACCATTTGTTAATATCAAATTATCAATTATACCCTCAAACGTTTTTTAATACAAAAAAAAATTTTGAAATAATGCTACGACAAATGGTAAATAAAATATTTTTCCATTAGCAAACCCAAGGTTAAAAATAATTGTTTTTGGCAAATGACTTCTATTAAAACATTTTGGCACACTTATAATATTGTTGCATTGAGAATAAATCCAATTGACTTGATAAAATAATGTAAATGCATGCAATGGAAATATATTAAATACAAAGGAAAACAAACAAAATTGATCTGCAATGACATTCAATGTTCACAAGTAAATTTTAATCATATCGAATAACAACTGTTAATTAAACTAATCGAGCTTGAAGTCAGTCACGACCGTCGCTTTGCTCCACTGTATAAACACTGCGTGTACAGTTTAATAATACAACAGCAGAATGTTTATACAGTACAAGAAAAAAAATAAAATAAGTAGTGATCAAGAAGGGAGAAGAGTTGAGACAATCAATATGTAGATGTTGTCGCGAATGTATTAATTTGAGCCTTGCCAATTTTAATTCTATATTTCTTCTTGCTTATGAATATATTAATGCACCTGTAAATGGTGAACTGCTTATGCGCACATTTGTTTTTCTTTATATGCAAATTTCTTATATTTAAATCATACGAATAAAATTGTGTATAAATTATTGTGGAAATACCAAGACGTGCATGATAATAATTGATGATGATGAAATCAATCAGACAGTATTATACTTTTTGCAATGACTAATTCAACAGTAAAAAAAAAAATTGAAAAATAAAAATTATCAACACTTTATAGTTACATCAATGATCATTTAAATTTATGTAAAATAATAAATATTAATTTATAAAATATTAAAATAATTTACACAACATAAAAATGATTTTGTTATTATAAAACTATATATGAGTATATATTATTTGTGCATTTATTTATGTGTTATAATTAATTTTATCGTTATATTGTGAGGATTATTACAGCTTTATTAATACGAAGAAAGAAAAAAAATTCTTAGTGCCATAAATAAAATAGAAATTAATTTAATGCGAGAAGAAAGAATACCGCTGAGAAATGAATTTATTGGGAATAAACAAATTAAATTGTACGTGGCAGAACACATATTAATGAAAATATTTTCTTGATGGATATTACGATAGTATATAATTATTTGATAATAAAAATATATTTTCTGTGTAATATCAATCAACAATACGAGAAACAAGATAATTTTGTTTTCACCCGTGGAGAAGTATAAATTTAATCAATGGGTTATTTGTCGAATAAGAATGTAATGAATTATGACATCAATATGTATAAAGACAAGTCTGATATTATGATAAAAAAATTTTATGATCATAAAAAAGAAATGAAAAAAAATAATAATTAAGATAATTTCAAACGATTCGTAAATAAAATTAATTTTGATGAATTTTAATTATTATCTTTTGAAGGATTGTTGATAATATCCTTCGAAAATACTCAACGAAGAATAAACTATGAATTATTCACAATTCAATTGAATTCAAATTTAAATATACGCCGTTAAGTAATTTAATACACCAGGAAAAGTTAATCAATAATAAAATGCAGAAAGGCAAATTTAAACGTATTTGTTCGTTGCAATAAGTATAATAATACATAAAAAGACTTGACAATTAAAAGCAAATAGAGACTGTATAAAAAAAAAAAATAAGAGAGTAAAATAAATATTCAAATGAATTTATAAATAAAAAATATATTTTGCGGATCTGGGATATTTGATAGTGATATGATTGTACATTGAAACGAAGCCAATGATTACACAAGAGTGCGGTTGAATTTCAATAACAAACGTTTTCTCAAACCAAAAAGAGAATGATATAAAGAGAAAGAAGTAAAAGAAAGAACATGCAAAGAATAATGGAAGAAAATAAAACCTGTTGATTGTGGTTAAAAGATTCACTAAGTCATTATCAAGAAATAATTTTAATTTTAAATAACAATATTAAATAAACAAATGAACTTGTAACACGATAGATATAAATATAAATATAAATATAATAGTGACTGGTGATTGATCAAATTGAGATGATGAAACGTGCGTGAGACTCTGATGCACGACACTCGGCGAAATACTGGATAGGATGGATGGTACACGAGCAATATTACTAGGACTTGAAGTAACGACTGAGAGAGTTGTCGGCGCAAAGAATGAAGCGCAGTATTCGCCACGATGTATTATGGAACTGAAGAATAAATGAAAGGCTGTGAGAGACTTGTGAACGTGGAAGAAATTATGAATTAAGTGGATTAGAAGAGGAAGAGAAAAGTAAAAAATTAGAAAAAAAAAAAAATGTGTTGTTTGTTCTGATAATACAACAAATGAAAATAAAATAGCAGTGAGATAAAAATAAATACGAAACACATTAGTCAATTATTTATTTTTTTTATGTATACCATAATTCTGTAATTAATTGTCATGTCGAATTATTATTCTTAGTGTAATTATTTCCATGATGAATATTTATATTTAAAAAAATCACCAAGCGATAATTTCGTTTGGATTCATTCCAATTTATTATAATGATAGTAATGTAAATAAATATTGCATAAATGATAATAAAATGAAAATAAATAATTTATGATAATTAAAAACATTTAATCAGTCAATAAACTTTATGAGAAATATGTTTCATTTTATTTATCGTGGTGAATTATTATTTCATTTAATTTATTTTTTACTTAAACTTTTTTTGGAAATAGTAGACAAATATATGTTGAGAAAATATAACCAGAAATACATCTGGTAGGAAAAATACTTGTAATAATTTTTCAATTTTCTTATGTATGTTATAAAAATTTTCTTTAAAAAGTTCTTTCATTGCTTCGATATCTTTTTATCGTATTTTTTTCCCTCCTTTTTTTCTACCTCATGAAAGTGTGAGCATAATAAAATCAAAGTAAAAGTCTGTTTAATTATCCATATCCATCAGGGATTTTTTTGTATCTTGAATATAAGAACAAAAAATAAATGAAATCAACTTGCAAAAGGGAAAAATTAATTTTGCATTTGCAAAAAATATAAAATTAAATGTGGGAAGTGCGTTGAGTATTAGATATTTTCATGGTTTTATTATATATGTATTGATGTTTGTCCTTGATACGGTCAGAGATCTGCGCATGACCTGATCGATTTTATACCTTGGGAATGTAATGACTGGAGGTTTCCACTCCTCTGACTATTAGCACCCTATATACACATGCTTAAATACATGTATATATCTTGAATATTTATTTGTAATGCAATGAAAGACGTACAATGTATAAAAAGAGACTGGGTCAATTAAGTTGAAGGAAAAATTAAATGCAGCCACAAAAGAAGAAGAATACAAAGCCATTTAAAGAACAAAATTTCATTCAATTTCTAAAATAAAAATAAAAACTACTTTGCATTTTGTTAATTTATTTTCTCTAAATCCAAAAAGAAAAAAAAATCGCGACTGAAGATGAACGTAAATAGCTTTTCCTATGGATTAATATCAATATTTTTCTATATTCATTTTTTTTTTTACAACTAAATTGGGTATGGAGTTTAATATCTTCAATGTCCTCATCAATTAATTAAATTATAATTTTAAATATACACAAACAAAATAAAATTGAACTGATAATGAAGAAATCGTAAATCAATCTCCAAAGATTCCTACAGTCGTTAAGTTTGATATTACCAACAATCACACTGTGATAAAAACGAACTCTTTATAAATAAAAGCGAATCTGCTTTACCACAATGCAATAAAAAAATATGTTTAATCCAACAATTTTTTCTATTTCATTTAAATTATATTATACTGCTCTACTAATTCAAATTACCAAATCACTAAAACTTGTTAAATATTATCATCTAAATACATAATTATTATCAATATTTATATCAACATATTAATAATAAATAATAATAATAATAATAAACAAAGATTATCTATCTACTGCAGACAGATTACTTCACAAGTGATTAATAATGTTTATAAATTCATAATAAATATGAATATTAATATTTTTTAAAAATTCTATGTTTTACAAAGTTAATCATAAGCTATTTAAATAACATGATAAGATTAATAGTGCATTATGGTAATTGGAAATAGCTTCCGTTTTTTATCACGAGATGAACACCAGATAGACACTTGTGGAAATCGATTTAACTCACAACTGGTGTACGACCATTTCGTCACGTATGCATGTTTTTCATAGGAATTTTTCGCGCTTTATAATCATAAAATCCTCTGTCATTTTGATGAAATATTAATTTAAACAAAAATAAAATTATATTAATTTTCTTATATCAAAACAATCAAGAATGAAATTTTATTTTTTCAGTTCGATCAATTGAGAGTTATAAGTATCGGTTTATTAATTATTTTATAATTAAAATACACTTACCCCTCGAGAATTTCTAAACAGCATAGCAGCATGAGCTGGATCTAAAGAAATATCAGATGCTCGATGAGGAGTTGGTGCACCAAGCGATAATCTTCGTTGACCAGGATCTTGAGGACCTCTACGTAGTGCACCTAAATTATCAAGAAAAAAATTAAAATAATGTATTATATCAATTATTTAGCATTTTTGAAAATCAGTAAAGAAATAAATCCAAATTTTAAATATAAAATTGTGTCGAGCATATAAAATTTATGTTCTAATTAAAATGGGATTTTATTTATTTTTATTGTGGAATTATTTTTGGTTTTACTTTTATATTTAGTTTATTCCTATCTAAATTCATTTGTTTCATATATTATCAAATTATAAAATGGATTTAGTAGAAAAATGTAATATTTTATATTTAACTTGATAAAATTATCAAAAAGGTATAAAATGCTTGTTTGTAAATAGGATTATCTGCAATGCATGATATGAAAATTATTTATAAGATAGGAATTATCTAATTTCCTCTCATTGCGTTGAATAAAAAAAGAATGTGAGATATAATATGTGGTATTTAATGACTATATTCTTATTCAGCACGATACTCTATATGTCACATTATTGCATGTTATCGTCGTCTCTTTGTTTATATATGCGATTTTTTTTTATCGTATAATTCAACGATGAAATGATACAACAATCGCATCAATACTATATACTGAACAGTTGAGAAAGAATAAAAACTTTCGACATTCGTGGTTTTATGTATTTTAGCAAAGACACAACATAGCTAAGAAAATAAATTTGAAATAGATATAAACGTTTGTTGGCATAGACTATTTTTGACCGCATGACTAATATGATTTAAGAGATATAAGTCAAGTATAAAAAGAAATTTTGAGTATAGATCAATTTGGCACGACAACGTTAAACGAGACAAAAATCGCTTAATATTTTCAAAGTTTATATTTAAATCTTGTTCAAATAATATTTTAGTATTTTGGAAATTTTTATAAGAAAAATAAAAATCTAATCATTTTAGTTGATGAATAAATATAAGTAAAATTTATTTTTTCTCTCTCTACGTATTTTGCATTTGAATAACGTATACTGATAAAGACTTTATCAGCCTGCTGGAAATTAATTTAATGGAAAAAAATCCTTGACCCTACACAACATATGTTTTTTGGTGAATTATTAGTGGGAATGTGCAGTATACTTTTTCTTTCAATTGTAGGTTATCTGCTGAAAAGAAATCCTGTGAAAATTAAGAGCTTCCAGAACCACAAATTGAACTTTCACATCAATGATATGTTTAAAAAAAATACAACTAATACAAAGTATAATTGAATTCGTTTACTGGCTGTGAGCTTGAAATTGAAATAAAAGAGATCAATTATGTGGTAATGAATGACCTTGGATTTTGTACTCAACGTAATGTGCGTATTAGTAAATTTATCTAATTTAATAGATCAATTATACACTAAATACACTCACATACTAGACATTTATTGATTTAATTAAACTTTGATAAATTCTAGAGATCCACATGTTTCTTTGTTTTTATTTCATTTCAATCATTATTTTCCACTTCTGCCATATGTGTTATTTTATTTTATATTGTCGTTCAACAACTCATGTTCACCAAAAGCATTCAATAAACATTAGAAAAAAAAATATACACATGTATAAAATAATTCCAATGTCGTCGTATTATATATTTGAACGAAACATATATGGATCTCAAATATTTCAGAAGATTAAAACAGAATAGAATGTTTATCTAAGTATATGTATAAATATCTGTGAAATATAATACCATTGACAGATTACGCAATCGTTTACAATATCGCAAACGTCAACAAGCTATCTACTTATCCCAAATTGTACACGTGCTGGCAATAAATGTTAACAACTAAGTGGCTGCTATAAACATTATGCGATGATAACATTCTATCTTACGACATTATTTTCCCATCATAAAATTATTTGTTATAATACAAAATTTCAAAACAATATCAATTGCCTCCCTAAATTTTTCTGTAATATTTATCATATGTATCTAATAATAACCGTCAATTATTCGTAAATAAATAATTAATAATAAATTCTCTACTTCACAATTAAATATAAAAATCGATTTTACTTCCATTTCTATTTTAATTCTTAAATTGTATTTGCGAACTTGATTTATTCTTCACAATCAGTAATCTACCAGTTTCATTATCACTGACAAGGGAAAAATCATAAATTATTGCCGCTCATATCATCTATAAATCCAATCTTCAATAGAGCTAAACAAATACAACAACAAATCTTTAAAGTTCATAACTTCGATACACATATCATATACTATCAATATGAATATGTAAATAAAATTATTTCCACACTATTTCAGTGATTATATTTTACCTTGCCTAAGAATGCTGTCATAGATTCTATAAGTTGTTTCACAATCAGCTTCTAATTCATGTGCATGAACTCTGGCAGCAGCAGCATTACCATCTAAGCTCTGGCTACGATTTCTAAATTCTTCTTCTTTGTCCTTTGGCGATTCGTGACATTCACTCTGACGTCTAATGTGACCCAATCGTCGACCAAAATTCTTAATCATTCCTTGAATACTGTGATGATGATGATGATGATGGTGATGGTGATGATGATGATGTTTTTCAGGTTCATTGATCGGACTATCTGGTGTATTAGAGGCAACAGCACTACCAGTTGATTGACGACGATTTGTATGTCGTTGTTGTTGTTGTTGTTGATGTCGTTGACTTGTCATTGAATGTAAAATGTGAAGTGGATTATGAGATTGCGTATAGCCAGCATGTATCGTATGATAAACTGGGGGATTGTTCATATGATGAAGAGGATTTCCGGAACTATAATTGGAGGAGTTTGAACCGTGACTAGAGCCGTATGAAATTGAAGAGCCGTATGAGTAAGCAGAGCTCACTGATCCACGTGATGGCTGATGATCATTGAGATAAAGTTTTCCACTCATATTTGGTGGTTTATGATGATTCAACAATTCATGAAGTACTTTTGTGGCATCTTGATTATATTTTTTAGATGTATGAGCTGGTGAAACTTTCTCTTGACTACTTTTTGAGTCGCTGCTTGATGTTGAGCTTGTGCTATTGTGCGACAGCAAATGTGTAAGTCCGTGCATTTTTCCTTCAATTTATAAATATCCAGTGAATATTTAAAGTTTATGTTCAGAGACACTTGTTTAATTTGACAATAAGAAAAATAAAATATCTGAAAGTGGATAATGAATTTTTTAAATTAAATTTCGTTGTCATGTTTTAATTTTTTTGTTAGATTTATAAAATATCTCTCTTACTGCTGGATTCTGATGATTGGGGAGAAAATAAATTCTTTATTGCGAAAAGAAAAATAATAGTTGTATGTGTTTTATTATAATATATAACTGAATGTGAGATGATGCTAGTTTGGATTGCGGTAGCTAAATAGGTCGACGAGATTTTCGATATGAATATTTCATTGTCAGGGGAAATCATGGTGACATGTTAACTAAGCAATATAATTCTAACTAATTTTATATTTTCTCTGGAACAATTTATACATTGTCATTTGAATATATCTAGCAGCTAAATTTATTTAAACCCACATACACTGAATTCTAAGTGCAAGGAAGTAGAAATACTTGAAACAATTTAAATGAAAATACCGGACACAGACAATTTCATGCTTTGATCATGGAAAATTTTGATTGGAAATATTTGCAATTCATCGAATAGAATTGCATATGATATTATCTAAAATTTACTGATGAGACAAAAAATAATATTGATATAATTATGTATTATTTCAATCAACAAAAATATTTAACAGTTGAAATAACATCGAAGAATATTTATTTCATTCCAATTTACTACACATTAATTTCTTTGTTCAATTACGTTGGATATTTATTCATTCGGAAGATAGTTATAATTTGAAAATTATATGATACTTTGGATTATAACTATGTGAAATACTATAGAAATTTTTAAAAATAAATAACAACTTACTAGAAAATAAAATTTGTATTTGTATCTCTAGTAATGTTGACCTCATTTCTGCAATATCTGGGTGAACATCGAGATGAACATGCTGAGTGAACAGATGCACCAATAAAAAAAAAAAACTTGAAATGGGGGATAATTTTGATGTCACAAGTGGGAACAAAGAACATAGGATGTTATATCCAACAACCACAGGCACTACGAAATAATATTCTCTTTCTATATCACCTTTAAATTTCAACCCTTTTGACATACTTAAAATTGTGTGACCTATTTTCACCAAAGATAAAAAGCCAATGTGGAAATATTTTTCGACAAATGAATAAGAATATTCTCATGAATATGACTGAATTGTTAAATGCTGAAACTGGAAAGTTACTTTTGAAATACAATACCATCGATATAGATAACATTCTGATATTTAACCTATGTGGGAAGTTGTTTCAACTTCCGGAATATATTTGAGAATAACAGCATTGTCCCTATAACTTTTATTACAGTTGAGAAAGAGTTACTGTCGGTAAAAACTTTTTCCAAAAGCCTTAAATGTTTTATCCAGAAGTATAATCCATGACTTTCAGGAGATGAAAAATATTTATGAAATGTATATATTGATATAAAAAAAATTCCATATTATTTTATAAGGGAATTTACATTTTTATAAATAATTTTATTTAGGAAAAGTCAATTTATTATATGTCATTAATTATATATAAATTATTCCATAGACTATAAATATTCTGCAATTCAGTTATGATCAATGACTTTATTTTAAACAAATTGACATGGTCAAGCAGTCACAAAAATAAGAAATATTTATCTTCTAATTGAATTTATTACGAATAATCTCGAAGAAAAATTTTATAATCTAATGAAACTTTTTTTTTTTTTTCATAATTTAATAAACTGTTTGAACATTTGACTGTACTATTTAGGGGATATTTCTCTTATTACTAATACAATGGAATGAATCAACGTCTAGATACGCGAATTGCTGTATATTACAATAGCTCTCGACCGTATTATGTGAAAGAAACAATTTCCAATAAGTAACATGTACTCATACTGATTTAAATAAAAGTGTAACATGGCTTCATTTCTGTTTCATTCATAGAACAATATAATATCAACTTCAACCACTTATATTGATGATAAACAATGTTAAGTTATTGTTATCGTAATAAAAATGTTGTGGCTTTTCGTTTTATTAACATGAATATCCTAAAATAGATTTGGATACGTAGAAAAAAAAGTCATGATATAAAAAAATGAATATATTGAATTATCGATGAATTATGTAAATAAATTCAATGAATTTATACATTGATGACTTGTATTTTCAATTTTAGAAATTTTGCCCATATCATAACTGATTATCGTACCGATAATAGATTTGTGATCATTAAAAATGATAACGCGGAAATGTCTGTAAAATTATTTAGAATTTATAATTTGAAAATAAAAATATGTTACTGCGTGACATTTTCGATTGATGAACAATAATATAAAGTGTGTTTTTCCATTGGAAATAATGGAATAATTAAATTTACGTACTATTGATGAATTATCTGTCAATAATATTTATAAATTTATTTCAAAGCCACATGAAATGAATATACTTGTAGAGAACAATATCGATTTACGAAGTGACTGAGGTTTTATGTATATGCAATCTGAGATATAAAAAATCCTGACCTATTTACTATTGCAGTAGTTTGCAGTCTAGTTATTTGTAAATAATAAACTTTCATGAAATGAGAAGAAGATAAAAAAGCATAAAATGAAAAATAAAATTCTATATAACTGACAAAGGAAAGTTGAATTGCATAAATTTCCTTCTAAACTAAAAGTACTTTTTTTTTTCTGTTTGTTGTCAGAAGCACAACTATTTTAGAATATACTTGGGTAAAAATAAAAATAGCCAAGAACACCACGATGAATAAAATAACAAACGTGTGAATCTATATTCTCAAAAAGCTCACATAACCACAATATTTAAAATAGTGCTGCTGTATTATTCGTTAAAAAAAATATTGAATTTATATAAAAAAAAAAAAAAAACTACTTTTATTGACATGAAAAATCAATTGATACCAATTGGTATTATCTACTTTGTTTTTTTTTATCTATAATGATTATGAACAAATGAAATCCCGTCTATAAATAATGTGATTTAAACGAGATTTTGATACAAAATAAATTAATCGAATGAAACAAAGAAAAAAAAAATTTTTTTATCACAAAATATTAATTCATTCGAATTAATTTTATCAAACGTTTCTAATTATTGTTACATATAAAAATAAATTTTGGTTATTCATAATAATGTAACAATGGCCTTGGGATATAAAAAATATGTATGCAGAGATATTTTGTGATATGATAAATGGGTCAAGAGCATAAAAATAAGATGACGAATATGATAATATGAAAAGTGGGAAAAAAATCATTTTTACGATCTTGCTATACAATAATAATAAATTATTCGATTATTTGTCACTGGTGAGAATAATACACAGCCATTTATATGCACATGTGCTGAGGTGTACACACAAAACACGTCATAAATAAATATTGAAATACACATATAAGTGTCAGAAGTTGGTTTTAACCTCGTCTTCAATAATCTTGGAATGTATTACTGCAGAAGAAGCTGTTGGCAAGTAATTAACCAGCAATTGAAGAAAGTGACTCATTAAATATTACAACAAAGTGAAAAGACGAAAAAAAAAAATTGGATATGAAAAACAAATAAATAAGACGATATTAAATTAAAAAATGAAGAATTATAAAATGACTACTATATTACTATGATTTATTCACGGCCAATAGAATAATCAATAAATTGTGTGTTTCAATGAGATGAAAAGAAAAAAAAAATCATAAACTTATATAGAAATGATAAAAGATGATAGAAATGAAAAAAGAAAAAAGAAAAAAGAAAAAATGATAGAAATGAAAAAAGAAAAAAAAAAATTATTAAGTAAAATTATTCTCTTTCTTTTTAATTCATGCACAAATGACGATGGAAATAAAAGCCTTTTGATACTTCCTGTTGAAAATACTGCGTAGTAATATCCCCATCACATGACAAATAAAACCCCTCTCGCCCTCAATTAAAAGTGTTTATAGAAATAGGGTCAATAGTTTTAGCTTTGAGATAGACTTAAACACACTGAAGACATCGCAAAAATAAATATTGAAATATTTTTAAAATAGAAAAAAAAAGATTTTATAAAAGTCAATATCAAGTCTAAATTCTTTGTTGAGTTTTTTTAACAAAAATTAATTCAAAGACCAGAAGACGAATGATAAAATAATAATTAATACGATGAGTAATTTCGTAGCATATATAAAAATATTTTATTGATATTAATCGAATAAAAAATATTATAATTGAATGATATTTCAAAGGATGATTTAACGTTGTTTACGTTTATCACATTGATATTGTGAATGCATGATGTATTCATATTTATATAACATTTTGAATTATTGTTTCAACTACAAAACTACAAGATGTATACAATATTTATCCTGACAATAATGAACAAATCGTCACGAGATTGATTGTTTAGAATAATGATTAATATTCTCCTGACAGAATTGTATATATGCAATAAAAAATTACAGTGTAATTATTAATTGACAATACACCATTGATAATATGAAAAAACAGTGATAAATATTATCACTGTTGTAATATTTTTTTTTTGCAATAATTTATATGCAAAATATAATTTATCTGTATCCTTAGAGCATCAATAGACAAATTGACCAAAGATGGAGTGTCCTTGACCCAGCGTGAAGACTATATAATAAACAAATACGATTATGTGAAGGTAGTAAAACTGGTTTTGAAACAGAAAATGTAGAATCTACCACCAAGAGAATGTAAAGTGCCTACATGTGAACAAAATAGATAGGAAATTTTTGAGACGTGTCTTCTCAACTATCAAAGATCAAGTGTTTACAATGATTAACTCTTCATCGAATGTCACATGCTTCATTATTATTTTTTTTTTTACAGACAGACTGTTGTGATAACAGAATAAATTTTCGAATTATTAATGAGACAGTGCATTGATTAATATCAGAGTCCAGCAGTAAGATAAATTGAAAAAATATATAATAAAAATACAAATGAATTTTTTGTTTGATTTTTGTAATATTTAAAATCAAAAGTAAATATTAAAATAATTAATGATAAAGAAAAACATTTGCCTGACCTTTTTCAGACAGCAGAAGGTCATTGATAGTAGAAATGACTATATCATTTTTTTTTTTATATCATTTACCAATTGATATAATAATTTATTTAATCACATAACACTTTTTTAATTCGTGGATTTTATTATTTTCGAATTATTTAAAATAAATTCTTCATTTATAAATTTATTTATATCACTGTTTATTTTATATTATCAACATTTTATTGTCGATTAATAACTGCACTATATTTAATTTGTAAAATGAACACTATAAATATTAAATTATCAATTACATACAACCGAAAAAATATAATAAATAAAAATTATAATTCGGCAGTATTGATTAATCCAAATAATCGCCTAATAAAAATTGTACGATTTAATTATCCATTAATTTATTAATATAAATTAAATTCAATATTATTATCCCGAGTGATTGCATTAAAATTTCTTAATTACTAATGATTATTGCTCCAAAAAAAAATAAACAAATAAAAAAATAAATAAAAAAAACACACATTTATATATAAATATAAATTCCATACAATGTGGCAAATTAATTTCTAGTGCGTAGAACTATTTTATGCCGGATATTTTCATCACTTTCGCCACTTTTTTAACTTTATAAAAATTAAAATTAAGTGAAATTTTTATCATAATTTTTTTATTTTATTTATTTATCGGCAGTTAACGGTCAATATATAATTGATTGGTAGGTATGACAAGGAAAAATGAAAAAAATAAAATAAAAAAAACATGGAGAGTCCTCTGTTGTCTTCAATACTTCAATGTACACAGGGGGACAAAGACAAAAATCATTGTGACGCAATATTCAAGTGATGCTCGCACATGATTGGTCGATGTGGCAAAAAGGAGCCTTGCAATGGTGTAAAAAATCTCTCAATTCTCATGTGCTGCACTCATTGTCGTTACTATGATTATTAATTGTTTTTATTTTGATCTTCTCAGTCCATTGGAAAATATTTGGGAATTCATTCATGAAATTTATTCCTTGAATTAATAAATGAAAAAAAATAAATAAATAAATAAATCTATTTTTTTTTAAATTAATTCAAAAAATATTTTTTTTACATATTCACCCCGTTAAATTTTCATTTTAAATTCAATCATTATTTATTGATTATTATTTATGAAGTCTTTAACACCCAACACTTTGGTAAATAAATAAAATTACACAGCATTAATCACTGCTTTATATTTTTTTAAATGTGATAAACACAATTGATATTAATTTATAGTGAATTTTTATTTTTATTTTTAATAATCGGCAATGCAGTAAGAAAAACGTACGTGAAGCGCACAATCCAAAAGTTAAACTGGTTAAACAGCCCAAGCTGAGGCGTGCTCTACTGCTCTACACACCGGTGTCGCATTACCAACACATGAAGGAAATTGTACACACATACATTCACTCTACCACGAGGTCCCATCTAATGCGCAGGTGCGTTAAACATATATTGAAACCGCGCGCGCGATTTGAGATGACGCGCCACTATTCGGTGAATTATTGAACTACATTCGTGAGATATTCGTTTTATTTAATCGATAAAAAAAGACCCTGTTGGTAATTACACGTATGTTACCGGTAAAAATACAAATGTTTTCTTGAGGATTTCATTGAATTCCAAGCTACCCCATTAGCCAAGTGCGCGCACCGATCGTGCACCGTGCGTGCACCTAGTGCATTTCAATGTAAATCCCTGTATAGCCTTTGGTGGAGTGCAGCAAATGCTATTGGGGTAAAGGTATTAACCCCAATAGCATTTGGTGCACTCCACCGAAGGCTATACAGGAATTTACATGAAAATGCACTAGGTGCACGCACGGTGCACGATCGGTGCGCGCACTTGGCTAATGGGGTACTCATTTATGTGTTTATGGTGGTTTTTTTAAATTTTAGATAAAATTGAGAATAAAAAAAAATATTATATGCTCGCCACAATTTATTTCAATTCATATTAAAGGAAAAAAAATTTTTTTTTCCTTTTAATTGTAATTTTAAGAAATTGATTTGTTGGATAAATTTAAATAAATCAGATTGAAATTTGTGTACTCACTCTGTGCTGCCAAGTGAGCTTGATGTTGAGCAGCTACTCTCTGGAAAAATAAAAAAATAACAGTAAATAACTCAATTGCATATGATGAAATGTGAATAAAAATTATAAATTATTTTGTGTATATATGAATTATAAACAATTTACATTTTGTAAAATCAGACGTATACCAGATGTTTCCAAACTCTTTGAGTCTAATGATCGACTACGTGGTTTCGATCCGAAATATTCATCTTTTTTTCCACTTTTCATCCAACGAAAATACGACGACATTGTTTATAATTATTGAATAATAAATATACGGAGTGAATGTATTTTATTTTCCAATTATTAAATTAATCACTGCGATTGTCAATATCTAAGATAAAAAACGGAATTTATTCAAAGTCTGTGACTTATTTTTTTTTTTATTTAAAATTTTTAGTAGATAATTTTATCACAGAATTTTACTAGACATCCGGAAGTGACTTGGGGAGCATTATGTATTATACACTGTTCTTATCAGACACAAAGTCATGAATATCAGTGAATAATAAATAAAAAATAAATATGCAAAAAAATATAGAGTAATAAAATATAAAGTTGCGTATTATTATAATTATAATTAGAAACACAACTAAACTTCTCTGTAAAATTTAACGTATTTTTTTTCCCTTTAAATTGAATATTAAAATGAAAATAAATAAGGTTATACTGATAACAATGCTTCAATAAATAATTTTCAATTTCCATGAATTTTTCAAGCACATGTCTCAGGAATAGAAATATTAACCATATTAAATAATAAAATAATAAATTGATCAGACAATTCCTGATTAGATTTCAGTAATTATCAATTAATATATTTCATCTACAGGAAATGCTACCATTTTATCCCTCTGGTAAAAGTCTATGAAGCATTCAGAAAGAATTTACATTATAAACCCACAATATGACGGCAACCTCATGTGACATCTGATCTCAACTGAGGTTATACGCATAAAAAAAAAAGTAAAGAAAGAAAATAAGACTTTAACAATGATAAACATTGTACTCTATTGCAATGAGAAAAATTCAGTTCAATAATGCCACGCAATATTCTCACCAATTACCAACGACATTTGTTGATTATTCCCAAAAACGAATATCAAAAAAATATATAAAAAAAATTTACAAATTCTCCTAATATACTCCAAGTTTAAATGTAAAATAAAATTATAATCAATCATTAAATTCGATACTATAAATTTCAACATTAAAGTTTGTATTATTAGTTATTACAGAAAACAAAAGATGGATAAAAAATTTTATTTGCATCGAACAATATTCGTTGTATTATCTCAGCACATGTGTTAAAATGTTCTGTTACAATTTAAATTCATAATGTCGTGATATAACTTTACGCACGCGATATTTTCACATGCACTTTGAGAAAGAATATTTGTGCGCAAGGTCACATAGCAATATCGTTTGATATAATTTTTTTATATACATTGCAAACGACGTGACACAATGCTGAAATTTATATTAATTTTTTTATTCATATTGCATAGTATTTATCAACGATGATTATCTCGAATCACTAAGTACAATCATCATACCGATATATTCTCAACAAGTAAACACAAATGATATTTAACATATATATATACATCGATGATGTCGTGGAGGGAGAGGAAAAAAAATCGCGTGAGGTATTGGACTGAAAAGCTTTGAGATCGCGCCACGTCGAGTCACTGAGTGAAAAACATGTGAGTCAACTGTGTGTCTTCTCTCCCACTCGTTTCACACAAACCATATTCAACATGTCACCACGTCACTCGATACCACCGACTATTAATTAATCTTTGACACCTTTCTATGTATATACCTGTTAACTGTAAAAAAAAAAAACTCAAGAGCATTTAACACCTGTCGATTGACGAATATAATTGAAATACCAAAAAGAAAAAAAAAATGCTCTCGTATTTTGTTATTGTTAAATTTGTATGAACTAATTGAGTGAGCTGATAAAATATATCCGATTGTGAATACAGTTTTTATTTTTTTTTAGTATCTTAGATAATAATTTAATTGAGGAGAATTTCAAGAACAAATTGTAAATGCATTAAATTTATGTGAGCCATTGAAAAATAAGTAGAATTAATGGAAGGCTAAATTCGTATGATTAAAATACTGTATTTGTTTGTGATAGAATAAATTAACTATGTTTTTTATTGATATATAATATTGTCGTCAATTTTTTATTATTCATAACGATATAATAGATTTTAATAAATGTATTGAACTTATATGAAACACTATTTTTTATCGCAGAAAATATTTGTAATTTTTTTTTATATATAAATGCAACAGTTTTTAAATTGTTTATATGTTAATTTTAATCATATAACTTAACTCTACATCGACATGATAATGATAAACTGGATAATTTGAAAGTCATACTGTACTAAATAACCTTGCTGGTGAATTAACGATAAACCGAAATAATTTTATGGTGCATAATATTGTAACGATAAGAGAAACTGAATTTTAAATTGATAAAAATAAAAATATATGTGTCCAATATCAAATGCTAAAATTTCCCAAGTATATCAAAATTATACATTGAATCTCAATCGAAATTTAATTTATTATTAAATATTTATATTCATTTTTATCATCAATTCATGAATTTCCAAAGAACTTTGGACTCTGGAAATATGACATGAAATTAAATAAGAAAAACTCTAATGATAACATTGATAATTTCACTATACAAACTGGTTTACCAGCTTTTTACCAGCATAAGATAATGAAATAGACGACCCTGATAAGAAAAGTAGAGCAGGCAAATTGAATACACTGATTTCTTCCTTCCATAAGCAAAATAAAAAATAAAAACTTACCGCCCTTCGTTTTTCCTCTGAACTAATTGCATTAGCACTGCGATGCCTAAGGAGATCCATAACTTTACTAACGGGATTTCGGCTACCTTCTGTACTAGTTCGCCATCGACCATGATCACGACTTTCTTTATGATCTTTACTACTTTTATGCGACTCTTTTTCAACATTTACATCATTTGATGAGCTTGCATGCGAACTGTATCCTCGATGAAGAGAATTCTATATAAAGAAAAACGAATAATAAATTGTATTATCATAATTTTAATTGAATTTTAATTAATATTAAACTATATTTTATTTCATACCTGAACTGCATTTTTCATATTGGCAATAATACTGGGCTTTCTGGTTTTACTTGCATCAGATTTGCTTCTCGGACGAAACGCATCAAATAGAGCATTTTTTCTGGTTGGACTTGCGGTATCGTCGCTACGTCGACGTTCAACACTATTACTACGACTATTACTTCGACTGTTTGAATTCGAGCGTGTACCCGTTACTTTTTTACTAGTTTTCATTGAATTTGATGAGCTTGACGATGCAGCACCCGCTTGATCCATTTGTTGGGATAATGGTGTTGATTTACCAGAATTTGGTGCACTGCCCGTTGTTGATTTTTTAATTGGCTTTGAATGTGAGCCCCAAGTACCTGATATAATTATGATAAAATTATTTTATTGAAGAATAGATCTATATTAAATAGTAAATTTTCTTTTTTGTTTAATAAATTTATTTTTTACCAGCTCGTGGTCTTCCTCCTTGATCCTCAGTTTTGTGACCCGAACTGTCAGCATCTTCAGTGACAATTGTCGGCAATGGCTGAGATCCAAGTTCCTGTAACATAACATTTCATTTTTATTAACTCCAACTTGACAATGGAATTTTTTGTATTTAATTATAACTCATGTTATTGTTTCAAAAAATCTGAAAAGATGTATATACTCCAAGTAAAAATATTCTTATCCTGATATCAAACTACAAAAATAAAAAAGTGAAATGTGAAGTACTAATTTCTAGGAATAATGATATAAAAGAAAAGAGATAAATATAACCACAATGTAGATAACATTACAAGTTCATATATATATTACTGGATGGAAATTATTTCTAGTTCAGACTAAAGAATACACATAATTTAATTTCTTATAATTTGAAAAGTTTATTGACGTCTTTGTAGAGGCAAAATTGACGTAAAGGGAAATAGTATAACTATTTTTATATTATTCTAATATTATCGAGAGACAATTTATACGTACATATAATATATATGTTATCGATTGAGAAGAAAAACCATGAATAAAATACGAAGTAATGAAAAAAAAAATATTTTCACTCAAGGTATGATTTTATTTTTTTTTTTTTTTTTTTAGTAAATTCATAACCACGCAATTTTATGTGTCACTCCAAAGTGCATAGCTCGGTTATTTTTACGATGAGAAAATCCTATCATATATCATGTGTACGATCTATTTTCATCTTACAATAATGAATAAATTTATAGAAATGTCAGAACAAATGTTTTATGTGACATTTTTTCGATAAATTCGCAAACTAAAGATCATACAAAATAAAAACCAAATCTAATAATCTTAAGTTGATATAAAATTTTTTGAATAATGTCAATATTATAACTATTATTTCAAAATTTTTAAATTTATACTACATACTGCTTCACTTCTTGCACATCCAAATTCATCAAACACTATTACCGTAACACCCTGAAGATTTTTCAATAAATTCAAAGCGCCAAGAATCATTATTAATGATAGAAAAAAATGTACACTTATTGTTCAAAAAAAAATTTTTTACCACATTATTGAAGTATATGTGCACATGAGAACAAACGATTGAATGCCAAAGATGTTATATTCCTCACGTTGAGTTATAAGTAAACTTGGATCGATGCCTAATCAAACTAAAACCAAACTGAGAATCCATAGTAATTCTATTACGGTTCACTGCATTTCTTTCCTTTTTTATCTTGTTGACAAGAATAATCATATTCTGAATAAGTAGATAAATATTATTTGAATTCAAAACTTATAACAGTAACTCAAATCCAAATTGAGCAGATAACCAAATAAATTGAATATATATTAAAATTTTACAATCTTATAATATACAATGATTGTCAACGAGTATAAACCATGAAGCAGTTAGATATAATAAGCCTAAATACATCAAAAATTGAAAATAAAATAAAAACGAAATATAAATAAAAGAATTTTTATCAATGATTAAGAATTAATGTAACTGACCCTATATTTTCCGGATTCTGAAGAATGTTTTCTATGAGACGTCAATGAATATTTCTTAACTGGTTTAGCTCGTTCATCAATTACATCATGCTCGTCAATTGGAGTCATTGCGAGACTATAACGTTTTGTCATAGATCGAAGTGAATTAAACATTTTTATGTCAATAAGAATACAAAATTATTAAAATGAACAATGTAAGTTTTTGTTTTATACACGCGTGTGCACTCTCAACACGTTAACATGCACACACATACGCATACACTCACGCACACACGTCAGCTATTTTTAATATATAATAACACAAAAGAGGCGCACGTTTCAGTCGGCGTTACAACATGAACTGACAATACACAAGACAATCACTAATATGAAATAAACGTTAGTCAACGACTATATCTTCCTCAATCATTTTACCAGATTAATTTTATTGCTATCGATACTCACTAACACTATGGAAAAGAATAATAATATTCGTCAAGTGAATGACAATTAATTTATGTGAACATTTTGGCAGTAAATGCATGAATACTATTATTATAGTTCATGACAATATCCATCACACCAAAACAAAATAATATTGCTTTGAGATAATATTATTCTGTTTATATATTTACTTCAAAAAATATATACATGTATATATATATATATATATTTAAATATATGTATGTATAAATATGGAAGAAAATGGAAAGAAAATAATTATATATGTCGTAAATTCCGATAAATATGATGTGAAAATAATTACAAATTATTTGTATGATAAATAATGATAAGAATGCAGTGCCCAACAAGATAAAATAATTTTATTACAGGAACAATTTTTCGTTACTATGAATCATTATGAAATTATATTGAGAAATACTGATAAAACTTCATGCTTTCGTCTTTAAAACAATTTAAACTAAGTAAAAATTATAGTTTTAATAATTTCCACCAGACAGCACTACATTACATTGATGATAACACTAAAATCAATTTTAAAATATTCAATATATAATTTTCACATTGATTCCCATCAATAATTGAAGTAGAAATAAATAAATATAATTTTTTTATATCAAAAATTATCATTTATTAATTATTTTTATCAGCGATATCTCATAACAGATAACTTATACTGTATCGAGCTTCCTGTGAATAATTTTATTATTTTCGTTGTGAATATCTATAACCGCACAATAAAATTTATATTAAAGAGTAGCATTGCAATTTTTCATTATAACACACATGTATATTAATTGAGAATTTGCATAATGATAATTCCAATTAATTTCAATTAGCGGCAAAACCTGCATGAAATATAATAGCCACTGCTGATTATTATTACGTGCAAACGCTTGTTATACATATACATATACACATATGTAAACGTGTTATGTGTATAATGAAATCATAAACTCTTGCTATAATTTTTCTATAAAGACTACGCCCTCACAATTGTGTTATTTACGCAAATTAATTCGCTGAAACCACCGTTGATTCTTAATAGCAATTTCATTCATAATTCTATCATCAAACCATTTCATTGTTGAAATCTTCAAGCACGTTTTAAGAAAATAAAATGAAATAAAATAAAATCAAATATCTAATTGGAATTTACAACAGTGGAATAAATAGAAAATATCTTACAAAATTATAACGTTAATAATTGAAATGTAACATACATTCTACAGTTATTTCGGGTTCTCGTGATGTATAAAAGCTTGATGAGAAAAATGGGAGCACTCTAACTGCAACAGTCAATACTGGTTAACGAGCATCTCTCTATCAGTACCCTTTATTTCTCTATTTTTATTCTTGTCTCTGGGTTGTGTGTTTATAACGACGAAAACGTGACATGAGAAAATAAAAGTTCATGTACAATACACATTTACTATTATTTTTTTTTTTTTTTTTTCGTTTTATAAAATTAAAGATTATCTATAAACTCTGAAATTATATATACGATTGTTTGGTCATCCGTGATACAGAATAATTCTACATATGATTATACAATAATGGGCATGAAGGCCACACCTTTGTTTGCGTGTATATATTTCTGCTATATGGATGTATTAGTTAAATTGTGACTGCAATAAAGCTTGTCTGCTATTCAGTAATTTTATTGCTGCTCATTATAATTAGTGAATAGCTGAACTAATTTATATTGCTCATAAAAATATTCGAAATGAATTTTTTTTTTAAATTTAATTCATTTCAAATATTTTTTTTTATCAATATTTATATATATATATAAATATAAAACTATCAGAATGACAGTTGATTATATTTATCTATCGATTAAAAAGCAATGAAGAAGTGAAAAAACAAAATTCTGGAATCATATTTTTGTCATTGCTCTATAATAGAATTTGCCTGTTCAACGTTCGATAATTTTAATCTAAATAATATTTTATTTATTTTTTCTTCGTCAGCAGATGAATTAAGTACAATAGCAATTAATCAATTGGTATAATTGAATTTAACTACAGGTCATTTGTTGCATAATTGTACAAATCACCCGGTAAATCGGTGTTTAATTTTTTTTTACCATTCGTTTTCATTTCAGCCATATATTCACTGTGAAATATTTCTTCGTGTACAATTAAATTAAACTTCAATAATACAAATAATGTTTTTTATATTACTTGAACGACATTAGAATCGCTTGAGTCAAATCTATTTTTACGCTGACTCTTAAATTATTTTCTTGAACATTAAGTGTGTATATGCGATTTTATTAACCGTGAAAGAAACTGTGGCTAAAGACTGTGACAATTCTCCAGTTGACTAATGACGGCTGTTAACTTTTAGCGTTTGAAATACTTGATAATAATAATTTCAGTAATTATCAAATAAAATTAAAGACTGTTAAAAAATACTTGGATATAATGAAAATAATATGAAGAAAAAATAAAAAATAAAAAAATATATTTTCTTACCCGACGTTTTCTCTCCTGAACAAAATCCACACGTCGCACCCAAATTTCTTCAGTAGAATCATAATCCAAAGTACTCGAGCTGCTTGCTTGACTTTTCATTTCAATAAGACTCGAGTCAAAAAAACGTTTATCCAAATGCGGACTTGGCAATGGACTTGTACGTGAAAATATCATGCTACTTGAATAACTTGGTGGATCTGTTGCTGGAAAAGTCATGCCTGAGCCAGCTGTATGTCGTCGTCTCAACGGAGGTTTACTAGCAGTTGGTGATGTCACAGTTGTTGTGGTAAATCTTGAACCTGTTGAGGCCGTTGGTGGTGGTCTTGATTCAGAAACACTTGACGTTGTATTAGATTTTTGATCAATTTTTTCAGAACTTGATTTCTCTGATGAGGACGGACTAGATGCTTTTGACGGTAAACTCTCAGACTTGTCTTGGGATTCTTGAGGTGTTACAATTTTCCCATTGGTAGTACTAGCTTTCTCAACACTCGTTTCATTCGTTTTCCCTGAGGAAGAAAATAAAATGAGTAGGTATATTTCATCAACAAATATTTTACTAAAATATAAATAATACAATGTAATTAAATACAGTAATAAAAAATGTTTTTTTCCTTTTATGACGAAGAAATAACAGAGGGAGTAATTATAAAATACTCTCGTTAGTTTATTGAGGTAGGTAATGCATAAAAATAATTATTGAACGTGGATTTAAATTCCTAACTCATAGGAGGCTTTTAACTTAGTGTTTGAGATTGCAATTCAAGTTTTCGAAGACGACTTATAAAGCAGCCGCTTTAATATCATGAATCACTGATTCGTAATGTCACCAAGCTAATTGACTTGAAAGATGAAAGAGATAAAAAAAAATTATGAAAAAAAAACTGATATTATATGTAGGATGCAGAATATTTGAGAACATTATTTCCAAATAAAATAATACTTAAATTGCAATTAGAATTCTCTAGAAAGTCTTTCCATTTCGAATATATACAAGTGCTAATGGACAGAGTCATTTTACAAATCCATGTAGAGTAATTGCAGTCGAATGTTTATGCATAGCTACATTGTCAATTAAAAACAAATTTAAGTAAAAATGTATATTTATGTATTACAATCCATTGATTTATGAGAGCATTTAGTTAATGTTCAAACATTATGAACCGAAGCTTATAATAAACTCTCTGATAACTGTCAAGAATATTATGGGCACAATTCAATAGGAAAGAGAAGGATGAAATTAGAGTAAAAACAAATAAATACAGAGGTTGAGGAACCAAAAGACAGTAGTTATTCATCGGAGCTCGAGTAGTAACATTACGTACGGCTGTCGTGTGAATTTTTGTTAAACTATTTCAATAAATTAATTTTTACTTTTTAACCGGTGTACGTTGTATCGAAAATCTATCTCCTATATAAATAAAACGAAAAATGAAATTATTTTTCCGTACTTGAAAGCACTCACACGAGTGATGAATTCTACTGAGATAAACATACTTTCGTTTTATTTGATAAATACAGCTATGTCTGATATTTAATTCTACGAATATATAAATCTTATTTTTTTATTATGTTTAAATACTGAATTGAATTTTGCTCAAGTGGACCGTGGATGATTTTGCATCGCGGTAAAACTGACGGAAGCTGTAAGCGTTGTTGAACTCTACTAAATAGTTAAACTTGATAATTATAGCATTCACTTAGACCTGTACTTTCTCGTAATAGACCAACCATTACCGCATGTGGCTATGATATGTGTAGATGGATAATATACATATATCAAGTCTCGTATGTCAACTTAATGGAATGGAGAATTTAACGAATATGTCGAGTAAAGCCAGGACGAAACAAAAAGTATGTTGACTTAAATCAAAAGCACTCTTGCGTTTATATACAGGAGGGTAAATGATTGATGATCATGTTGTTTATTTCGGTTAAAAAGTATCTATATCATACACTTAAAAGTGATGACAGTCAAAATTCCAACATCGCTCATAATTCAAAAATGAAAATTAAAGTTGAAAAAGCTTTTACTTTATATAATTTAATAATGGAAATTTATCAGTAAAATATTATTGAAGAAATAAAGAATGTTTATTTTTATATAGATATTTTTTATCCTGCACTTTGGTTGAATATAATTTAAAATTCAAACTAGGAAATATTTACCGTCTTCAGTCTCATATTCATCTTCTTCTCGACATTCAGAGAGTCTTCTACCCCATGGATAGGGGCTGTGAGTTTGATTTCTAGATGGCAAACGATTTACATGTGACAAGAAATAATGATGAAAGAAACTATCAACACCATCGGACTCTTCACCAGTGCATTGGAGCATATCTTTTAATGCAGCTAATGAAGTGATGGTATTGTAATTAATTGTTGATACGAGATCATCATCAATGTCACTGTCGTCAGTGGTATCATCGATTTTAGTTGGTTCTTCATTTTTGTCGTTTGATTTATTTGGTAATGATGATGAAGATGAGGATGATGATGATGATGACGATTGTGGAGGTGGTTGTGGTATCGATTCTTCGGGTTTTGTTGATGGCTCAGTTTTTTCCTCAGAACTTGTTTCAGATTCATCGTCCGAAGTTGACGTAGAACTTGTTGATGATGAATCATCACGTTTATCATTTTCTTTACTCTCTTGTTCTTCATCAGAACCCTTCAGTTCATTCTTACTTTCCTCCTCAGATGACATTGTGTTTAGATTGTTTGACGATTCATTTACGTTGTTTATGTTATCCAAGTTTTCATTTTTTTTTGGGTCAATGTTAAAGTTCTGCTTAAACATTTTGACATTTTTGTTGTCACAATCATCGGTATCACTTGGTTTATCATTTCCGGCACTTTCCATCTATGAATCTGCAAACATAGAAGAAATGGAATGAATTAAAAAAATGGAACAATCATATATTATTATTATTCATTTATTTGTTGTAAAACTGTCTGCATGAATGAATGAACGATGGAGAAAAAACATGTGATGCCAGTGTTGCGATTATTATTATGGCGCATTGCGGTAAGAGTGCTGCTTTCTGTTCTGTAACCGTAAAAAGCTCTCATTCAAGCCCACACTTTTAACATATACAAAATGAAAAAGAAATTCGAAATATTTCACAAAACTAAAAACGTTTATTTTTTCTGCTGAAATTTTTATTAGTCCGATTTATTTATTTATTTATTTTTTTTTTTTTCATTAAATTTGATACTTCTTGTTTTAAAAATAATTTATGAATATTAAAATTAGATTTATGGGATATAAAACGATGTGGAAAAAAATAAATTTATATAAAAAATTTGGTAATATTGATTGAACATTTTTTTTAGAGTGGATTGAAATAACGGGGAAATTTAAAAAAAAAAATCAATAGTTGAATAAAATATTTGTTATGTGATACATCGATTGAATATCTATGTGTGCAATACAATGTAAAATGAAAAATTGAAGTGAGATTTAGATAGAGAGGGAAATAGACTAGACGACGACTTGGCCTCGAGCCAATATCACCAGTAAGAAGTTGTTTACCGCGTGTTTGAGTGACGTATAGTGAAGAACTTGGGAACGTGGAGTTGTTTGTTCCAGATGAAAAAAATCACAATCAATGAATGAATGAATCAGTCAATTAATCGGATAAATTAAACAAAAATTGTATTTTTTTTAACCACCAAATAATGCTAATGATAAATAATAATCGTAAACAATTCAACAAAAGAAGTTATATTAATGATTTTGTCAAAAATATTTACCCAGATGTTCAATTTCTTTAGTTTATAAATAGAAAAAAAGAATTAAACAATTCCTCATTTTAATGATAAATATTTATTTACACAGATATCAGCAAAAATTTTATCAATAATATTCAATATGTTATCTCAATTGTGTTATTGAAAAAAGAAAAAAAAATTGACACAAAAAATATTTCATAGAGGTCAGTGAACTTTTATTCTGTTGTGCAGTAAACCAGATTGATTTCTTAGTAACAGTATCTATATATCACTGTATATGGACCGGAAAAATTTTTGTCCATGATGTCAAACTTAATTTATCTATCGAAATAAATAAATATCAGATAGAAATAAAATATGAAAATATTATCAATGACAATTAATAAAAATATCATTTTTCCTTTTCCTTTCAATTTCTATATCAAGTCTCTTCTATTCCACATTCTCATTCTTTCGCAAATTCATTTGACTTTATTACAGTCAATGCAGCACTTCAGTCAACATTTCCGCAGTGTGCGCACGCATTTGTTCGCGTGTGGCGAATGGTATAATTCACGATGACGATATCATACACGCGATATTGACTTGTATATATTTACAGCGTAAGAAAGACGATGTGTGTAAGTACAACAAACTCATACACATCCAATCCTATTTACTACTAGACAAAACATATTCAAATAATTTGTTTTTATCATTCAAAAAAATTATCATATATAACACCAATAAATCATTTAATATTTCTTCAATATCTAAAATTTTTAAATATTATATTTAGCACTTTTTATTTATTTATTGTATCATTTTCAAAGTCCTACAAGAATAAAATGTCATAAGTTAAATGGAAAGTTGTCAACTGTAGAATAAATAAATAAATTGAATGGCAAAATCACTGCCGAAAAAAAATTAATAATTTTTTTATAAAAGAAATTAAATACAGGGAATATTATCCAAATATGGAGACAAAAAAATACATATAAACATATATATGTATATATTTGTTTATATATAGATAATATATTGTCTTAAAAATTATTTATAATCGGAAAACTGTCAGATATTTTTTTTTCTTTATTTTATTTAATATAAAAAAGATTATTTATGACTTATTATGTTAAATGAATTTTATTATTATTTCAAAGCAATAGAAATTATGCTGTCTAAGCAAAATTGAGCAATGTAACTACAATTATTAAAGTGTTTTTTTTATTACAATAATAAAGTGATTAATTTCGATTTATTAACAAAAAAAATTAAAATTTCATACATTTGGAACTTTGGGTTTGAATATCTTTAGTATGACTGTCTCTATGAAAAAAGTGTAAGAGACCTTTATTGTAGAGCGTTCGATTCCCTACAAGAATATGCTATGAGATTATCTCTATGAAGCGCAAATGCCGAGCTACAAAAATCAAAAAAAAAAAAATTTTTTTCCCACGTTATTTAATTGGAAAAACGAAAATTACGATGGAAAACATATATATAAACATATGTATATACATATAGTTGGATTGATCATTTAAGAGTTTTTATCACTGAGAGTGATATGAGAATAAACAAAAACCGCATCACAGAGACTTTGCCATAATCATGCGACAGTTGTGTGAGCACGTGCTTTGTGTTATAATGTGATGTTCATCCACGGAATTCCATAGTCGTCGTGTGAATCGACAAATCGCAATGAGGTCATCTGACTCGACACGACGACCCCATATACGTGTATGTATATGTATTAATATGTGTATTTATATACATGTTCAATCACTTAAATATATATGTGTGTGTATTATAATTACTTGTGTATTTTATTTGAGCAACCGAACGAGAAAATTGAATGGAAAAAATAAATAGGTGCAATTAATGTATATAATAAGATACAATAGTAAATAAAATATATTTTCATTTGCGGATATTTAAGATATTATTTGAACTGGTGAGATCGGAAGAAATAAATAAATAAATAAATAAATAAATTAGAAATTATTAAGATAAAATATATGTAAGATATTTTTTTTTTATTTTTTGAAATAATGATTCACTTTTTAACGATTCCATTCGCGATGAACTTTTGGCATTTATCTGAATGTGAATGATTAATTTGAGATTGTGGGATATTTTTTTTTATTATAAATTTTTGTAATATTTTATTAAGGCTGTTTGTTATTTGGTTAAATAAATCACAATGTAAGTCACTTTGATTAACTTTGTGATAAATAGAAATAAATAAATAACTGAATAATAATATAAACATTATAAAAAAGTCGTAAATTTACAGATAATGTAGTTGGAAAAATTCAAGCGTGAGAAATTAGTGTATATCATGCAGGCAAGAATTAAGAGACAAAGTTAAACCGCATGATTATATGAATTTAATTTAATACAAAAGTGTAAATTCATCTCTTGGCTCAGTCAACTAATATACGTTCAGTCCATCAAAATAATACGCCAAGTTTTGCGCAATGAAAATTTTCACACAATTTTTCATTTGATACACCTGTGGAACAAACCGGTGACATAAACCGGTATATAATAACCTCTACACATAAAGTAACCCAACAATTAAAGCTCACTAATTTCCAAATAAAAATAAAATTCAAATTAAATCTCAACAAATAATTAATCTGCAACTACGCCAAATAAATATTTAAAATCTACTATAATAAAAACCTCAAATAATTAATAATAAGTATAACAATAACCATACAAAATCTAAATTTAAAAACAAAAAACAAATTTTTCTTCCTCATCAAAATATCGAAAATAATAAATTATCTTAGATTAATTTAACAAAGAATTCTTTTTCCCTTCTTCTCATCTTCACAATCATCATCGCAATACAACCATCAAAGACATGCGCTATACGTAGTCGGTAGTACTACCATAAAGAATACATATATACATATAAAGAAAGAAACGAATGCAAAACAGAATGACGAACAACAAGTATATACTCTATAACAAAGACATTTGGCGACTCTGTTAGTAATCCTCGTCGCCGCAGTGTCTGGCAAAGCTCTTTTGCGGCGAGATGGGGGCGTCTATCTTTTTCTTCTCTTTGCAATATATATATACATACATGTATTTCTCGCACGCGCACAACAACGTCCTCATTCGACGACTATTATTCATTTTGAAACTGAACGTGTTGTAGCCAAATAGACATGGCACCATCACACATACGTAAAATACAACATTCGCGTGCCCTCGACCTCCTTTTAATATTACCACGCCTATTAAACGTACTTTTCTCTAAATATTCCTCACATCCCTTTTCATATATGTACACCTATATTTACAAAAAAATTACGTATAATAAAATGTGTAGCGAAAAAAAATTAATAATATATAAAAATGCATAAATACACAATTTATATTTTTTTTTTCTCTTTATAAAATAAAAATGTGATGGATAATATCTTTTTAAATTATGATTATTAAATAATAGTATTTCTATTTTATTTTATTTATTTATTTTTTTTCATTTTAATATTTTTAAGAGTTATTTATATCGAATGTAAAATAGCAAACATGTGTCACGTGTATATAATTATCCTCTCTCTTGTGTGTGAATACTTATATAGATGTGTATATTGAGTGGGATTTAACACGCTGTCTCTCAAGAGTTGCCAGTAACTTTGGCACGAGGATATGAAAATTTTCTTTGCATGGATTACGTGAGCGAAACCATGATTGACCTATTTTGCATGGGGAAAAAGTTATTCACTCTCATCATTGCAATATAATAAATATAAAATTGCTTGAAGAAAATCAATAATTTAGTGTAAAATATAAATCCAACTTTTTTATCTTTTTTTTATTTAAATCTGTATAATTCATTTACGTTGTTGAATTATAAAATAATATTATATAGTCTTAAATTTATTTTTTTTTCTGTTCATTTTCATGTTTTATGTGTATCACAATATTTATTTTCGATTCTGTCAATTGTCTCAATGATTCTTTGAAGTGGCAAATCAATATCAAACATAATTGATCAATTAGTATATTTCGAATTGCCCATACCAAGTTGAATAATAACACTACACAATAAATAAATGTATTATTCACAACTGATTCACATATATACCTTTGTACATATATAAACTGTATAATCACATAATAGAAAAAAAAATAAATCCAGTCACTATATTTTTAATCACTTTTTAATCACAAAGATCAATTTTTCTTTTTTAATTTCTGAACTGCATTTTATCACGATATTTTTACAATAAAAAAATCAATTGTCGCATTTTAATAATTATAATAATCTCTATGCAGTGTTATTTTAATTACTTTAATTTTATTTATTATTGTCACACTGCTGTAATTTTTTTTTTTAAATATTTCTGTGAATCTGTGATTTTTATAAATAAATTCAGTTATCTAAAATATTTTTAATATGATTCATTATTAATTAAAATAAATTAATCTTAAGATAAATAAATTCTCAGACATTCTTTAAAAAAATATCAATAAATATTATTGTCAATACTTTTTATAAATTTAAAACATTGTAATGTATTGTACGTGTCACACTTTACAATATCCTTCAATTGTTTCCGGTGATGCATTAATTATACAATTGATGTATCATATTGTTTAATGTACAAATGTACTCGTATATGAAAAAGAAAGAAAAAATGTTGTGACATGCGTGTTATGAATAAAATTCTGCCGACAGTAGTAGAAGAATTTAAATCTTACTGATTGGATATAAACTTTTATTTATTATATCACGCAAAAGCTTCATCTTTTAAACCTCATCATAATTGTTCAAGGGAAATTACGTAATATATTTTCTAACAACTGCGTATCATAAACATTTCACTTTATTAATAATTAGTGAATTAATCCCAAGAAGATTTCTATTCCACACGTGTTTGAATTTAATATTAACTATAAATTATGCGAACTTTAAGAGCAAAGAATTTTTAAATAATAATATAATATATATATCTTCAGAATTATCTTTTCTACTTCACTTTCATCTATCAAGCTCACATATATAACTACTTAATGGAGTTTTCCAATAAATTACATCATTAAACAGACCCGTTTCTATTTTTAGTAACAATAATTGACATTTTCCTTGGCACGGGCGAACACTTGGATTATACTCTTAATTTTCTATTATTTTTTTGTTGTTCAGGTAAAAAAATTTGTGATAAATTTTCCAACTTGATTATCAGTTCTTTTATTATTTAAAATTATTAAAATTTATAGGTTGCATGTTATTGGGTTTGATTGATGATAATTGTAATTTTGTATTGTATTCACAAGTTTTTATTTATTTTCTAGCAGTAACTTTAAGTCTGGTAACAATGTAATTATACTCAATTCTCGTGTTATATTTCATTCCCAGCAGTGTTATAATTTTAATTTAGTGCACGATAGTATCTACAACCTTGGTCCTTCAAATTACAAATAATCGACTTAACAATGTAAAAGTATAGTTGAATACAAACCGCGAAAATTATATTAATAGGCTTAAAAAAAAATAAAAATAAATTAATGTTTCACTTTTGGAAGAAATAAAAAATATTCCAAGATGATTATTTACGTGAATTGAAATGGCATAACAATTATATTTTGATGTATATTTTTACTCGACATTTTTATCAGAAAAATGAAATATTTGCATAGCCTTAAAATGCCACAAGTATATAAAAATACAAATGATTAATATGAAAGTATTTTTAATTTATTCCCAGTGGAAAATATTTTTCATGTTTCCATTATTTGATCGATTTAGATTCGATAAAAAATTAATTCTTCATCAATTATTCCTGCAGCCATACAATTAAAAAAAAAAAGAATATTTCCTTAATTACTATAAGTAGATAAATTTGTTATATACTTAGATAAGACACTTTGAAAACTTTATTGAGCCAAAAGATAATTATAAGATTCAAGTGGTGCTAAAATGATACATTTTTTTTTCTTCATCTGTACCTAGAGTGATGATAAATTTATTCTCATATATCCCCTTTAAATTCTTTCCAGAATTTTTCCGGGGATTGTGCGAGGTCGCATCTTAAATTTAGAAAAAAAAAAATTCCCAAAGTCTCGTTTCACAAATAGGAATTTTATAAATTCTATTCCATTTATATTTTCTCTCTGTAATTTCTTAACTTATTCCATCAATTCATATCTAATATGAATAATAAAAAATATATACAACTAAACAAACCAATAGAAAAAAAAAATAAATAAATAAAATATTCTCAATGAATAATTTTAATAATAAAATTAAAAATAAAATAATTACATTATTTAATTTAATTAATATGCATAAATGTATTAACAATTAATTTTTAACTTCACCTTGCTTTTATCCGTCTGCCTCGTTTCAAAAATATTCCAAACTTTTTGATATATCACAATTATTTTATTTGAAAAATCGACGTTCACACTCTCTTGAATTATTTCTCTGTTACACACGTCTATCGTAGCAATTAATTCACACGACGTATAATCGATTGAAAAATGTCGATTACGACACAATAAAACTTCAACACAATATTGCACTGTATCTAACGAATAAAGCAATAAATAATTGGATGAGCTCATCTGTTATCGTTTATACGCAATTTTCCATTTTATATTTTTTTCTTTAATGTTTGTTGTCACATCGATAACGCTTTTAAACATATAAAATAATCAATCAAATCACATAAACACTAATACACAATTTTTAATATCACTGATGATTTACTTGTAAAAAAAAAATTTTTAATTGTCTAGTCGAAAAAGAATATTTAATTACTGATGATGTGTATTATTGCATTGAATGTTAATGTTTTATTCTTCGAAACAAATTACTTCCTGGTGTATAACTCACTTGCGAATATGTATATGTTAAAAGATAAATAAAGTAGGTATTTCTAATCGGACACACGACGGCACGCGCGAATCGATATAAATAAACTCAATTTACAAATGATGTCGAGAACGAGAAAGAAAGAGAAAGAGACTACTCAAAATTACTCACTCCTGTTTGTTATATTGCGATTGCACAGCTTCAATTTATATGCACATAACGCAAAACAATGCAAAAATAAATATTGAAATATAATATCAAAACTTGTTCATATCAATCTCCAAATTTTATCATTTCATTCACAAATTATTAAACAGTTGAAAACAAAAAAAAAAAAATGTCACAAAACATTATCTCCCCTCCTCATTACAAAAATAAAAATAATAAACAATACATCCCTCTCTAAACACATCACATACCGCACTAAAAAAAAAAATGTCTTCTCAATATACAAACAAAATGATTAAATATAAAATTGACTTTTAGAAAAAAAAAAAATTTCAATATCCAATAACCCTCGTGTAATTAAACGAATATTGTCCACAAGTTAAATTCTTCCAGTTATTTTAAAAGTGAATTTTGATGTCACTTCCTCCTCTCTCGCCTTAATAAACAAAGAATCCAAATAATAATTATATCACACTCAACTCGTTGTATCTATTTATAATTATTCTCTACATCGTTTGCAATCACTTAGTGCCATTAATGTCTTTGAGTTATTTTATTCGACTAGATATTTTTTTATAAATTATTAATAATATTATCTATATAATTATGTGAAGATTATATTATAATTGTTAACCACGCCGGGACAGAGCACTTCCGCTTTCCTCAACTTGTATGCCGGCCCTGTTGCCGCACCGGCGCGCAACACACTCTCAAAAATGAATATCCCTTTTCACCCCACTGTCTAGCGCGCGCACAATTTTACTATTCACATATATATCTACAATATTTATCATATACACATGTACCATCCAAAATAAATAACGATAATAATGGTAATAGTAATAATAATTAAGCAGCCTTTGCTACAAATCCCAGGACACCGGTTTTCAAATTTCCCCCGCGTTTCGGTGCTGGCAACCCCTGCATTTAAAAAAAAAAAAAACTTTACATACACCTATTCAATGTCATTATTGCAATGCAAATTATTATGACATTTAATCATTGATGAATTAATAAAATTAATTATAATAATTAATATTCATGAAGACATTGCAAATATTGAAAATAAAAAAAAAATTATTTTTCTTTTTCTTCTTTTGTATTTTTTATTTATTATTTTATTTATGGACTTATCGTTTTCAATACGAATGAATTTGTTCTGAAAATTTAATGTTTGTGGTATTATGTATTTAATGTCTGTCACCTTCAACTGTGGAATATTTTTATACTGGAAAAGTGAACCAATCGATCACGTTGATAAAACCACATTGAACTGAACCGGTAAGCGTTGTATTTCTTTTTTTTTTTTCTTCTTCTTTTTCTTCTTAATGTAAAATATAAAAATTAACACATGCTTACTTGTGCCCTGACAAGAGCCAACTGCTTTAGTCTTTAGTCTTGCCTCACGTCTCAACTCTCATGTGGCGTCATACTCAACGAAAAATTTATACATATAACGAAAGGCGAGTCCGCAATAAACAGAGTAGTCTGTTTTATTTACTACTACTACTGAAGCTGCTGCTGCTACTGCAGCTTGTCTTGGGTTATTTTATTCTTTATATCATTCAGTCGTCACGCAATGTAAAAAGTATACACACTTTACACATACGTGATATTGCAAACGGAAACAGCTGACCGCGACTAGAGCGCGTCACTTTATATGTGCATGTAATATACAATGATAATAATCACTTTTTTATATGTATTTATTTTTTAGATACACAGATGAAATTATTTAATGTGATATATGAATATTATCACGTGTGTGTGGTGTATTTAGGTATTGATAGATATGTCACAGATGAGTGAGAGATTGATACGATTATTTAGATGCACTTTATTATTTTATTTTTTTGTTGTTATTATTTGTTTAATGAAAATAAAGGAAGAAATATGGGAAAATAATATACAGATGGAACGAACGCCGCCACCCAACCGCGTATCAAAACGCGATTCATATAAGTTTTTAAAATGCCCGTTGTGTGTCGCTACTGGACAGTCAAAATGGTCAACATATGTTTTACAAAAAGAATTGATATTAATTTTTTTATTATAATTTACTGGTATTTGAGGTTAGAATTTGATTATTATGTATATAGGATGATCGATTGAATTATGTGAATGATGATTTAGTTTTGTGGAGTTATTTTTTGTGATGTATTTAAGGTTTAAAATATTGAAAGATTCATTGTGATTGGCTGTTACTATTGGCCAATCATGAAAGAATATTTCGAGGTTTGAGAGTATCGATGTTCGATAAAGCTTCTTTTTAAAAATTACGGTGAAATTCACGTATCAGGTACACCTGTGAGTATAATACATAATCACATATATACATATATATTTTATTTTTATATACATATGCAAAATTCATTGTATATGATTAAGTAATACTTAGCACATTTGTATTGCTATATTTATCTTATTGAGGGGTCTGTGAATCGACAATAGTGTATGAAATTTAAAAAAAAAATTAGTTTTAGTAAATTTGAGGTTAATTATTATGCCGGTTGCACATGTTAACATAAATATAAACGTGGCACTTTAATTTAATTGATAATAAAAAAAAAATAAGTAAATAAATCAATATGAATATAAATACTATTTGTTACCAAAATTAAAGGTTCAGATTTTTTCTAATTTCTTAATGTAATAATATTTATAAATTAAAATCATTAATTAATAATTCTGATTTCTTAATGTAATAATATTTAGAAATTAAAATCATTAATTAATAATTCTGCAAAATTCGTTTGAACGTTTTGTTGATGAGATAGGAAAATTTTATCTGTTTAGATAATTGGGAAACTTATTCTGAAATGAAATGGTATTATTGCGTCAGAAAGTTCCGTACAGTCGTCAGAGTGTCACGTTCAATTCATAGTTCAATTTTGATAGCGATTTGCTTAGTGAATTTATTTATTTATTGGGAATAGAAAAACGAAAAATTGTCCGAAAAAGAATATTCAAATAATTAATTTCCTTCAACGACAGTGAAATATAATATTTGGGGAAAAGAATTAACATAATAGGAATTCATTTTTGCAGAAATTCGAATTTTCATTACAAAATGTGTGGAATATGGGCAGTTTTTGGAGTTGAAGGGGAATCTTTGAGTTGCGTTTGCAATAATTTTAATAAAATCAGTCATCGAGGACCAGATGCTTTGAGAGTAGAATTCGATCAACGTGTCAAGGTATTTTTTATTAATTTCATCATAATAAAATTCTTAATCAATCAATATTTAAAAATAACATTAATTTATTTTCAGAATGGATTTTTGGGATTCCATAGATTGGCAATTGTTGATAGTTTATGTGGAATGCAGCCTATGAAGCTCAATGCATATCCAAAAATTTGTTTACTATGCAACGGTGAACTTTTCAATTATAAACAGGTGAGAAAATAAATTTAGATCATAAAATTTCATTATTAAATAAATGAAAATAATAATTTTACACTAAACAAATAATTTTGCACTATATAAAAATTTATGTTATAGTTGAAGGAAAAATACGACTTTAACTATACAACAAAGTGTGATGTTGAGATAATCACACATTTGTATGTACAAGGTGGAGCTAAAAATATTGTAACTTCATTAGATGGCGAATTTGCATTTTGTTTAGTTGACGTAGAAAAAAATAAAATTGTCATTGGAAGAGATCCATATGGTGTGAGACCATTATTTAGATTACGCAGTTCAGATGGACATTTAGCCATTTGTTCAGAGAGTAAGGTACGTTTTTTTAATTTATTTACTGCGAAAAAATTCTTTCAAATCAAATAAACTTATTTGAATCCGTATTCACAATCAAAAATAAATATTAATTTACACGATATATTATTCAAAATTGAATGAATATTTTAGTAAATACCAAGTGTGAATATATAATTGCAATAATTGAAATATAAATTTTGATTGAAACCACGAAATATTTTTTGTCTTGAAATAAAATAAAATAGAAAAATTATTAATGGAGAATTTTTTCAGGGGCTTATTGGTCTATCAAGTCAAGTGACTGGTGAGTGGACTTTAGAGCCATTTCCACCAGGATATTATGAAGAATATAGTATACAAGTGGACGGTAAAGTGAAATTAATCGAAGCCGTTAACTATCATAAACCTGGAGATAAACCCTCGTTTGATACATTTATACCATGGAATGGTATTTATTTAAATTTTTTTTCAACTTTTATGCCTCAATATTTAATTATGTCAAATAATAATAATACTCAACGAAATTTATTTGTATGAATTTTAGCCTTATCTACAACGGATGTTGGTGATAATATTAGACGATTATTAAGTGCAGCGGTGGAAAAAAGACTGATGGGTGAACGACAAATTGGTTGTTTATTATCTGGAGGTTTAGATTCTAGTTTAATAGCCGCATTGCTTGTGAAACTTAGTAAGAAAAACAATTTGCCTTATAAAATTCAGACATTTGCTATTGGAATGGGTGACAGCCCAGATATTCGTGCGGCACGTCAAGTTGCTGATTATATTGGCAGTGAACATCATGAAATTAATTTTACGCCAAAAGACGTTGCTGATGTATTGGATGACGTGATTTATCAATTGGAAACATTTGATATAACAACTATCAGAGCGTCGATTGGGTAAATATTTAAATTTATGAAGAAAATAAATTATTTATGATTAATTTGTTTGGAATATTGAGAAAATAATTATATTTATATATTATTTTAATTTTAATTTTAATTTTATTTAGTATGTATCTTGTGGCTCGTTATGTTAAACGTAACACTTCGACAACTGTGATATTAAGCGGGGAAGGTGCTGATGAGCTAGCACAAGGATATATTTATTTCCGTGATGCTCCAAACTCTGATGATGCTCATCAAGAATCTTTACGATTATTGAAAGATATTTATTTGTATGATGGATTGAGAGCTGATCGAACTACCAGTCGGTTCAGTTTAGAATTGAGAGTACCATTTTTAGATCTTCAATTCACTAACTATTATCTATCATTAGATCCTGCATCTCGTCAGCCGCGAGGTAAAGATTCATCATATTTTTAATAAGTTTTTGAATGTAATTTATGTGAGAACATACAAAAATAATCGGTATAATTATTGTAGATGGGGTTGAAAAATATTTATTAAGATCGGCATTTGATGAAGCTAATTTACTACCTAAAAATATTCTCTGGAGACATAAGGAAGCTTTTAGCGATGGTGTTGCATCAATTAAAAAATCATTGTTTGAAATTATTCAAGAAATTATTGATGATCGCGTATCAGATGCAGAACTTGAAGCAGCTGAGAAAGATTATCCACACTGTACTCCAAAAACGAAAGAAGCATTGTATTATAGGTATTTCTATTTTTCCTCATTTTTTTTTTTTTTATATTTTTAATCATTTTTGTAGTAAAAAAATTGCAAAATTATTTAATTTTTTTTTTAATTTTTGCAGGAAAGTATTTGAATCTCATTATCCAGGTCGAGGTGAATCGTTTACTCCCTATTTTTGGATGCCACGATGGGTAAAAAATATCACTGATCCATCAGCACGGTTTATAAAACATTATGCTGCAAAAGATGATGCATAAATCCTCTTTGTTTCACATGAAAAAATCAGTTAGCAAATTCTACTTGTAAATTTAATTTTCAATTCAACATTTACAGCAGCGTCAGATCAATTTGTTTGCATTTCTAGAAAAATTAATTTTCAATAAAAATAAAAAATTCATTGGCATAAATAATTCTGTCTTTCATTTATATGTTTATCAAAAAATCGATTTACCCCTGGTGGGACTCGAACCCACAATCCCCGGTTTAGGAGACCGATGCCTTATCCATTAGGCCACAGGGGCTGCTTGGAAGGATATCAGTATTTATTCAATGCATGAATATACTCCATGAAACTCCGATTATTATCAATAATAATAAAATTCTACGACAATTAATAATTTTTTAAATACGATTTTATAATATAATCAATTTGCCGCGTATTTCTGATATATATTTGTTTTTTTTTATTTTGTGAGTTGAATCGTAACAGCTGTTTTGCCAGCGAGTGCGATGGCAGACGAGTCAAAAATGTGTTTACTCATTAAATAAAATACTCCAATACTCTTAAATGACACACAATGGACGTAATACATTTTTTTTTATTTCATGTGAAAGTTTAATTAAAAAATAATAACCAAGGTACGTGAGTATTTTTCACTGTTAAATAGTTAATAATTATTTGATTCAATTGTGTTTGCTAAACAAACATAACCTCATCAGTACTGAAATTAATTTAATGAAGAATTATTATACATAATAATTATTCAATTTCAGATGATTTCAACTAGATATGCTTCATTTATGTCTGGAATTATCATAGCCTCGATTACATGGGCATTTAGTTTGTATCTTTACTCAAAACTCTCGCAAAATGCAAATACAGCAAATCCAACAATGTTGGTGGCAGAGTATTCAATACCACTTGAAGAATCGGTATTTCATCAAAGAATCATTCATGATAATCGAATTTCTAATCATGATAAAGAAAAAATGGGAATGAAAAAAAATAGTGATAAACTTATTCAACAATTACAACCAGTACCGATAAAACCATCAGAAGTACTTGGAAATGGTAAATATATAATATATTTAATTAATCAATCAATAATATTGATATATTTAATTGAAAATAATTATTTTATAATTATTTTTCACCAGGTCTTGATGAATTAGGCTTAGTACGAAACATGGAAGATCAAAAATTAAGAGATGAAGGATACAAAAAATTTGCTTTTAATATTTTGGTATCAAACAATTTAGATCTTCATCGTGAAATACCTGATACAAGAAATAAATTATGTGCAAGTAAAAATTATACATTACAATTACCAAATGCCAGTGTTGTAATATGTTTCTACAATGAGCATTACATGACATTGTTGAGATCATTGCACTCGATTTTTGATAGAACGCCAGAGAATTTATTACACGAAATAATACTGGTGAATGATTACAGTGATAGTGATGAATTGCATGAGGATGTAAAAAAATACATTAATAAAAATTTTAACGGTAAAGTTAAATTTTTCAAAACTGAACGAAGAGAAGGACTCATTCGTGCACGAATGTTTGGCGCAAGAAAAGCAACTGGCAGTGCTCTAATATTTTTAGATAGTCATATTGAAGTGAATAGAATGTGGATAGAACCGTTACTCGAGAGAATTGTTGAATCTCGTACAATTGTTGGTATGCCAGTAATTGATATGATAAATCCAGATACATTCCAATATACTGCAAGTCCATTAGTTCGTGGTGGTTTTAATTGGGGACTTCATTTTAAATGGGAAAATTTACCAATTAATACACTCGTAAATAATGATGATTTTATTAAGCCAATTAAATCACCGACAATGGCCGGTGGATTATTTGTTATTGATAGAAAATATTTCTTTGAAATGGGTGAATATGACGCAGGAATGGATGTTTGGGGTGGTGAAAATTTAGAAATATCATTTAGATTATGGATGTGTGGTGGAAGCATTGAGCTCATACCTTGCTCTAGAGTTGGTCATATTTTTCGACATCGTCGACCGTATGGAAATGATCGACATCAAGATACAATGTTAAAGAATTCATTACGTGTTGCTCACGTATGGATGGATAAATATAAAGAATACTTTTTGAAAGACGTTAATAATATTGATTATGGTGATATTTCAGAACGTGTTGCACTTCGTCAACGTTTAAAGTGCAAAAATTTTGCATGGTATTTGCAAACAATATATCCAGAATTAGGATTACCAGATGATAGTCAAGCAAATTTGAAACAAAAATGGCTCAAAGTTGATCAAAAAGTAATGCAACCGTGGCATTCAAGAAAGAGAAATTATACGGATGAATATCAAATAAAATTGACTAATTCAGCATTGTGTATACAGAGTGAAAAAGATATTAAAACAAAAGGAGCTAAATTAATTTTAGCACCTTGTTTGCGAATAAAATCTCAGGTAAATACAAATTTTCATTTTTGTATAAAGCTTTGATATTGTGAATTACATAAAAACTTTTAATTTTTATAGATGTGGTATGAAACAGATAAACACGAATTAGTTCTTGGGCAAATGTTGTGTTTAGAGGGAAATACAAGAGTGCCCAAGCTTGGAAAATGTCATGAGATGGGTGGAAATCAAGAATGGCGTCACAAAGGCACCGTAAGTATATCAAACATAATAACGATATTAATATAAATAAAAAAATATTATTTCATCAAAATTAATAACGAATTTTTTTTAAATATAATATTGTATTGTGATATAAAACAGAATGGCATACCAATTTACAACATAGCAGCCGGCACATGTTTGGGAATAGAACGTGGAAATAAACATGCACGAACAATAGTCATGGATTTATGCACAATGTCTGATACATCAACAATAAGTTGGGATCTTGTTCGTTCAAAAATTTCTTCACCAAAAAAATCGAGATGACCTCGAATGAATCGTCACAGGAACCATTAAAAGAAAATATATATTCTGAACTAAATTATAATTCATGTTCCTTTAATTGAAATCAAAATTAAGACATGTGTACTCATGCATATACATATATTTGTTGCTTTTTGTTTTTATAATATCGCTCTCTAATCAAAATATATATTCATATAATTTGTTACTACTCACCCTGTTTATCACTGGATTTTTATATTCAATAATCCGTAGATTTATTCATATATTCCTCTCCTTACATTTGAAATTTTTAGGTTAATGATTATTACATGTCGATCCTTCAAACGAAACAATGAATAAAAAAAATGAACAATGTAATATAACAATACATGATAAAAATACAATTACGCGGGAATACCTGAAATGGAAGATTGCTCGCCATTTTGATGAAACAAAAAAATCGCGTTTTTGAATTTTCGACAAATTATTTCGCGCCACAAGAGTCTAATGGCGGACGTCCCACTGGTTCTCATTCGTCTAAATTGATGTTAGCATATTTCGTGTGTGCATGCAACAAATTTCTTCGTGAATCGTGATCCAAGAGTGATAATTGTTATTTAAATTGGAGATCAAATTATTTTATCAAAATTGTCATGACGACTACAAAAGATTTAAATATTGCTCGAAAAGCTCTCATAACCTCACTTGGTGCAAATGCTAGATTGTAAGTACTAAATGAATTTATTAATTATTTGTTTATCAGAGAAAAAGAAAAGTATTTTGTTGATTGAAAGGTTAACTGCAAATATTTACATATTTTTTTTGTTAACAGATACTTTGAAAAAATGAAGCTGTGGTTTCAAATGAAGGTATTGAATGCATATACAATTATATATTATACTATAGAAAATGAATTTAATTTTATTAAACAAGGTATATTAATTTTTATATGAAATTTCAGACGACTAAAGAAGAATTTGATTGTGAAGCAAGAAATATTATGTCAGACGAACAAATTCATTTACACAATGAATTTCTATTATGTTTACTCAATAAAGTTCGTGGACTTGCTACAGCAACACCAACAAGACCGATAAAAGTCAATAATGCTCATACACATGTTGATAAAGATAAACAATTAAAGGAAAAAAGATTGAAATTAAAAAGAAAATATAAAACAGATAAATCAAATTTCGAAGTAATTATCAAAAAATTATTATTCACGTTGTTTTTATTATTTGTATTATGATAATTTTTTCTTTCTTTTTCTCAGCCCGCTGATGTGTATGTAGAAGTATTAACCCAAATGTCATCACCTGTTGGAGATGAACCAATTGGTGCAAATAGATCGAGTGCACAAGAATTAGTATTGCCTGATCGTACATTTGTATTGGCAAGATTAATGTTGGCTGCATGGGAAAATAATATGGACGGCGCCGAAGAAAATACTGCTCACATTATTATTGCTGCGACACAAATTTTTTTGAAGAATTTAATTACCGCAATATTAACGAGGAGAAAAGGTTTTGCTGTTGAAAATAAAAGTTTTATATATAACATTGGTGAACCTGTGCCAAGTTCATGGAAGAGAAATACTATGTTTATACCTTATGGTATTCACAGTCGGTAAATAAATTAATTGATATTAATATTATCAAATTCCTATATACATTTCATCATAATAATGGATTATTTATTTTTTTTTATAGTGCACCGACAGATGTGACCGATTCTGATGGGCATATACCGGCAATAACACCAAATGTCGAGGAAATGGAACAAGCAACAGCATTTTCTATGGCTTGTTCATCACAAACGATATCGTCAGCTTTACCGCCTGTAAATATTAGTGAATTATTACACACATTGAAGGTATGATAATGAAACTATGGGGTTTTCACGTCATTATTCGTAAATTTTTATGTTAAATGTTTTTGTTATTTACAGATTCATAAAAATTTAGTCAATAATCATACATTATACGCTACGAATATGGAACGTTTATTCACTTACTCAACACATCCAACTTGGGAGGATTTAGAAATGAAAAAATTAATGTATTAGTAAAATACGTTGATTCTGAAATCAGATATTGACGCAATTTTCGACGTTGAGTGATTGAGTGATTCTAAAAATTTCTGAACAAAAAGTTACCCATTAGTGTATATAAAAAATGAAGATTAAGTTGAATATTTTTACAGTTTGATGTAGTAAAATGTGTAAGATTGTTTTATTCAATAATATTTATTGTGAACAATGTACATTTTTGTCACCAGATTTTTTTTTTCAAAAAATCAACCCCTTTATAATTAATGTCAATTATATAAATTTATTATATAGACTTTACAGTATTTAAATGAAAGATTTATTTACATCCTTATTTGAAATCTGCCTGCTTTTGTGATATATTTAACGCCTTTGAATGGTTTATATTTCTCTCCGTACATGTCCAAACCACTCACTTTCAAACCTGATACTGCCAATTGATTAATGGTGAAGTGTACCTTAAAAATAGAAATAATTCAATGAATTTCAACATCAAAATAATTCACAATTATTTATTCAGAATCTATTAATGATAAATTGCTTACGTTAATTGCCGGATTTGATTCAGAAACTGTTGATGAATTTTGTATTGTAATTGATCCACGAAGATTTGGCAATTTTGATACATCGATTCGTCCGATATCCCAGAATAGAACTTTGCTCACAGGATCAAAAGAATATTTTCCTTGATTTGGTACCAAAGTGCAGTTTAATACCACTTTCGGCATTGGAATTTCTAAAGTTACATTCTCAACCTAAGAAAGAGAATAAAAACAATCATACATACATATCCAATTTTTTTTCCAATCAATATCTGGAATATTATACTTGAATATATTTTTTACTAACCGCTCTGCCGACAGTTTGTTTAGGACCAACTGTTATATCCAGTCTACCGCCACCGGGTTCTTTCAAACTAATATTATGTCGTACGTATAATGGAATTGCAACAATACTTTGTGATCCAATGTGATATGACAGTAAACGAAAATTACCATCCGGTGGAATAAACGATAAAATTCGTTCAGACTGCACAAACAAAAAGAAAATAATGAATTAAAAAATTCCCAATTCTAAATTAAATTATTACTTAATCCATTTCTTTATATATCTTCAACATATATGTTTTTACCTCCCATCTTTTAAATCGCACACATGGATGAAAACTAACGTCGTCAAACAGTCGTGGATTCATGAATGAAAGTGTTAAATCAGGCATTCCACTTAATTTAATACAACAATCCACCTTAAAATTAAAAAAAATAATTTTATAACGTTATTGAATAATTTGTTTATTCCAATCAATTTACCACTTACATATCCCTGAATTTCAGCGAATACAGTAGCACCAGTTCTGTCAATTATTGCATCAACTTCTTCAACAACATCAAAGTAAGCTTCATTATTTGTGTATTTTACACCAGTTCGTCTCCAAGGAACATTTGATAATTGACCACTTGGTAATATCGCACTTACACTGTAAAATTTACCAGAAATTATATTAAATTTATTCAAATAATATAATATACGATTGAAATATTACAAAATATAGCATACTTTGACTTTCCAGTAACTGTATTCGCTATTGTTCTTAAAATATTGGGTGGTTTAATCAGTTCTTTGAGAATATTTGATTCAGTCGCTAATGGAAATCCATTATCCAACATTTCATCTAATAATTCATAAACGACAACGTAATTTTCCTTGATAATTGTTTCAGTACATTCGTTGAAATAATCCTCAAATGTATCAACCACTCGGTGTAGAAATTCAATGACAAATAGTGGTGGAACTAGAATAATTAAATTATTATTAATTTTAATTATTCACATCAACTATTTGTAGTGGATAAAATGATAAATACACCTTCTGTTGTGCAGACAGCAACGAAAAACATATTACAACGATAAATGCTTATTAAATAATGATGTGGCGTTGCAATAACAGGCGGTGTATCTTCTGGTGATAAAACTCGTCGTTGTTGATCAAAAAAATAATCACATAATGAACGTGCCACTGCACTCTTCCAATGTTTTTCCATGAAAACATCCCTGTAAATAATTTATGAAAATAATTTACTAATTTATCAAATTAAAATTTAATTTAATTTCACTCTGATAATTACTTACCCAGATGAGTTTATAATAAACAGACTGTTAATCATTTTGATAATTTTTAATTAAACAGATAAATTTACAGATGAAAATTTGGAGAAATTTGTGTTCAAACTTGGGAAATCAATGATGAAAGTGGCAGATCTAATTACAAGAAATAATCAACAATGCATCCAAATTTTGACAGATTTTGCAGGAAAAGTGACAACAGAGATAGAATTCTATGTGTATATTGGGTATAAATATTTTTTTCCAGATTAGTGGCGCCACATTTTCTCTATGCAATTACACTCTGCTGTTGTATCAACAGAACATTTCGTCGTCCATTTTTATTTTTCTGAAAAAAAAAAAAAATTAAAATGGATAGTGTGTAATACATATGTGGTTGAATACGAATAAATAAACCGGCATCGAGAAGATAACATACATATATTTTGTGTATGACATCGCTGATAATAATATCCAGTAAATCAAAGATTTCAGAGATAAATAATTATTCAAAAAAATTTTCATGTATTAATTATAATAAGTCAATGATATATGCAGTAGCATAACAATATCTTTGCCAACCTAACCTATTTGTTGAGATTTGTTTTGGAATATTTTTAAAGCATGGCTTCGTTAATATTACGTGCTTTATGTAAACCTCAACTATGTTCACGTTCAGTATTTACACAGGTAAAAAAACAATTATAATTTATAATGTTAATGGGTAAATTCAAATCATTTTTCATTAAATTGTTTGAGTTCGATCGAGTATCATCTGGTTATATTATTATAAATTATGTAGTATGTATTTTATTTATAATAAAAAATGAGTGAATGTAATATTTTGCAGTTTCAGAAAAGGAATATTCTTATTACGAGACGTTTAAGACAAGCAAACCCAAATGAATTACCAAAAAGAGCGCCGAAATTGTCAAAATTAGCTCCAATGACATGGAAGAGTTTTGCCATTGGTAGTGTATTAGGATGTGTTTTCTTAGGTTATTTATATTATTTAAAGCAAGAAAAAGATTTACGACTTGATCGTGAACGCAGACGAGCAATTGGTAAAGCAAATATTGGTGGTAAATTTGAATTGATAAATTCAAAAGGTGAAACTGTAAAATCTGATGATTTTTTGGGTCAATGGGTTTTGTTATACTTTGGTTTCACCCATTGTCCGGACATTTGTCCTGATGAAGTTGAAAAAATGGTGTCCACTGTTGACAAATTGGGTAAGATGAATTGGAATAAGTATTTTTTTTTTAATTCGATTTAGTCAATAAATGTTGATATTATTTTATATTTTAATTTTTAGAGAAGGAGCATAACTTCAAGGTTCAACCGATTTTTATATCTGTTGATCCAGACAGAGATACACCCAAAGTTGTAGAAACGTACTGTAAAGAATTTTCTGATAAAATAATTGGACTTACTGGCACTCACGAGCAAGTTGCTCAAGCTTGCAAAGCTTATCGTGTTTATTATAGTAATGGACCGAAAGACACAGATAACGATTATATTGTAGGTTTATTCATCATTTTTCAAAGTTTCTTAACTATATTAGTTCAATAATCTTCGGTATAGTATTGGAGAAAATAAAAATATTCATTTTACAGGTTGACCATACTATTATAATGTATTTGATTGATCCGGATGGACTCTTCGTTGATTACTACGGTCAATCAAATACTTATGACCAAATTTTGGGAAGTATACTGTTGCATATGGCAAAATTGGCAAGAATAAAAGGCGAAAAATCATTGTGGCCATCATTCAACTTTAAAACTTCTGGAAGTGCAGCTTAAATATCGGTTATTTTCATTTAGACTTAATTTACTCAAAGATTAATAATTTTCTATTCATCTGGATAAGTTTCTTTAAAGTTCTGATGAATTTAACAAATGTGGATTTAAATATCTGCAAAAATGAAAATATAATTGAAATAATTGAATATTCACAAATATTGTATTTAACGCGAAAAAAATTCATTTTGTCTTTATTGTAAAATACAACACTTTTGTTAAATGCAATTGTTGTTTACAAAACATTGATGTATAAATGATATAATTTCCGTTGGAGGATATTAATATCATCACATAGAAAGCCTTTTCGGTCTTGAAATAAAGTTTATTTGCATCATTTGAAACGATTGAGAATTGTTAAACATTAAATAGCATCATATATGTTTACTATATATTTGTTTGTTGCAAAATTATTTTTTTTTCTCATAGAAAAATGAATGAGAATGATTAAAATATTATTTTTATTTTATTACTCACCTACAACGTCTAAATATTCGTATTGAGTTTATTGGCTGTCACTATATTTATTTGGCACATATATTTTCCCTTGTTTCAAAAGATACCTACCTGTACAGGTAATATATGACTAGATGTACTAAATCTTAAAAATTAAAATTAATTATGAATAATATTCATATTTATTTTATTCAGGCGCTGGGCTAAAAGAACATTAGTTTTTGTTCCATTATTTGGTATAGATATATTACACGGTCTTCCTTGAATTATCTTACAGCATTGATGTCGATGAAAAAGTCGAGCTGATTTGGCTCACTGGCGATCAACTTTTTGCTTTATTTC
>JAQQBS010000001.1:4003002-4020441 GCA_030347275.1 Microctonus aethiopoides
GGTGCTATATTGACAAACATGCTGGGTTATTTTTGAATGTATTTTATTTATTTTTAACCTTCACGTTTTTTCCGTGTAGTTTCAACCAACTTTATTTAGCTGGTTGAAGTTTGGAACGTTCCTGCAGCGATTTTTTAAAAATCAATTGTCGCTATTCTAATTGCGTACGCTGACACTTATAATGTTCACCAATGGTAAAAAAAAATGAATCGCGATGATACACCTTTCGGAACACACCCTTATACACGAAAAACCACCCTGAAATTCAATCATCTTGCTATTGCAACCACAAAAATCATTTGTCGCTATTTTAATTGCGTACACTGACTCTAATTATGTTGATAAATGGTAAAAAAAATGAATCGCAATAATACACCTTTCGGAACACACCCATACATGCGAAAAACCACCCTACAATTGAGTCAACTTCTTATTGCGACTACAACATCATTTATCGCTATCGTAATTGCGTACATGGATGAATACAATGTTATTCACCAATTAATATATTATATTCAATAAAATTTTACATGTATGTACTATATTTTGTTATCACTAAACATACCATAACCGGTCGAAATACCTGTGAACAATTCCATTTGATTTTTTAATTACACAAAGTAAGTAAATATTATCGCACAAATATATCAGATATATGTCAAATTATATTGGATATAAAATACTCTTTCGTGAATAATACAAATGATTCATAGTTAAAGATAGTTTTGTGATTTACAACCGCTGTAATTTTCGTCAATACTCATTGTTGACCTTGTATGGTGTTAAGGGTGTTTCATTATCAGGTGATATTTTTTTTTCTGTGGTCAATGAAAATCTGATGATTAATGGAAAAAATAATATTCCCGTTTGAAAAAGGATTCCAAGATAATTAGAGGCTTCGCTGCATCAAGGATTTGACTTCCCGTATGAACAACACGAGAAAAATGTTTTTTTCGACTTCAACTCGATTTTTTGACAAAATAACATTTTTTCTGTAAAAAATGAATTCACAACTTTTATAGAGCATTAAATTTGCTACAAAAAAGTTATTCACCGCTTTCCGACCAACAGTTTTCGAGTTGTAGAACGGAAAAACTGAAAGTTGATTATAATTGACAACAAATTTTCTTCAAACTGAAATTTATTGATTCAAAATTAATTATTATTTTACAATAAACTCTATAAAGCTCCTACATCATTAATTAAGCATTGTAGTTTAGTTATACGAAAGAGTATTTTATATCCAATATAATTTGTCATATTATATCTGATATATTTTTGCAATAATATACTTACTTACTTTGTGTACCTAAAAAATCAAATGAAATTGTTCACAGGTATTTCGACCGGTTATGGTATGGTCAGTGATAACAAAATATATTGCATAGATGTAAAATGTTATTGAATATAATATATTAATTGGTGAATAACATTGTATTCATCCATGTACGCAATTAAAATAGCGACAAATAATTTTTACGGTCGTAATAGTAGAATGACTGAATTGTAGGGTGGTTTTTCGCATGTAAGGGTGTGTTCCGAAAGGTGTATCATCGTGACTTTTTTTTTTACCATTGGTAAACATTATAAGTGTCAGCGTACGCAATTAGAGTAGCGACAATTGATTTTTTAAAAATCGCTCCAGGAACGTTCCAAACTTCAACCAGCTTTATTTGTATCATTCAAGACAAGCCTCATTACCCGCGGATACCTTATATGACTTGAAGTTGGAATAAAGTCTGCAGCGGTTTCAAAGTCGTCGTCGGTATAAGAGGCTCAGGAACTGCTTATGATAAAAAAAAAGAAAAAAAATTTTAACGTTATCACTCGAGATGACGCTAATCTAACGCCTTCATTCCTAACGCTCCACGTGCGCTTTATACCAATCCCTCAGGCTCTCTGATCTGACTTGTCTTTTTGTAACGATTTCTTTTCTCCTCTTCCGTCTGTCTTCTTTCACTGGTCGTGATCGTAAGAAAGCATGGAAAGGCGCAAAAATGGAAATGAAAAAAAAGTATATTCCCATCTGAATTCCCACATCCTCTTTTTTTTCTTTCTCTGCTTCTCTTTATCCTGTGTTATATTCCAAGAATTTTACACAGTGTTTCACAACTTTAACTGATGAATATATAATAATCCCACTATAAAGCATTTTCTAATTTTCATACATGAAAATATAATTAATATTTTATTCACGAAATCTCTTGTAAGTGTTAGAAAAGTCTTTGAATAATTGTTTTAGAGGGTGGTTCACTTTAATTTATTATTTTTTATAAAAAAAGAAATAAAGAAGTTTACAGGAAAGTTTTGCAATTGGTGAATTTACAGGTGATATTTTTACATAATGGATATATAAAGTATTTTTTCGCTTCAAACTGAAAAAAAAATATGAATATGAAGAGTTGAAAGGCCAAGTGCTTATCATGTGTTTCGTACGATGTTTACTGATCACTATGTATAATTACTTTTTGGTAAGAACTTGAATCGAAAGAGTTGTTGAATTGCAGATTAATTGAATTTTATTTGAAAAAGAAAAATATATTAGCGAAGAAAAATGAATTTCTTCACGATATTCAACTCCACGTTCGAATAATTATTGAAAAAACATCGAAATAAAAATCTCGAGGGATTGAAAGAAATTTATACAATGCTATTTCGATGACAAACAAGCGAACCCACCGGTAGTCCTGGTGGGACTGTAAATATTACTAAAATCTCACCCAACTCCCCGGTTCAGTCATCGCCAACATCTGGACCTCCACCTTCAAACTTACTTACACAATGGTATACGAAAATTACCACCAATGTGAAGAAGCGACAAAATTTCAGCCCCAAAACTTTATTAAAAAAAGCTCTGATAATAGAAATAAAAAAACTTTTTTAAATTATATCTTTTCTTTCAATTTATCTTGAAAATAATCAACACAATCAATAATGAAATTATATTTTCTGACAATTAATTTCTTCATATAACTATTCTCAAATATTTTTATTTATTTCATAAATATTTATACAGTTATTTTATATTTTATAGTTTCCAGTTATCTATCCATTGCGCAACGTATTCACTCTAGCAGATCCTGGTGAGTAAACATTTTAAACTTAATAAAAATATGAAATTAAAAATTGAAATTATGATATCAAAAAATATTAAATATCACACAGCCATTAATAAATAAATAAATATCCCACATAACTTTAGTTCTCAAAAAACAAATACGAATAATATCCAATGCATTATTATGCATTAAAACAAATATCTCGATAATTATTTAGAATAATTTCTAGTTTTCCCTATACAATCTCTAACTAAAGTAAATGCGTCATATAGGAACTGATCGATTGAAATACCTATGACCCTGACCTGCATAACGAGGGCGTTGGAATATATTTCCGCCCTTTAAAAAACTTTGGGTCATTGTATGAATTCTTACCAACTAACTCAGATAGCCATTGTTGAAATATAGAAAAAAATTCACGCAACCAATCAATAAATATTTCAATATTTTTTAATTCATCATATTGGCAAGAAATATTAATATCAATTTCACAAATTAATCGGTAATATTCACGAAGTATTTCAACGCATTAAATTGGTGTAATTCCAATTATCGGCATATAGTGATGTACTTATGTGCATAAACTATTAAAGCATCGGATAACTTCCTTGGGGAGGTCATTTGTCTATCGTTAGACATTGTTCACCTACGTAGGATCGCGTTGGTTTACTCTATTACCAATATTATAATAATTTCTTGGGGACTAAATCCAATTATTCTCACACTATTATCGAAGAGATATTAACTGCGTATTCAAAATTAATCACTAACAACTAATAATAACAGCAGAGCTTTTAATAATATTTAAAGCAATTATCAGCCATAAGACGCTTTACATTTTTTTATCTATTTATTCATAAAATTTGTCACGACAGGAAGTAAAATCAATGTTGAATATAATTTCATCACCTGAATTGCAAACTTCTGAATTGAAGTTAATTAACATTGACACATTCAATAGATTTTAATTGCTATATGATGAATAAATGTCAAGTTTATACATTTCTTGTTTGTATAAATATAAATTCATACATGATGAATAATGTCATTAACAATAATAAATGAATGGAATTGATGAAAATGAAAATTGAATAGACTTTTGAGATAAGTTTTCGTTGACGATTGATATCAGTGGAGCAACGAGACACTTTGGGCATGTGGAATTTTCCCGTGTGTATTTATTATACAATGAAAATTGTATTTTCAATATTTATAATCCAGTATTCGTTTAGTGACAGTAGACTTGGATTATTTAATTTTCAATGCATTATTACGTCAATATTAAATGACTTCGATAGGTAAAAATACTTGTCAATTATGTTGGTAATAACGTTGATTTCAAAGACAATTCAAAAATTCTCTTTTGTTCGGAAGAATTTTAATAAACTGTGTACTAGGATTCATACAAACACAATTTCATTCATTATTTCACATCATCCTACGGATATTCAGTGTTGTTTTAATTCATTGCATTCATATAAAAAAATTATGTGAATATGTGAAATCATAATTTCAATTTTGAAATATTATAAAAACAATTTTATTTGGGTAAATCTTCAATAATGTTGAAGAGGAATCATAAAGCATTTCTGTACTCTGATTCATTGTGACTTACAGAAAAGGACAAATCGGATGTGTATAAAAAATTTTTCAAGTCCCATAAATGTGAAAAATTGAGATCAGCGGACGATGAGTTTCCAGTATTCGACACACACTCTGCCGCAAACGAGACATTCATCTCTTTGTTTAATAATGGTGAATAATATATATTATAATCATTTCTTAATTAATTTGTCTCATTTAAAAAATATACAAATATTTCATTGAATATCTTATGTTATATATAGGCTCTAGAGCAGTGATATTGAGGGACAGTTCTATAAATCAGTTCGTTGGCATGTTGACCATCACTGATTTAATTAATGTACTTTTCATATTCCACGAAAATTCAAATTCGATCATGAAAAACCACTATAAAGAATATAAATTTGATTCCTGGAAACGTTAGTTTATTATAAATCATAAAAATAATTTTCGACATTAATTAAATTTAAATCTATTTCATTTTATTTTATTTTATTTACTCTTATATTTGCAGGGGAATTGCTAAATTATAATCAGCCATTAGTCAGCATTGCTCCCGACTATTCGTTATATGATGCCATAAAAACTCTGATACAAAACAAAATTCACCAATTGCCTGTGATAGATCCGGTTACTGGAAATAATGTTCAGTGTATTATAACACATAAGAAAATACTCCAGTTTCTTTCCCACTACGTACGTTGAATTATGAAAAGAAAATAATCCGATTATTTCAATTTAGTTTTTATTCATGAAAAAATTTTTTAATCTTTTTTAGATCCAAGAATTAGAAAAACCTTTATTTGTCAAGAAAAAGTTGGATGAATTGAGAATAGGCACCTATGACAATATCCAAACAGTCACTGAAAATACAACACTATTATCAGTACTAAAGAAATTTGTTTATCATCAAATTTCAGCTGTGCCTGTTGTTGATGACAACGGCAAATTAATTAATATTTATTCGAAAACCGATGTCATCGTGAGTTTACATTTTAGCATTCAAATTCATTAAATCAAGTTATTTTTTTTCAATGAACTGTCGTTAATTCATTATTTTTGTCTTTTTTTTTCTTTGCAGAATTTAATAACAAATGAAACTTGTTACAATTTTGACGCCACATTAAAGACTGCAATTCGTCATAGAAATGATGGGTTCGAGGGTGTACATCATTGCAAACTGGACCAAACTTTATTCATGATCATGCAGAAATTCGCATCAACTGAGGTATGTTCAAATTATAACTTGCTCATCAAATAAAAAAATAAAACAAAGCAGAATAATATATAAATATTATAAATGGGTGGGCCAAAAAAAACTTTGAATTTTTTTTTCTTTTACTATAATGAAAATACTGTTCAAGGTGACCAAAAAATGAGCGTGTGAAAAGAGGAACTCTTAATTTTAATATGAAGAGGTGACGCAGCGTGATTTTCGATTTTCTATTTAAATAACACGGAAATTTTTAAAATTTTTTTTTGGAATTTTTTTGCGTTATAACGATTTCTTATGTTGTAAAACTCAATACATATTCTTATAGGAAATCAAGTGATCTACAAAAAAGGTTCCATATGATTTTTCGCTTAGTTAACTCGTTGAAAAGTTATTCGAGGTTAAAGTTCAACCTCAAATGACATATGATCACTTTCACAATTTTTCACACGTTATCACAAAATAATAGCTCAACAACATAAAATATCATATTATTTGCGAGGTTCATTGAGTATTCTCTACTAAAACATTAACATTTTTACGAAATAAAAATTTTACGATTATTAATCAATAATTTCATTGAAATTATTTTTCAATGCTTTTTATTTGAAACAAGCAGAATAATATGAGTTTTTTTCTACAAATTTGTAGAATAAAAATGAGGAAAGTCACGGAAAATACGATATTTAATGTTGTTGGGCCAATATTTTGTGATAACGTGTAAAAAATTGTGAAACTGATCATATGTCATTTGAGGTTGAACTTTAACCTCGAATAACTTTTCAACGAGTTGACTTAGCGAAAAATCATATAGGACCTTTTTTGTAGGTCACTTGATTTCCTATAAGGATATGTATTGATTTTTACAACATGAGAATTCGTTAAAACGCGAAAAAATTCCAAAAAAAAATATAAAAAATTTCTGCTATTTAAATAGGAAATCGAAAATCACGCTGCGTCACCTCTTAATATTAAAATCAAGAGCTGCGATTTTTACATGCTCATTTTTTGGTCAACTTGAATAGTATTTTCATTATAGTAAAAGAAAAAAAAATTCAAAGTTTTTTTTGGCCCACCCTAATATATATATTATATATTATACATACTTACTTTTTTTTATAGGTTGGTAGACTACTTATTATAGATGACGATGAGAAAGTAATTGGAATAATTACACTGTCGGATTTGATGTTTTATCTGGTCCTAAGCCCTTTGCGGTATGTTTTATTTATTATTAGTATGATAAATTCTGTCTCTTACTTTTTATTTTTATGTTTTTTTTTCTTTTCCATGGCATCATTCTTCCAATAGTCATTCATTTGTATATAATCTAATTTGACGGATTTAATCATCCATGGAGTGAGAAGCTACCATATATTTTTTCTTGTAGATATAATAATAATGCTTATACATTGTTTACACAAAATTAAATGAATGAATAATTGGATGTGAGAGAGAATGGGGCTAATTTCCATTTTGCATAATAATATGTAAAAATTTTAAAGGAAAAAAGAAATAAAAAACTGAAGAACCGGCTATTACCATTTTGTGCGATTGTGAACTACGATTAGCGTTAATATATGTATGTGTTAGTTTATAAAACTGTAAGAGAAATTTAGTATTTTTAATTTTTAAATCATTTGATAAACAATTAACAAAGATCATGTACCATTGGAAATAACGCCGTAATGTAAATATAACAATGAACCTCAAATATGAAATTATTATAATGGAATGTTAAGATTAAAATGATGTGACGGCTTTTTCCAATGGTAAGTTTATGATATTTTAAAAGCAATTAAACAATTGCGCGCAGATTGTCGCGCTGTTATTTGACGAAAATTCAAAACAAACCATGTTAAAGAAGAAAAAAAATCATGACATTTTAGATGCCGGGCTAACGAAAATGAATTTTATGTTTCATGTTTTGAAATGCTTATGACGAGAGATTGATGATATGTGCGTAGAGTATGATTGTTACGATTTTAATATTAATTTATGAAAAAAATGTACAATGTGTGCAGTGTGCGGAAATATTAATTAAAAGCCTATTGACGTAAGAGGTAAAAGAATATCAAAAAAAAAAAATTAAAAAATACACTGTATAGCGTTTATAGAATATTTAGAGTCTAATTGAATTTTTTTTGTCAATTTAAATTGTCTTTCAATTGAAAGAGGAACTAAAAGAGCATTAAAAGTAATGAATTTGTGAATGTAGTGTGTGTTAAATAGAAATTATATGTAGCAATAGTCCACGAAACGTAGTGTCATTAAATTGATTGTTAATGTGAAAAATATAAATGGAAAATGAAAGAAAAGGGCACCAATCTTGCCGTCTCGTAATACGGATGCAAAGAAAAAAAAATAATTTATGAGGTTGTTCTCTGTGAAAATCGAATGTGCAACCGCCATTCCTCATAGAATAATATTTTATTAAAAATGAAAAAAAATATTCATGAAAAAACAAACAAAAAATATGTAAAAAAAAATTTTTTCTATGGCGTGCCTTTTTAGATTAATCACTTGTAGTTAAATATTCAATGAAATTTCTCGACATTAAATGCCAATCGCTTGGATCTAAGAAACATTTTTGCTTTATCGTGAAACTTGTTATAAAAATAACCATAAGATGTGATTTTATTATTTGTCATCAATAATGAAAAGATATATAGAAGGAATTATTTCTGAATATGAGTGTATTATAATTTATAAAAAAATGCATCTGATATTTACGGATGGAAAAAAAGGGGAAACATCCTCAACAATTCAAAATTCAAGCGATCAACGAATAAAAATTACTTTGAAAAAATTGCATTGTCATATTTCTGCGCAAATCAATTTCTATATAATGTTATACATAACAGTTTAATGGCTCATTAAGCATGATTAATCATTGGAAACAAGGTTATTATCTGGGTATATCCATGGAGAATAGAGATCATTTGTTAAACAAACCAGCACATGAATAAAGTTTTGCACGAGAAAACGAGACAGGCTCGCAAAACGGCCAAATTGTAATAGCTCTGCAGAATTATGTATATCAATTGTCAAGGTAAGTCTTATTGCAAAATTGAATCAAATACAATGATAGATATGAGAATCCTTATGGTATTAATGAAAAGTCAAATATTAATCTATTTTATTTATTTATTTTTTTTAGAGATATACGGTAAAAATACACGCACAAGAGGAAAGAAACAGAAAAGACATACATCGTGGAGTATACCTACTGGGGAAACCACGTTAAAAAAAATGCGCCAAGTACACTACCTCATAGGTGGTGTGGAAATGTGTGCATATATATAGATATATTTTGTGTATAGAATATATACGATCATTGTTCCAACTATGGGAGTTATAGAAATGCGTAAACAAAGAAGTATAAGAATTACGCAACTTTTATAGAAAATTTTGCATGATCTAAAACTTTTTCCTGATCGCCTATATATCGATGGGAATATTACCGTTAATGAGAAAAATACAAAAAAACATTTACATTTGAAGTTTTGCATTATTTTCGATTTGCCAAAATGAACAAATTTTTAAACTTATTATTTATATTATATTTATATTATATAGTTCTCTATATAATTATTAAATCATTATTGAATCGTTGAATCCATTGAACGCAATTTTCGGTGAGATGAGAATTTTTGAGACATTTTCATATATTAAAGAGTTTTAAATTTCTAAATCATCATTATATCGACATTATTATTATCATTGACGATAACATTGAAAGTCATTCATTTCTGAAAAATCGAACTGTTACATCTGTAATATTATTACACTTATAATATAATCTATACTATTGGTTATTTTTTTTTATATCGGCGATGTTATTATTTCCATTAATCTTATGTAATGATAATATAATTCACCATATAGTCCGGGAGCCCAGGCTCCATTTTGCAAACAATTAATATAAAATTAATTTTTCGTGAGCAGTTTCATTTCAGCAAGATTTTTAAAATTTTCCTCTGATAAAATTTGCTCAAATGGGAGCTAAGAGACTGCGCAGGTGTCAAAAACATCACTTGGGTGATTGAAAAAAATTAATGAATAATATTTTATTTTTTAGGTAAATCTTAAGATTATCATATAAACAATTCGAAATAACATTCGTCCTAGAAAAAAAATGGGTCCATCAAGATTGTCCCTCTTCCTAAACATGTAGAATTCATTTGAAAATAAAAAGTGATGAATATCTAGATGATTTTTTTTCTATAGCTTGATGAATATTAGCATAATTAAAAGGCCACATTGTCCTACAAATTTATTGGGCTATTTTCCCAGTCCCACGTTTCAAAATTGTAGTATAAAACCTAGTTTCAAAGCCATAAATATATACAATCAATTTTTCGTAAGCAGTTCCATTTTACCGAGACGTCCAACTTTTCTTCTTTGCAAAAAGCTGTAAAACGGGACCATCATAGATTGAGCAAGTGCCAAACATGTCAATTTGGTGATTAAAAAAAATTCATTAATACACAACTGATTTTTTTTCTATAGCTTGATAAATATTAGCATAATTAAATGGTCACATTGCCCTATAAATTCATTGGGCCATTTTCCTAGTCCGACATTTGAAAATTGTCGATCCCATGATAAAACTTTATTCATTTGTATCTGTAGGACACCAAATCTAAATGATAGATTAGCATATTCTTGTCACAAATTAATCAATGTCCTACAAAAAAAAGGCCCTTATCTTTAATCTTACAAAAAATATGTAAAATGGGACAGAGCAAAATCAGCATGTATACACATGTGCCGGTATTTTCCATTCACGACATCGCGCATGCGCGTATTATTGTATCCGACTTGAAAGAATTTTTTATGAATAACGATAATTTACTGTAGAATCAATCAAAAAAACTTTTAAATTATAATGAAACACTTTTTTTTTCAATTAAAATTGCAATAATCAATTTTAGAAAGGAATAATTTTAGTTTCGAAGTAAATAAATAAAGTACATACGTTGAAGATAAAAAAACATTTTCCATAGATGACTTTCTTGAGAAATTAAGTTTTTTAAATTAATTTTTGAATTAATCACTAATAAAAATAAAATATTTCTTGACAAAAGAAAATCAGCATTAATTTTCATGAAATAATCTAAACAAAAAAATAATTTTGTATGAATCAATATAATATTATTTGAATCTGAAAAAATATTAAGACAAGAAAAGAATTCTCGGAAATTATCAAGAAAATATGTTCTCGTGTCAAAAAAGTTTACTTAATGTAGACTTTATGAGAAGATGTACTTTCATTTCATAATTTAGATTTATAAAATAAAATACAGATAACTCATGAAAAATACCTAAAATTACAAATCATAATAGATGGTTAAGACATAATCTGCGTAGTTTGCATTTAATATGGTCATTATCGAAAATTGTCAGGAAAACACAATTTTTTATAAGCATTTTTTGTCATTTCAATTTTCAACATGTATTTTTGTATAAGGTTTTAATGAGTCACCTTATACCAACTCCAAAATTCTTAATTAAAAGAAATTTGATTTTTATTTATTATCAATATTACAAAATCTTGAGGTTTATTAATTTATACAACTAATACAAGTAAGAAACCATAAGTGGTATCAAAACGTGCAAACGAGCTAGTGGTCATAGAAGAACTGAACTGTAAAAATTGTTGATATTTCTTTGAAAATAATAGTTAGACAAAAAGTTAGAGATGGTGAGGGGGAAGTAGGCAGTGACAATTTTATCATTGGCTGACAATTATATGGCGTGATGTGAGGTTACCTAAATAATGGGATGTAAAATTTATTATAGGAGATAACAAATAAATATTTAGGTTTGAAAACATGGAAAAAACCGTCATGAATATTAAAGTCTCTTAAATATTCAGAATAAAATTCCTTTAACAAAAATTTAAGTACAATTTTCCTTTGAAGCTGACAATATTTACTCAGTACTAAACCAATAAATTTAAGTATTTTTGTAAAACCTATCATATCTAATTTAGAACTTTATTTAGCCAGGTAAGCTGGTTGAATTATGTCGACCGATTCAACAAAATATCAACTCTTAACATGATTGAACACAACATATGAAATTAAATTAATTGTATATTCATAAATTTTTATAAACTGAATTCTTCATCATCATCAGATTCATTCGTAGATTCTTCATCTTCTTCAATATTAATAATGTCATTATCGTAATCATCTTCATAAATATCGCTCTCATCACTTACAACATCGAACTCTGCAATGAATTAATAATGAAAAAATTTGGTAATTACATTAACATAAGCTACATCTAATAGTTCAAATATAATTGTGATTCCGCAAAAGTTTATGAATTGTACATTTAATTATAAAATATGTTGAGTGGCGAATGTTAATTTATGATGCAAGCTAATTAAACTTGTAATTAAAAAGTGCAATTAGTATTTATAGATTATTTGGAACCTTGAAACTCTGCCGAAACTTCATCAAAAGATGGACTTTGAGGACCATCAAACCAATAATATTCATATTTTCCATCTATTATCGTCCACCCATAATTCTCTGGCATTTTGTCTGTCGGACTTTTCATGTGTGCATTGCACCAAACACTGCAAATATATTGGGTCCTATTTATTTGCTGTAATAGTTCTTCTTTCGTCGGTGGCAAACTGGAGGGATCGTATCCGACTATTTTTTTTTTTCAAAATCTGTTCGTTATCATTATTGCATTTATAGCTTTTTTCAAATAATTCAAACCGTCCATTATTAATATCATTTTTAGTTTTAAGTGAATATATTCGGCAGACATATTCCTCAATTATGTTGAATATTTCAGATGATGTTGATAATTTCGTCCTTTCACAGCGTAAGAGTTCTATAAAAGCGTCTTAAAATTTTTTATTTTTCATCAGGATATTAAATGGCCTTTTTTTTCCTTTACGAAAGAAAGCCGGATTATAATCGTTTCCAGTAAAATATGACAGATGGCAAGAGAACACGATATCTGCTCTCCAAGTTTGGTAAAAATTTGGTTAATGCTGAGATACAATTTTTTTTTGGCGGTACTTAAATTTATTATTATGTCAATATCATCTTTCAGATATTTGAAATTCGCTAACATAATGACAGGGATATCTGAATCACTACAATGAACTTGCACACGGTAGTTTGTGTTAAATTGGCAAATATGGTAAACAATTTTAGTGTCTGCTTCTTCGTGGTAACAAGATAAGTTGTAGTCGATAGTTCTTTTGATTTTATTTTCGCTAGACACTTCATAAACATAGCATTGGTCGTAATTAAGTTTTACAATTTTTCCACATATTAGTAAACCGAATTCATCTTTTGTCCAATCTTCAATTAAAAATTCCACAAATTTTTCTTTGAAATTCGAGCTTCGTAATAATTTACAAAATTCAGCGGGACGTTTTTTTTCTCTTCGTATGTTGTCATAACGTATCGTGTCTTCTTCACCTCTGAGATGATGTTCGTAATCTTTAATACTCGGTTTTTTATATTTGTCAAAAATTATATGCACTTCTTTTCTGTTGTATGTCAGTAATTTTAATATATGCTTTGAAATTTTGCCATAACTTTCCGGTAGATTCTTCAGTGTATGTAATAAATAAAATCCATCTACTAAATGAATATCAGCTTCTGGAGGATTGATGATTTCAGTTTGATGTGTCAATAATTCTTTAATAATAATAGATTTTGGAGTTTTACAAATTGTACCATCGGAATGACAAAGTGAAAATGGAATGGGAGCCAGTGGAAAACTTAACGACTTTTCTATGTCAATTTTATTTTTTATTGACGCATACAATAAGCGACCAAAAATATCTCGTTGAATTTTAAATTCTTGTATTTTACCATTAATTTTTAGTTTCTGTGTATTTTTGTAGTCAAAATTAATTATTTTATTTTTTTTAATAGCTTTATCGAATCTATCAGGTGTTTCTACAGCTTCAGTAATGAAATTTATACGTTGTTTTTCGCCCTCTTCTTCAATAGATTTTAAAAATTCATATATCTCGTCGTTGACTGATTGTCCTTTTGATATATTGTATAGATGACCTTCTGATAATTCAGATGAAAAAGGATTGGTACCGTGTTTCATTAGCTGTACTAATACTTCCAAGTCTTTAGCAGCTTTTTTAACTACAGATTTTTTTAAGTCTTTTGTGATATCATCCGTTGAATTTATATCGCAAAATTCCATTATTTTAGATATAATACTGGTACGTAAAGAATGAGTGACTGCCCATTTCTGCCTAGCTGAAAACGAATTTGTGATGTTGATTATTCCAGAAACTCTAGAAGCGGCGTCCGCGTTAATAGTTTGCTCCAATGTTAAATCCACCAGAATTCTGGAAAAGGATTTCAACGTTCTCTTGACTCCCAAGAAACTCTTTCTGCAGTCATCAAGCAAACCAGGATGTGTTGTTTCGATGTTCATCAAGTTGTTCAAATAAATAGACATGTATCTTGCATAATTATGATGATTCATTGAGAAAAAAATATTCGTTATTTTCGGTAATATGTAAATGAACAAATCAAAATCACCCATGCGAATGCTGTATTCTAATGTAAGATAATACTCAACTAATCTTACGTACATTAAATAAATTTGGGGTGTTTTACCGTGCTTTCCTTGTAAAGTTTCTGTTTTATACCGTTCATATTTATCAAATAACTTTTGTAATTCTTCATTCACTATTTGTGGATTTTCATTTGGTTTTTCATTAAATGTTTGTAAATATTGTTTGATGTTTTCGAGATCCTGCTCTTGTTCTTGTAAAAATCTTTCCAAATGTAAATTTTGTAAAGCAAGAGAAAGTAAGGGACGAATTTTTTTACACCGATTGAAGTGTTTTCCAGTTAGAAACGAATTTATAGAACCACTGGCTAAGATGTCGCCATCTTCAAGAATATTAGTTAATCCTGATCCACTTATAAATTTCCCGATTGCTTTGACGAACGACAACATTATGTGAAAAGATCCGAAATTAATGAAAAGTTTGTGAAATTCCTCTTCTGCACTTTGTATCCGTAATGCGATCTTAGCCATGGCTAAATCGTAAGTTACGCTGAAAAATTGTTTTTCGCATTCATTAGCTATTTGAATGCTTCTTCGCATCGTCTCTTTCACAACTGCTGGATCTGTGGGTGTATTATTAATTTGGGTTAAATATTCAACTTTTTGTACTGAATTATCATCTTTTACAATTTTTGCATTGTAACCTACCCACATTGGGGTGTTTAAAATTTGTAATTGATGAGAAAGTACCCATGCAAAATTTATTTGTTTGAAGTTTATTAAACTTTGAGGAGCTTCGACCGGCTGTACGCTACTATGCCAAAATTCTGGACGGCGTTGCTTTGCGTTTAATAGATTTTTATCAATCTCAGGCTCAAACGATCGCTTTCTACGTCCATGCAAGTCGCGAATATTAATTGAAAGATTGCCGATTTCTGCGGACATGACATCGTTTCTTTCTATTATGTTCAATTGTTCAAGCGTAGGGACATTTTGATATATGATACCCACAGTGTCGTGCAAGGTATTTTTACCCGAACTTGTTTCCACAAACCTATCATAGTTATCCCACACTACTCCAGATGACAATATAGAAGTTGGATGAATACCGGAAGGACATAAAAGATTATTGAAAGTGCAAGAGTATATACTGCAGATGTCTCCAATTCCAAAATATTAGAGTAGCTAATGCAGTAACCTTGTCTGTTTAATATATTTATAACTTTTCGGCTTCCTGTGAGACTTTTCATGGACATACCCAATAAAATATGTTTTGATGGTTTTATCGTTCCTCTTGTAATGCTGTAAATGGAATCCTGCGAATAACATGAAGATAATCTTTGAACCCGATCGCTAATTTTCTTGTCAACACCATTTAATGCAGTAGTCCAAAAAATATGTAACCATTTCGGAATGTCGCACTCCCCTTTTTCCAAAACATCAGCATCTATTGAATCTGGCAAAGCATTTTTTTTAATTTTCAAAATATGTGTTCGATACTTCATAGCAAAATCTTGAGCCTCTTGTTCAAATAATATATTTTCAATCTCTTCGTCATTAACAGTCTCAATATCAATCTCAGAAGATTGAATAAAAGGTTTATTGGAAATAAAAACAAATGCAATTTTATGTTTGAGTTCATTTTTTAATAAATTTTTAATAGCTTCCATGCTGAATGTGTTTCCATCAAGATCGTCGTTACCGTATAATTCTTTTATGAATTCAGCAAAACAATTTCTTACGTGAGTAAAAGATAGTATTCGTCGATTTTCAATAACTTGTCGTTGAATATAATTAATCAAATTTTCTCGGGCAATTTTATGACACTCTCGTTTGAAAGCCCAATCTTTTGTTTTTGGTGAATTTTGCTTTTGCTGATACTTCGCAAAATACTGTAGGCTACAACAGTTATGATATGCTATGGTACTATCATCAGGACATTTTTTATTTTCCTGAATTTTTTGCAACATATCAATATGACCTAGTTCTGTAGCATAAGTTTTGTATCGTTCCAGAAACGGTATTTTATGCTTAATTTGACGGCAGTATATATTTCGGCCTTTACGCTTGACCATAGTTTTGTTACAGAAGAAACATTTCTTAGCTGATTTTTCATCTTTGAAACTCTGCAAACTTGCACTGCAATCAAAGTCTGCCTCTTCAACCATATTGCGCAGATCTTCAGAACTACCTTCCCCAATACTAGTTTCATGATTTCTTGAGCTTTCGTCAAAATTTCTGTAAATTAAAATATGACAACTATTTATATAATCAAATAATAAAAAAAGATAAGCTAATATCTTTAATAAGCTTCATACAGTAATTTATTGATGCATTTATTGAAAAAAAATTATATTTAAATTTCAAATAAACTTTACAGTTCGGTCGAAAACATTCAAAGTAATACACTTAATATTTTTTCAAATTTATGAGCAACTTATAAAAGTAAATATTCTCAGATAAAACATTGAGAACCCGATTTCACCTTTTTTTTTTTAGCGTGTACAAAAATTGTTTTGCAATACGTTCTTTTTTTGTGCCACACACTTTAATATAATACGACCGAAAAATTTAAACTTAGTGTTATTACATACTCTGAAGTGTCACCATTATCCACATGAGTACCAGAATTCTCAGCTTCTGTTGAAGCATCATCACTATAATTTAAACATATAAATAATTATCGAAATTTTTCAACAGTCTGGTAAAATTTGAGATGAAAAAAAATTTTGAATACATTTGAAAGTTATTCAAAAACACAGATAATTCGAAATTATTTATATTAAAAAGATTCAAGATTAATAAATTGAATTTACAAAATATTAAGGTAAAGTACTCATCTGCTGATCAGGAATCAGTACCTGATCACTCCTCTCGGTTTTATATTATAAATATTGTTATAGCAAATACATGGGTAATTATGTATTATTTCCTGCTAAGATACTAGGTACTTAACCTTATTATACTGAGAGAAAATTTCGCAAATATATCTTATATATAAAAATCTCCTGTCACGATGTTTGAAACAAATGGACTCCGGAACTACTGAACCGATTTTGA
>JAQQBS010000001.1:4036733-4049962 GCA_030347275.1 Microctonus aethiopoides
AAAAGAAATTATTTCAATTGTATCATCACAATTTGTAAACAATTATTGACCAATCAGCCTTGACATATTTGTCAATATAGTTAGCTGCAATGAATAACAATTGTAATCGTGAAACATGCGAGCTGGTAAAAATACTTTCACTCACTACTTTATGTATTAAACTAATTAATGATAATATAATACTCAACAATGTGGACATAGTGAAATGAATAATAGTAATAGAAGCAAATGAGGATGATTAAATTGGAATTTTTAAAAAAAATATATTGCATAAAAATTAGGAATTTATGATTAGAATCAGGTAAATTGTCGATAAATTTATTAAGAAAAAAATTAAATGGTGATTTGAATTATTTATGTTAACGTCAATTGATGAATCATATGTAAATGAGTATCGATAAAATAAAAATGAAATAAAACTTCACTCATGAAGTTAATAAAAAATTCATTTCAATACATGTTTTTTTATGTTTGAATTTTTTTTTCAATTTTTTTTTTTATAAAATATTGTGGATGTTTATTAACTGCAAAAAGCATCCTCGTAAAAAATGACATTGCACAATAGATTATTATATAATTCAAAGACCTACGTGAGACGTTTTTTGTACTATAAAAATTTATACTTTATTGTCATTTTTCTGGTATTCAAATTTGATTCTATTATTTATTATTTTATTCTATCTACCAATGTATTAATTATTAATAACAAACTATCACGATATTACATGATGATAAACCTGTAGAATATCATGAATATTATGCCAATTGAGCAGGTAAAAATTGCTTATCGATTTTAAAGATAAAAAAATATCTAATTAACAATTGATATGTATAATTTTAACTACATATCTTTCCGTTCATTATTTACAATTGCAATCATATTTTAATTGCCGTTTCATGCATTTTCGCAATCGCCTTTGATTTCATCACGGCCAGGTACATTAATTGACGACTCGTCAGTCTCACAATTATCTGGTTCTTGTTCACTAGATCCAGATGAGAAGTGAATCACACTAGAAAAAAAGAAAGAAAAAATTACCACGTAGAATAACTACAAAATTCATATTACAAAAGTGTTATACAACGTCATGCACGTCATATTAATTATTTATTACTTACAGGATCAGAAGTAATACAGCTATTTGCGTAGAAAATGTCAACCAATAAATAGCACTTGGCACTGTATAATACGTTTCATTATAAAGTTGTGAATACAAAACTCCACTGAAAAGTGGAACTGCATTATCGCACACTGATAGAATTGCAAAGACTTTACCTGAAATAAAAAACAAATAAATTACCGATTCTATTTATTTATTACATTGAGAAAAAAAAATCAATTGAAGCAACTAAACTCGTCATATCAAATAAAATATTTGTATCAAACATAATAAATATTCATTCAAAACGAATATAATTTATTTGATGATCAAAAATTTTTTTTACTTTAAATATTATCAAACTAGTACCTCGTTCATTAATTGGAACGACCTTAGACGTCATTGATCTGAGTACAGGCGCCACAACAGGTCCAATTGCTGCTACCGCAGCACCTATTATAATGAATATGAATATTAAATTACTGTTCATTGATTAAATTAAATTAAATTGAATAAATATATCTATTTAATATTACCAGCATAGAATAATGATGGTTGTGCTGCTGATGCAAAGAGAATTCTTCCAACAGCATGCGATAATGCTCCAATAGTAACAATAATTGTGTCTCTCATGCCAAGAAGTTTGCTTAACGTTGGTGTAACAATTAACATAGCTGAAATAAAATATAAAAACAAATTAATTCATTTGCCTTTGACGATAATCAATTTCGAATTTTATTAATGATTCATAACTGACCGAGCACAAAAAGTGTGGATTGAAATGTTCTAAATTTGCTGAATGTCGAGACGTCCCATTGGAAAATTCGTTGAGTGTACAAAAAACTCATGGGTTTTTCATCACGTTGGAATGTATATAAAGCCATTGCCAAAAAAAGAATCCATAAATGTAATCGGGCAAATCGTGGTCGTGATTTTATGAGTGTTTTTATCGTTGATTTAGCGTGCTCTCGATCGAAAAAATCAGTAAAAATATTAATACCACGCAATGACTGTTGACGTGGATTAGTTTGCCATTTTAAAACAATTATCGAATAAATAACCGATAAAATAAGAAGTGTTACATTAATGGAAAACATTATTGTGTACGAATGATTTACCACATTTGTAAATAAATATGAACCAAGTGCCACACCTGTAAAAAAATAAATTATATTAATTAATTGCTTTAAATAATTCTCCAATTTTTTACGATTTTTTTATTTATTTTGATTATTACCTGTTGGTATTGTACTTAAATAAGCGATATCAAGTATTGTCACTCGCAATGTTCGTTGATTCAACGATGAAACATCAGATATGTACGCAAAACAACTAGCAAAAATCGCAACATCTCCACCGAGCATACCCATCGGTATACTCGCAGTGTAAATAATCATAAATAAATCCCAAGTAGGCATTAATGCATTCACAACAATCATTCCAGAATAAATAACTTTGCCAATTAGTCCAACGATAAGTGGCAATTTTCTTCCACGTCTGTCGCTCCAATTTCCAAAAAAAAGTGCCAAAATTATCGGCACTACATGACCGGCAATATTATTATATTGGTGAAATTCCGAAACAGTCAACTGTAATTTAAAATACAAAATAGAATTAAAAAGGAAAATAATGTTAGGAATAATTTTTCATTGATGAATTTCTTTAATAACTTACTTGAACTATATTTTTAACAGTTTCATTTTGAGTAATATTCCTGCAAACATCCTCAGAAAATCCATGATTAACACGACAGGATTTATAAACAAAAAAAGCTTGTTCAACAACTGATGTTATCATATAAGCCATCATGTAGAGCCACATGGTTGGCTCTACCGATGTGTGACGTATCCATCCAAAATATTTACTGAGAATTCGATGTGGAGGAGGCGAACCTGCTTCATCAATAGCCTGAAACATAAATAATTAATTTAATTATCATAATTATTTCATTTATTCTCAATAAATATTAATTATTTATTCCAAACTTCTCTATGTATTCATTGCAGAAATAAATGATATGTTTCAATTCTTGTTAATTAAATCGCTATAATTTGATAATGGTAAAATATTTTTTTGTTTTATTTATCAATTAATTATTCAAATTAAATAAATAACTTACATTTATCGTTGTCTCCACGTTCATTTTACAGACAAGTTTATTAATCGTTTAAATGTCTGAATTGACTGAGAATATTTGATACTTTCTAAATAACTAAATGCCCATTCTTGTTATTTAATCCTCACATTTCGTCATCAGTTTGTTAACCATCTGAAAATATAAATTAAAATTTAATATTTTATATACAATTTATAAAATGAAAAAATTTATGTGCACTTTGCATTTAGGCGATTGCTGATAGTGGGTAATTTCTTATCTAACTATGCGATTACTTAATTAGATACATGTATAATTATGTAGAACAAAATATATAAAAATACGTGATAAGAAATATTTTATATACTTGAATTATATTTTGATAATAACAATCAGTCATATCATTTTATTAGATTATAAACGATATAAAAATCCCAAATAAAATAAAAAACATTTATACTAAACATTTATTTGAAAATAATTTCAAAAATTTGAATATTAAAAAAAAATTATTCTTATTTTAAATTTATCTTCAAAATAATATTTAATTTTCAATTATAATTTTTTGCAACAAATATAAAATACTACTTTTATTTATTATATATTAATTACAAAAGCGATTAAAATTTTTTAAATTCATATTTAAACAAAAAATTGGATATTTATATATTTATAAAACAAAAATACATTTTGTTTTGATTTACATTCAGTTTGTATAAATTCCAAGAGATAAAATCACTTAGAAAGCACATAATTATATTTATAGAAATATATATAATATTTCACTTACATTTCATCAACAATATTTGTCACATTGAATATTTTTCTATATAATAATTTGATTATATCACAGAAATTTGAGTCGTCGACCACGTGCTATCGGCTGACAAAGTATTTATATGACTCCATATGATTCTCTACAATGTCGTATGACGTATACACATTAACACATGTAGACACGTGACGAAGATATTTATTTGCACATCCGTCTGTAAATATTTCCTCTAGATACACTGTGGTGCGAGAGAGAAATAACAGCACAGCAGCAGCAGTATTCGTACATGCGCGCGCATATTATATATCACGTGACATTGTATCACGACGTATCGATTTAAAATGTCGTGTGGAATATTTCAGCCAATAGAATAACTGAAAGAAAAAAAAAAGAACGAATAGAAAGAAAGCGCAGAAACAAGCGGGAATAAAGACCGCGAAAAATTTATTTTTCAATAGAGTAATGAAAAAAAAAAAAAAATAACTGGTTCAACTACTAAACTGAAAACTTGTTAAACCTGTTTGGAATTCTTATTATAGGAGACTTTAAAATAAAATATACATTCGCATGTATATACAGATACAAATATATAAATAATGTTTGATATATTGTATCAATAAATATGATATAATAATTAAATAAATGTGTTAAATGTTAAATAGATTAAAATAATAATAATAAATGTTTATTTTTATGGAAGACGGAAAAGAAATGTATGAATAAAAAAATAGCTGATAATTAATTTTAATCAAAAAATGTATTTCGCGCGTTTGTTTAAATAATGCTTATTTTGTTTGTTTGTTTTTTTAAATATAATTCGCATTTTACATATCGAAGCCAATCTCGTTAAATTCTTTACATATTTTTTTTATTTAGGCCATTGAAGATACGTTCTTGTTTTTTTTTTTTTTTTCAATTGAAAATTTGTAATGATAAAATTCACAAGATTTAATATTTACATATATACGCAGAATATATGCATTTATTATAATATTTGGAATAATTATTGACTACTTATTTGGACAATGTTTTTTTTTTTCAGCTAGAGATTTTTTGGTAGTGAAAATCGTTTGTTGTAATGGAATATATTTTTTTTTTTTTCATGTTTTGTATTATTTATCTATATTTTTTTTTTGCTTTTACATTCATAATACTATTCTTTCAATATAAGTTATAGTTTGTGTTCAATTTGTTTAATTTTTTGTAGTGAATTGTATTTTTTTTTTTTGTTAAACAATGTCATTGTTTTTATGATATGGATTTATATTTGACTTTTGTTGCACAGGCATTAGATAAGTATATATTTAATTAAATAAATATAGATTCATTATAATTAATAATATTATATCTCTGTCATTTATCGTTTGTTTATATCAATAAATATTTTGCACGCGTTCAAATCACAATGAATATATATTTTTTTGTCAATTAAAAATTCACATGAACAGTAAAAGAAACTTTCATGTATATTAACGAACATTTTTTTTTTTTCTTCATTTTTCATTTTATCACATATTTACTTTTAGTACTTAAATTCTGTCTTGAATCATTTTTGTTTATATATTGTACATAATAAAGAAGTACTCTCCATTCTGGACCTGCCAGACACAAACAAATTGTCACACAATAAATACATCTTGACAAATAAATTTAATTCAATTTAATTCGATGCAATTCAAACAAATTCATTTGTATCTTCACATGAATAATTTTCCATTCATTCATTAATAATAAAACGATGAAACAAATACACAATGTAGTATTATCTTGCTGTCTGTGGTCCCTGCCTTTGAATAATTTAAAATATTGATTAATCGTCTTTAAAACTAATTGTAAAATTAACAAAAAAATAATTAAGAAGAATATAAAATAATCCTTCTCACAGTATACTTCGTTGTATATTTGTTATTTGTTAATAACAATGTTGTCTTATTAAACATTTATCTTGGCGTATTAACAGTTCTTTTTCTTGACTAGAATATAATACACATAAAAATAACCATCCGAGATTTTTTAATCAAACTTATCAATTGATTAATCAATTTCTTTCTTACAACCATTCAATATTACAGATTTATAAATGGAATGTACATTAATTCAATATTATTATTTTTTTCTTTTCTTCAACAATTAACTATTTTCAAAGTGCATTATCATATTTATTTATGAGAATATGTCAATTTTTTTTCAGAGTTCTATTGATGAACTATAATAATACTGCATTATATAAATAGCGACAGTTCAGAAAATTTTTATTTCGAGAGTGCACGAAAATCTTAAGATCAAATACATTTGTTTATTTATTTTTTCCGTTCATTTGTTTATTTGTAATTTTTTTTATTCATTAATTTTTATACAATGTCGAAATGCATTGGGCATATTTTAATGGAAGAACCATTAATTGAAATAAATTTCATCTGCTTATAATTTTGACATTTAAATAAATTTGTCTTCTATAATAATTCCAAACGTCGAAAATATTCATAATCGCAATTGAAACATTTTTTTTTCATAATTTTTATATAATATTATCATCATATTTACTTGTTTTTATCACTAAATTCATCGTCGATATTATAGAACTCTCGTTTCACTCTTGAATTTTTTTTTATCGTACAACAATGAAATATTCCTACTTCTAAAATATTATTCGTATATTTTTGTTTAATAAATGTGGCCAACCTACAGCCACTAATTTTATCTACTATTGTTTACAACAAATTCCACAAAAGCACAATATGTGCGAATGTATTTTTTTTCAATTTTCTTTTCTGTTTTTTTATATATTCACAATTCAGAATGATACTTGGCAGTTATATAAACATTAAAAAATTTTAACTTAATATTATGACGAAATGAGCACGTCAAAGAGTATATAATAAATATAGAGCTATACACGAAATATATATATAAATAATTGTTTTTTTATTTTCGAAATATATTTTAATAAATAAAAATAAAAAAAAAAAGGAAATTAATTAAAAAAAGCCATTAGGCAGAGTGTGCGCAATCCCAAGTGCAAAAAATTCATCATTTTAAAATTATAACATACCAAATATAATTTTTTTTCTTCTCATATTCAAATTATTTTTCTCTCAATTTAATTTAAATAATTTATATATTCAAAATTTAATTTCATGGACGAACACACTGCTACAATATCGAACATTATCAACTAAAAAGCAAGTTGAAAGAAGAATGCATTGATAAATCATAAAATGATGAAAGCAATAACAAAATAATACTTAAATTTTTTTGTGTTTTCTTCATTTGAACATTTTAATTTAATTAATTAACTCAATGCAAAAATTCTCAAGATACTTTATTATCAAGATAATTAAATTGACAATCATTTTCTTGAATTGTGGCCATTTTCGTAGGATCCGCAGGGCCATCAAGAAAATAAGTAACCATACTACCTTTACCCTTTACCTGAATGCTACCACGACACGTGAGTGGATAACCTTTGGCACTGAGAACATCACGGACTTCTTGTGTGACTTGAATACCATCTAATACACCAGTCGAGTCCATTCTCGATGCAACATTAACAGCATTACCCCAAATATCATACTGTGGTTTTCGTGCACCAATAACACCAGCCACAACTGGTCCAATATTAATTCCAATACGTATACGAAAATTATTAAAGCTGTGCTCATTAACATAAGACAATTGATCACGAATTCGTAATGCATAATCTGCCATTGCTGTCACATGCTTGAAGTCCTTCATGTCACAAGTATTCCTCGTTAGACCTGGACAAATAAAAAAAAAATTATCAATAAATATTTAGACTTAATAAAATAATTGAAGAAAATTTCTAATTGACAATTGAGAAAATAATTTATATAATAAACCTGATGCTGCCATGTATGTATCTCCTGTGCTTTTGATCTTCTCAATATATTTAAAGTTGTCTTCCGCGAGAATTTCATCAAAGTCTGCGATTATCTCATTCAAAAGTCTCAAGCATTCTACGCCTTCATTATTTGCTTCTAACTCAACGTAGAACTCGGAAAAGTTTGGAATTGATGCAAACATGATGCATACAAAGTCACATTGCTCATGATAAAGTTCCTGGAAGTAATTCAGTGTAATATGGCACATGAATAGATGAAAATTATTATACTTAAATAAGTTTTCTAGAGGAAATGAAAAAAATCCTGATTGCTTACATCAGAATTTACGGTTGATAAAAAATGTGCAGCAACATGTTCTGGTAAAATATTTGCAAGTAATTTTTGATTGTATGCTTTTAAATGTTCCATTTCTTCTTTTTCCTCAGTTGCTTGTAATTTCCAAAGGAAATCTAAACGATAAGTTGCCTCGGTGTGCTGTGAATGAGCCACAAGGAAAGCCATAAAAAACACAACGAGCACACCAGCCAACCATCTACCAGTTGGATCAATGTCCTCATCATTTAGAGCTTGATAAATGCTCACAGCCAAATAAAATGCAACAATAATACTCAACACTGCCACTTTAAATACTGATGTGAGAATTTGATAGACTGCACAAGTTACCATAACCAACATCACTAACACTGGAAAGAGCTGTTTGAAAAATAAATAAAATATGAAATAAAAATTAAATTTATTTCATAAATAAAAATTATTCTTCTTATATTTTACTTTTATTTATTCATTACTTACGTCCACAAATAATGTGTAATAACATGTTTCTGAAGTTACAGAAATACTTTGAACCATCACTGTAGAATTATCTTGAGACTTTGTGAATAAAGTGTTATTGTTGCAAGCATCACTGTTGTCCAATGTTACCTGGTGCATTGGAAATAAAATAAAATTAAATGAAACGAGAAAAATAAAATAACAAAAAGAAAGAGAGAAAGATTATTGTTGCAACATTCTCTTTTGTAACAATATGGTATACAAGATAGATGATAATAAAAGGAAAGTAGAATGCTCAAATATATAGAGTGAAATTTTTATTGTCTCTCGTACCAATGGAGACAAGATGGTGATAAAGGTGAGGAAGACCACGATTGTAGCTATGCTCTGTGCGACCATTCGATTTTCAAATATTGTTATGGCGGTATTTCTTATCAACAACGGCACCGTCTGCAGATAGAAGAAAATATTCAAGTTGAATATAAGTTGTTGAATTAATACCTATCTTTCTTTCATTATTTTCTTTATTATTCTTCTCCCTTTGCCTTTGTAATTTTATCTTACATTTTTTTTTTTGTTCTACGATCGGAAGCAATTTTATCGAAGTATTTTTTAATATCAAATTTCGCTCACTGCCTTGAAGCTTCATAAAGCCAATGCATATTGAGGTTGAAAAGTTATTTTCTTTTTTCATATATAGGGATTATTTGAATTTTCTCTTCGTAAAAATAAAGTATTAATAATAAAGAAAAAAAAACTAGGTGTATTGTAATATACCTCATTTTTCTCAGTCAGAAGTATTCCATTTATAAGAGCAATGATAAAAAGACTGACTGCAGTGCATGTGTAAAAATAGACACTCCTGAAAAAATAAAAAAATAAAATTAAAATATACATTTTATATCAGAGAATATGAATAAATTTTTAGTAAACATATAACAATATATTCGTATCTCATCGAATATTCACAGCATTGGTAATGTAAAATATATTGGATTCAACGTGAAAATTTTTGATTCATATACGTGACGATAGAGATAATAAAACTCTACGTGTTCAGTCATGCAATAAGAAACACACACGACGTGACTAAACATCGTCTGTTGCAATGAAAAATATATTTTACTTTTAATTTCATATACATACCCAGACAATGTAATAGCAATTGCTATTACAATGATGATATAAACAAATCCTGAGCATACAAAATATGCTGATAGCATTCGATCACGTTCACGTGAATACTGAAAATAATTATAATTTTTATTTATAATTATTATTATTATAATTATAATTTTTATTTATAATAATAATTATTATAATTATAATTTTCATTCTCAATAATTATTATTATAAGTATAATTTTTATTTATAATAATAATTATTATTATTATTATTATTATTTTTATTTACAATAACAATAATAATTAGTATTATTTTTATTTATTATAATAATAATGATTATTTTATTTTTTATAATAATAATAATAATAATAATAATAATAATAATAATAATAATAATAATAATAATATTTATTTATTTATTTATTAATTATTATTATTATTATTATTATTATTATAATTTTCATTCACAATAATAATTATTATTATTTGTTTATAATAATAATAATAATTTTTTTTTATTTATAATAACTATTATTATAATTATAATTTTCATTCATAATAATAATAATTATTATTATTATTTTTATTTATTTATAATAATTATTATTATAATTATAATTTTTATTCATATTAATTATAGTAATAATTATTATTATAATTATTATAAATAAAAAAAAAATAATAACAGTGAAGATAAATATTAAAATTTTGTTTTAATTATATAAATTATTATTAAATTTTATCGTACTTTTTCCTCAATGTCAGGACGACGAAATGTCAAAATAAATGGAGTACAATGTTCAGCACGAAGTCTATCTATACTCCTGGCATCAATTGCCCTCATCAAATACTCATTAACTTCATCCTCTGGATCTTTTTCACTTTCAGTTGTATCACCAAAACCCAATCTATAATCATTAAGTAAATAAATTTATTTCGCATTTAAATTTACTAAAATAAATTTAAAAAAAAAAATAATCATACAAAATTTTTATAATTAATATATATTGAATTTAGATTTATAAATAATTTATTATTAGATATGAGTGAGTGAACTTACTTGGCTTGTTTGCCATGCTGTGATCCATGGCCCATAACTCTCATTTCCTTGGAGACATTTCCATTGGCAGAATAAGCCTTTTTTACACTTGGACTGGTTACATTGTCCTTAAATGTATCACCAGGTACAATAAGATACGTTTGAATATTATGATCCTTTAAGTATGAATTTCTTTCACCACCATGTCCTTCTTCTACTTCATAATCATTACCAAGGCAATCCAATGTTTCTTTGGTAATGTGTACACGTCCTGGTATTCCACCACTTTCCATGTAATTTGCTAGAGTAACGTCATTACTCCAAACATCAAATTGCCATTTTCTTAAGCCAAGTACACCACAATGAACTCTACCAGTATGAATACCCACTCGCATATTCACATTTACTGCCATTACTTCACGAACCAGACTGTGAACATAATTTTATTTTATTTTATTTCAATATAAATCTCTTTTTTATTTTTCATTTACACATTTTGTTTTATGCTGATATGTTTAATGAATTTATTGAGGTTATTTTTTGATTGAGATTTTTAATTACTCAAGGGATAAAATAAAAAAAAAAAAATGATAATATAGCTGTGCTGCATTGTGTGTCAATGTCCAGATTAATAATGGCCTCCATATAAATATTTTATATTTATTTATTATGATGCATCTTTTTTTTTTATTATTTTCATTAATTTGTTGCATGCAAAACTGAGAGTAATAAGCTTTGACATGTTATTAAGAGAGAATTTAATGCATATAAAAAATTGTGAATAAAAATTCTGACGTTAAAATAAATAAATTTTTTTTTAATTATTATAAATTTTATTTTTTATAGAAGATGCAAAAATCTTTTTTGCCAAGTGTAATATTTTTTATCCATAAATTATCTACTTCGTTGATCTTGCAACAATTAGCTATTTTTCTTGTGTTTGTTAAAAGTTTATTTTTTTAATTTTTTTTATTTCACCTATTTATTTTTTCTTCATTATTCATTTTACTTTTCACCGAGGATATTTACGTATTCAAAGGAAGTAAAAGAGAAAATTGAACCACGACTATAACCATGTAAATTTATTACATAAAAAAAAAAAAGTTAAAATAATAAAATAAAATATAATTTTCTTCCAATTTATTTTATTTGATATGAACATAAAGTGACTACTTTGAATAAAAATAATTTAAAATACCCATAAATAAAAGTAGTATATTTTTGTAAAATGTATTAAAAGAAGGGTGAATGAATGAGCAAGCTTCTAATTACTAACAAACAACGTGGCTCACGTTAATTACTGTAGATATTTTTTATTTCTTATACAACTTTTTTCCCTCTGAATTAAAAAAATTAATCAACTATTTATTTTCTTTTTTTTTTATTTTATTCCAACTAGTCTTGGTTCTATAAATTCCTCTATCCTAATGACTCTATCTCCGAGTTATTCTTCCATAGTATTGGAAACATTCTAAAATATTTCCAAGTATTTTTTCTATTGTTGCAAACACCATGAATATCTCAAAATATTCTTCAATGTCAGTAATAATAGAAGCATTGTTAGTTCCCATGCTTCATTTGTGTGTGTATATATGCATACATATGTAAATAATGATGGACTATGAGAAAGAGGTAGGACGGAAAGATAAAGGAGAAAATTATGTACATATACATGTATAGATTACTGAATATCCGAACAATAAACCGGAAATGAGAACATTGCACGAATATTTGTTGGAGAATTGTCGACAGTTATTTTGGGCGAGTTTGTATGTGGCTTTTAGTAACTACCTGAATTTCTCGAGCATGGAAAACATATTTACCAGAATTCTATGCATTAATGTCTCATTAATTATGAAAATCAATTAGCCATAAATGTAAAACACAAAAGAGAAAAAAAAATATAATTAATAATGTAATGATGAAATTTTAAACTCCATAAAAAATTATTAATTATTAATTGAAATTTAATTACAATAAATTTTTAATATTCATTTACTGATGATGTTTTATTATTGATTTAGTATTATATTATATAATATACATACGTGATTGCATCGATCATATCCAATCCCATTTCGACACAGCAGTGAGCATGATCTGGACGAGGTTCAGGCAATCCGGACACACAATAATAGCAATCACCAAGAAGTTTTATTCTCAAACAATAGTGTTCAGCAGCGAGACGATCGAATCTAGAACAAAAATACAGTATTGATAATAATCATTAATTAAAAATCGTCAACGATGGTTAGAAAATTATTATACTGTATTTTAATTAATTATTAAAATAATTTAATTTAAAATAAATTATTAATATACATTCTTTTTATTTTTTCACTTCATTTCAGTTATTAATATCTAAATTTATTTTTGATATTACTTGTTACGTCGTAGGTGTTGTTCGACGTTGATTTTTTGAACAGAAATATTATTTTATTTTGGTAGAGGATCGTTGCCT
>JAQQBS010000001.1:4050062-4063614 GCA_030347275.1 Microctonus aethiopoides
TTTGAAATGGGCGCGCTGCGGCAGAACGCAGGCGCGTCACATCAAAATAGAGGGTAAAGGTCACTTGGGACCTAACATACTATTAACTCATAATTGAAGCTCAAAAATAAATAATAAATATAAATATTTTTATTTTGTGATTAATCTCAATATTTATTATTGATAATAATCATTAATTAAAAATCGTCAACGATGGCTAGAAAATTATTATACTGTATTTTAATTAATTATCAAAAAAAAATTAATTAAATAAATTAAAATAAATTAATTAAAAATAAATTATTAATATAATTTCTTTTTATTTTTTCACTTTATTTCAGTTATTAATATCTAAATTTATTTTCGATTAATATTAATTCATATTTAAAGCTGAAAAATAATTAATAAATATAAATATTTTTATTTTGTGATTAATTTCTAAATATTTATTATTGATATTAATCATTAATTAAAAATCGTCAACGATGGCTAGAAAATTATTATACTGCATCTTAATTAATTATTAAAATAAATTAATTAAAAATATTAATTTATTTAAATTTTTAAAAATATTTAAAGCTGAAAAATAAATAATAAATATATGAATATTTTTATTTTATGATTAATTTCTCAATATTCATCAAAGTGTGTGTCAATCCCAATGGGTAATAAGTCTTTGACATATTTCATGCTGCTGTTTACTATGCCAGTAAGTTGGTAATATATATATACAGATGTCGATACATCATACAAGAGATTTTAGAAAGCTAAATAGTTGATATATGTATTCAATCACAACTACCCTATCTCTCACTACGGCAAGATAGATTAGCTCAAATTGACCTAGAATTTCTAGTAATTGCTTGTCAATTTGGTCAAGGTTTCATTGGAATATCAACGCATGAATTCTCCAGGGATATTAAGAAAAAAAAAAAAACATTAGTGAAGGAAAAAAGAAATAAGTGCGTCGCTATCTCGAAATATCATTTGGGCTACTATTGATTGGGGGATCAGTTTTTTCACAGTGCGAATTGTCAATAAAAAAAAAAAAAAAAAAAAAAAAAAAAAAAAAAAAAAGTAGAAGCGAAAAAAATTCTGGATAGAAGAAATAAAAAAGAGAAAAAAAAAGAAGAAAAAAACACGAAACCAATAATAGAAACGGCGTATTGCAGTACACACAGCATCAGTTTGTCCTGTCAAGGGCGTATACTGAATAAGAAAATAAATAAAAAAATACAGAGAGAGAGAGAGAAAAAAAAGCACATTTTTAGTCATTTCCCGCACATCAATACTATGCCCGCAGGAAATTGTATGTAATCAATTCAAATATATATTCAGAACATTTCCGACTCTTTCCGATTTTCTCTTTCATTTGTATAGTGAAATTGAATTTAAATTTGTAACTTTTATAAAGTAAATTATTTGTGAAAAGATTAATTTTAATAGTGAATTACAGATATTGAAAAATATTTTATAACGAAAATTAATTCACTTTGTATTTAATTATTTATTTTTTTGCTTTCTTCTCATCAATCTTTTGTTTGATTATAATTTAATATCTTATCATAAACTCTTGCAGAGTGTGGAGCAAGAAGATATTCATGATAATCTTGCATAAAATACTTATTATCTCTGTGAATAAGCTGCGGTAATGGACGGAATATTGTGTAAACTCACAAGAAGATTTCATGTAGCCATTAGTCGTCGTTAAAATATGCATGAATATTTTTTAAATATTTAAATAGTCTAATATAAGCGTTTTATTTTTTATTTTACATTATCACTAATCTTTCCTCATTGCTAAATCAATTATTAAATTAAATCAATCAACTTTCCAATTAAATATCTCGAACATTTTAAAAATAAAAATATCAAAATAAAATTTTTTTATTTTTTTTTATATTTTTTTTTTTTTTCATCTTTACTTTATATTTTTCATCAGTTCTTCAATAAACCTTTTCCTCATTTTTTTTTTCTTCTTCAACCTTAATAACATCTGGTTTTAAAAATCAATTATATCAATTTGTGCCCTCGTGTTTTTTTCAATGTTCAATATTATATATTTTTTTATTCCTCTTTGTTTGATTTGTACTAATAAAAAAATAGTAAAGTACTTCAATTGAATTTCATCGATAATACTACCAGCATTATGATTATATAAACGAGAATTTACGAAGCTTTATTCATATGTTTTCACATGAAAACCCATTTCCAATTTTGCTCATTCATTTAATATTTATTTTCTTCATTCTATATTCTCTCTTAACTTTGTTATTTTACTGACGATGATAATAGCAATGATGCATTTGGTAATTGTATATTAAACTTCTGACATTTTTCTATTCTACTATGGAGCTATATGAACCTCTCTCGACATTATTATCTCGTCTTTAGCGTCAACATTGTCGGTTGAATGAGAGAAAATGGTGAAAACAAAGAGGGGATATTTGACGTTAATTTCATCCATATATAATAATAGTTGACCTCAGCCATAAATGTGTGAGTGCCTTCGTGTTAGTTCCACATAATCATGCGTCAGCAAATAGCAATTATTTTCTTTCAATTTTTTTCTTCAATGTAATTATTATTATATTTACTTAATTTAGGTGGAGTATATTTTTTATTTTAATCAATTGATTATTCTACAATTTATTTCGATTCAAATTATTCTTTGCTATCATAATATTTACAATAGCTGAATTATTATAGTATTTGACGTCAGATAATGGTTCATGTTTAGTGTAGGTTGGTATACAGCTCCCAATTATTTTGTTGAAAATTATAGTTTATGAAATTAAGTCAGATTAAAATTTTAATAAGCACGCTTGAATTAACACAAATTAATCAATACTGCTGCAAACAAAATTCCAGAATATTCTAATAACCCTTTGTATGCATGTATTTATTTATTTATTAATAGTTGATTGAATCTCTAATTTTATTGATACAAATACAATTTATTTAACGACATTGTGAAAATTTATTATACAAGATTTCTATTTAATTATTTTAAAATATTTCGAGCTTTGAAAATATTATTTTATTTAAATTCCATTAAATAAATAAAGTGCAGAGATTAATATTGTTTATGTATAAATATATATTCCATTGTTCATTATTGTTCTGTGGAAAATCCCACAATATTTAAAATAAAATTCTATTTTTAATTATATTATTTCACCCACAAAATCTATTGTGTCCATCATATTTTTTATTTTGTAATATAATAAATGTGTTTGTGTGTAGAGTTTTATTATTATTTTTTTGTTTATACATCGTCAATTTCACATTTGGACTACAAATAAAAATCTGATGAAAAAAGTTATTATTTTTTTTTTATTTTTATTTTTATTTATTTATTTATTTTTTTTTTTTTTTTAGTTTCATTAAAGTTCTAGGAGTAATCACAGTTGTAAAGAGTTTTGTCCTTCATAGAACTTTGTGATCTATATTTTTTTTTATTTTTCATATCCGATAGAAACAATACGAATCTTTGTTGTCTCATAGACATTTCAGATTCAACCTTTGGGTCACAGACAAGCTTTTATCATTTAAGGTCACTATAACTATTCTCCCCACGACATTGCCCGTTCACTTAATTGATTATTCGTCCTTTCCTTAGTTGTTTTTCTTTTTTTTTTTCTTATTTTTTGTTTGTCTTTTTCAATTGGCTGAAATTAAACTTTTTCATTTATCAAATGGACTTTAACGTATTGCCACAATACATTACTATTATTCTACCGTGGAAAACGACGTATATAAATTTTTTCCTAGTTAATAAAGATAATTAATAATAAAAGAAAAAAAAAAATTTTATAAAAATTAAAAAAATATTTTCTCACCTGGCAAAGAGTTCATTGAGAAGTCGAACGAGTTCTTCAGCAGTGCATTGATCAGATAGTGATGTGAATCCACAAATATCAGCAAAAAGTATACTATAAATAAAATTATAAATATATTATTTTATTATCTTTTCAATGATCAATCAATTAATTATAAATACATTTATTTTTACTTTATTATTCACGATTTATTTCAACTGTGTACACAATTTTCTTAATGATTATTATCACATGCGTTTGAGTACAATAAATTTTACCAACTGATTATTATCGATTGCGTGTTGAAGAAAAATAAGATCATTTCAATGATACTCTATTGATTTTCAGACTAAAATGAGTTTTAGTGGCAATTAGTCTTGCATATAAATATTTTACTTTCTCTATATTCTTCCATAAATTATTCAACTTAACAACCTCAAATACCTCAAGGTATAATTATTTTTTCTTCTCTATTCACACAATTATTGAAATTATTTCAATGTTATTTAAATGTTAAACTACATTTTCATGGAATATTTAAAGCACAATTGAGCCAGTATTTGATGTCTTGTTAATTACACAATATAAATTTGACATTTAACCAAAAAAAAAATATCTAATATAGATTTTTTTTATTCTCTATCATATTCAGATATTATTTATAAAATTAAGACGAATACGAACATACATATATCCAGATTATACACAGTCTGTAAATTCTATTTATAAAATACGAATTTTCAATGAAGAAATAAAAGGATTTTTTATACGACAGTTAAAAATAGAAAATAAAAATCCTTGAATTTGTGTCAACTTATTAATTTATATTCTTTAAATATACTTTCTTCGTGAACACGAAAGAGATAAACATTATTTTATAATTTCCACGCATATTCTGTCCTAGCACGTTCCCCTATCGCAACAAGAAACCTCTCTCATCATGAATCGCTTATTCGTTCATTCTATTTCTTTTTCATTTAGTTCTCAACTCACAATTTCACATTAACCTGAATACCCAAAAGGAAAAAAGGAGGGTAAATAAAAAAAAAAAAAAAAGAAAAAGAATTTATAATTATTTTTTTTATTTCAACGAGGCTCACCTGACATTTTCATGCTTCTGAATGTAAATTTTATGAAACATAGTATCCTTTGGTTTGCCTGCAATATCAGCTTTCATTTCCACTGCCACGTGCCTTGGTAAAACACTCAAAAGAAGTCTTTCCTATAAAATTCAAAATAATATCTCGTCTTCAAACATTTTTTTATACGTATTCAACTGTTAAAATAATATTTAATACACTGTGTTTTCACATTTCACGTAAATGTAAACGAATTAATAATACAGAATAACATCCCCCAGTGGTGTATTTAAATTATATTAAATATTAACATTAATTTCACACAGTTATAATAAATTTATTAAATGAGTACTCAAAAGGCTGTCATTCATTTTTAAATAAATGAAAATTATTCAGTTATATTCGGAGATTATAAGCTGACCTTCTTTTAATCCAAATTATATTACATAAATAAATAATCTTTCTAAAAAAGCTCCAATATAATATTTCATTCAATATTTTCAAATTAATAAAATAAAAAAATAAAAAAAAAATTAGGAAATAAAATTATTATCAATATCTTTTGATAAAAATTGACTTTAAAAAAATGTATAGTAGTTTTTCTGAATGATAAAAAAAATTGTGGAAAATCCGCGATGATTTATTTAATACCTCAAAGATTAATTAAAAATTTTCATTGCATATTTATAACATATAATATTTTTTGTATTCATATGAGCAATGACGTTGTCAGTAGTTCATTTGAAATTCTCTTTTTCGTCATCTCTCAGTTCACTCTCTTGAGTTGTGGTAGTGCCAAGGGGATCACACTAGTGATGCAGTAGACCAAGCTGTCTACTGTCGGATGAAGATAATGAAGGCTTTCAGAATATATGCATGTATATACGTAGGTATATATACGTGCTTATATTACGTACACATATACATGATTACAATTATATATGTATCATGTATGTATCCAGGGAAAGAGGAAGAGAAATGGAAAATACAAAGGTCAATGGGATGAGTGAGATCTGGTATTTTACCTTCAGTATGATCGTGCACAATTGTGAGATTTCGTGAATATGCAAAAGCAAACCAAAAGCCACACAGCAATATGAGAGACATCGTTATATTATTTGCTGTTTTCATTTGCATTAAATTAACCACAAGAGACGAGTGTAAAGAAAGAAAAAAAATGAATAAATAAATAAATAAAATATTGTAGAGATATTAAAAATAATTTTCAAAATATTTTGTTTCATTTATTAATTGTGATTATTTTATTTTTATTTAAATGTATGAGAAGTTGGAATTAAATAAATATCATGATGATATTAATTTTATTTTATAAATAACACTATATTATGAACAAAAAATATTTTTTAAATAATTTATCAGAAATATTTTTATAAATTTTGGCGATTTAAAATAAAAATCTAACGTTTTATTTATTTCTTTATTTATTTATTTATTTATTTATTTAGTGTATTTAATATGAATAAAATGAGAAGTTAAAATTAAATAAATTCGATAATATTAATTTTATTTTATAAATAACACTATACTATAAACAAAAAATATTTTATAAATAATTTATCAGAAATATTTTTTTACATTTTGGCGATTTAAAATAAAAATCTAACGTTTTATTTATTTATTTATTTAATGTATTTAATATGAATAAAATGAGAAGTTAAAATTAAATAAATATCATGATAATATTAATTTTATTTCATAAATAACACTACACTATAAACAAAAAATATTTTTTAAATAAATCATCAGAAATATTTTTATAAATTTTGGCGATTTAAAATAAAAATCTAACGTTTTATTTATTTATTTATGTATTTATTTATTTAGTGTATTTAATATGAATAAAATGAGAAGTTGAAATTAAATAAATTGCATGATAATATTAATTTTATTTTATAAATAACCATTTACAGTAGCTGTTAATTTTTTAACACTGTCGTAAAAATTTAGAGACTTATAAAAAATCCAATTAAAATTATAAAACAGTGTTAAAAAATATTTGTTTTAATTGTATCGAATTAATTGTATCCATTAGAAAATATTTATTTATTTATTTTTCTATTTCTATAAAGAAAAATTCACTTCTGAAATTTACTCGATTATTTCATAATTATACATTCTTTAGATTAAATCAATTCAAAGTAATAAATAAAATAAAATAAAGAAAAAAAAAATATTTAATCCCAAATTATTTTCGGCATATACTCCGAATATTATTTCTGAACAATGGAAATATTTATTTGTCTATAGTATAGTGTTGTATAGATATTATATTGACATAAATTAAATGTCACTGAATGTACAGAAATAAATATGTTAACATTAACAATTACATCGTTCAAGTAGTTATGTTCGTCAACATTCAGCCGTGCAAATGAACACAAAGTATACATACATCACTTAATCATCATGTACACATGTGTACATAAATAAATATAATATATTTATTTATATTTTAACATGTAATATTAATTTAACATAATATTTAATAAAATGTTTAGAATAAATAGACTCAATTATAATAATGTTGGAGACATAGTTCAAAAATTAAATTATTTCTCTGAAACTTTGTCAAATACTTGGATGAAATTCCTCGTTAAAATTATCTTTTGATCCAATCTCAAAGTTAATTTGTCACGTCCGACGTCGTATAACCTTTATGCATATGTAAAATTTTCCTCTCATTTTTTCGTTTGATATTTCCCTTGCGTTAATATCTTTGTATCAAATAAATGATAAATAATTTATGGAATAAAATATTCACAATTTATTAATTTAGTTAAATTTTATATACCAGCAATTAATATAATACAATAAATATTTAAATATATTTTAAATCATTCAATAATTTATCAGGAATATTTTTATAAATTTTGGCAATTTAAAATAAAAATCTACCATTTAATTTATTTATTTAATATATTTAATATGAATAAAATAAATTACTTAACGATTCGAAATCACTGATAAATTATACAACATTTCAATGCATTTAATTATTTATAATATAAAATGGAATAATTATGGTATTATATGAATACTATTTGTAATCGTTGCTATTAATAATTATTAAATATTCATCATTGTTAAATTATACTATTGAAAATTTATTATATAATATGAATGACATTGAGATTATTAAATTCGAGAATTAAATTAAAATATATTCCTCTTTAAAATTATTATCATACTGGATTAAATGGAAATCTAGACGAATAATATTCATAACAATAATATACTTTGGATACTCTATAAATAATTATCCATGTATAATGCAATTTTCAATTCAATTGATGTTATTCAATACGACCATGGCCAATGGGGAAATTTACGATGAATTATAAATTTATTCCGTCTTAGTTTTTACATGTATATAAATTGCATTCAATAAACCAACACAATAAACTCCGATATAATATGTTATTGGATACTTAACGATATTGTTGCAATAAAAAAAAATAAAATATAGAAAAAATAATAATTATTATTTAACTCAAAAAATTATAAATTAATTTAATTTTAAAATTAATAAAATATCAAGTGAAATAAAATTTGTATAAAAAAAATTCATATAAAGTCAACGAAATAAAAATAGTTATTATATTAATAATAGTTATTATTAACTTTTAAAGAGTCAACTAAGTCAATAAAAATTTAATTAATCAACAGGGACGATGATAATTATATTTTTTATTTAAATAAATAAATAATAAATATATTTATCACACAACTTGTTTATTAATTCAGTTACACAGAATTTAAAATTATAAAATAATTTATTTATTGTATTTTTTATGTTGCACATTGCCAGAAATGTTTTCAAGAATATGTAAACAAATAATAATTTACCTGTTGCTGATTTTCTCGTTGTGTAGTTAATCGAGCTTCAACACATTGTCGCGTCTCCAAAAACGCCTGTCTCTGAGCCAATTCCCTGGGGTGATGTGTCAATGCTCCAGCCACATTTGTGCCACCCACCACAACAATAGAACTAAGCAACTATAACATAAATAAATAAATAAATAAATAAATAAATAAAATAAAATAAAATAAAAGATTTATATTTCATAACTTTATTTCATTTTATTTATTTAATTTTTCTTTTCTTTCAAAAAAGTTTAATAAAATAAAGTTAAAAATTCTTTTCCTTTTACAGTTAGATGACATAAAACAAAGATAATATTTGTTTTCAGCAGCATTAAAAGATCTCAGAGTATAATATATCTTTTTTTCTTCACATTTTCTTTTCTGTTTATACTTTTTTTTATTTTTTATTTTTTACTCCCTTCAGCTCAAGCCACTTCTTAGTCCCCTTTTCTTGTCATCTCGAGGTAACTCCGGATGGTACATTCTGGTCACGAAATCCACGGTTTAAAATGACAAGACATTTTATCTCTCGCTTTTTTCCTCACTCGTCATTCTTCCTTTATTTCACCACCACTACCCTATTTTCAACTCACCTATCTCTCAACTCCTCTCTCCATACACGATTGTGAATAAAGAAATATTCATTGGTGCACACATATGTGTCTGTGTGTCTCTCTATATGTATGTTTTTATACCAGTATACTCGAGCAAGCAGAGCATAAGTTCAAAACACATATCCTTATACTCTGGCTCTCTCACTCATTTTTTTTTTTTTTTTTCACTCTGTATATCAGACCTGAGACGCTCTATTTTTAGACGCGATTTCAACTTCTATTCGCTCCAATGAACACACAATATACACAGAGAAAGAGAGTGTATAATATAAAGAAGTCTGCTTTGCGGCTTTTGCATGTGAAGGAGTAAAAGTAGAGTACTTTCGTTTTGGTCAGACGTAAATAAACTTTCTTCAAATTAATTATTAGCGTTGAAATTCATAATAAAAAACAAAAATACCTTTACATTCATATCGGATAATATTTATATTTATCATTCCAATTTTCAATTAGCACTTGAGATAATGAATAAAAAATAAATAATTAAAATTATGTATAAAAAATAAATTAATAATTGAAAATAATAAATAATTTAAATTATGTATAGAACAAAATTAATAATTAAAATTAATAAATGATTAAAATTATGTATAAAAGTAAATTAATAATTAAAAATGATAAATAATGAAAATTATATATCAAAAAAAAATTAATAATTAAAAATAATAAATAATTAAAATTATGCATAGAAAAAAATTAATAATTAGAACTAATAAATGATTAAAATTATGTATAAAAGTAAATTAATAATTGAAAATAATAAATAATTAAAATTATATATAAAAAAAAATTAATAATTAAAAATAATAAATAATTAGAATTATGTATAAAAAAAATTGTTCAATTAGCACTTGCCATAACGAATAAAAAATAAATAATTATTATTAAATTCATAAATTTAATGATAAATTAATAATATTATTAAAATAATCAAAATTATGTATAAAAAAAATTATAATAATTAAAGATAATAAATAATTAAAATTATATGTAAAAAAAAATTAATAATTAAAAATAATAAATAATTAGAATTATGTATAAAAAAAAAAATTTTTCAATTAACACTTGCCATAACGAATAAAAAAAAAAATTATTATTAAATTCATAAATTTAATGATAAATTAATAATATTATTAAAATAATCAAAATTATGTAAAAAAAAAAATTGTTCAATTAGCACTTGCCATAACGAATAAAAAAAAAAAATTATTATTAAATTCATAAATTTAATGATAAATTAATAATATTATTAAAATAATCAAAATTATGTATAAAAAAAATTATAATAATTAAAGATAATAAATAATTAAAATAATATATAAAAAAAAAATTAATAATTGAAAATAATAAATAATTAGAATTATGTATAAAAAAAAATTGTTCAATTAGCACTTGGCATAACGAATAAAAAATAAATAATTATTATTAAATTCATAAATTTAATAATAAATTAATAATATTATTAAAATAATCAAAATTATGTATAAAAAAAAATTAATAATTAAAGATAATAATAAATAAATAATTAGAATTATGTAAAAAAAAAAAATGTTTTCAATTACCACTTGACATAACGAATAAAAAATAAAAAATTATTATTATGTATAAAAAAAAATAATAAAGTAAACAATTGAAATTATCGATTGGTGTCATTGTAGGATAAATTAAGTCATGAAGTTAGGGGAATGTTAATAAAGTGACATGAAGATTGTTTGTGGGTGTTTAAACATTGGCTGACAATAGTGTTTCTGATGGGGAAAATGTGTGGTCGAAAATTGCACCAGTCTATAACATACAGATAGTCATTTTACTGAGGGAAGGATGTATTATTGAGTTTGCACAGGTTTTCGGAAGATAGGGGCGAGGCATTGATGATGATATAAAGTTGAGGGACACATAAGGGTGTGGACGATGGTGGTTTTGTGACCAAGAGCTTTAATATACATGTATACCAGACACTACCGAGGACGAAAGTCGATCGAGTATATATTCATCCCTCGTTGACCGTCTGTCGCGCGCGTGCCCTCTAATTAAATCCACCCCATCACGTATAGAGAGACCTTGTACTAAACATCCCAGGCATCGTTTATATTGATGTACACTCCTGTTTACGTTCAGGTCTTTGATCTATCTACGTCCATCAAAGTACGATAAAGGTATTGGAAATCACTGGCAATGCACACATGATTGCTTCGGAAAATTTAATGGTATTCTCTGGTATTTCAATTCGATTTTAATATTTATTAAATATTTTTTCTTTTTAATAAATTATTTATTAAAATAATTTTTTAATTTAATAAATTTAATTTAATTCAATTTAATAAACTGGTATAAAAACTAATAAATCATTTATTAGTTTTAATTATTAATTTTATTCTATACATAATTTTAATTATTTATTATTTTTAATTATTAAATTATTAAAATTATATATAAAAAAAAATTATTATAAAAAGAAATAATTTATTATTTCAACTAAAGCCTGAAGGCTCATGTTTATTATATAATTTTTAATTAAATATTTCCTATTCAATGAAATATTTAATTTAAAAATATAAAACCAGAATTTTTTTTGTAGAAAAAAAAAAATACAATTTGTTTATTAATATTTTCTCGATAGAGTTATTTGCAGTATTTCGATCAGTTTACATAAAAATAAATAGTTTTATTATGATTTATGCCAGTATGTCTCTTATTTTTGGGAGCTTGTTTCGTTGAGTGTACATTTGGATTTATTTATTTTTTTGTGATGTGTTTCGTAAGCTCACATCAATGCAGTAATGAACATTCATCGAGTGGGATTTGCAATTATCGACTACGTTTATTAGCGCTTGACACGTACAAACATGCATACAGTTGTGATGGTTATAATAACTGCAATCGAACTGGGATGAAGAATTTTCAAGTCAATTATTATATTTCATGATATTATAAATTATTATCGTTGAATAATTGCCAGTATTCAAGCAATGGAGGAAGAAAAAAAAACATTTATTGATATTTTATATATACGTTATGGGTAAACGAAATAAATTTGATAATTATTTTCATAACAAAGAAAAGGGAACTAATAGTATATATTTTATTGTGCGTTTATTTATGATGTGCGAAGCAATAAATTTTTATATTATGGCTAAATGTTATCAAGAAAAATATCACGATGTAACGATATATATTTTTTATATGTTTTTGTTATGTCTGACAAATTGGACTATTTTTTTGTAGGCACTTATGTTCAATATAGACAAATCAAGTATGTCTACGTTTCTCCAAACATTATTACAAAATATTTGACAAGTTAGAATGAGGGTGAATGAAAAAAAAAAAAAATGTTAAAGTGGTTTATTCATTTTTGATGACTTTTTTTTTCATCCGAGACACACTTATCTTCGAAAACGTAAATATTTCTTGGAGAAACATGGCAGGGTGAAAAGGAAAATAAATATAAATGAGGAAAAAAAAAACGAAAAATGGACAGTGGGGTCTGGGAATGTGGATGAAAATATTCTTCTTGGGATCTCTGATGTTTCTTTTTTTTTTTTTATTATTTTTCTCCTGTCTTAATGCTGTGTAATCTATCTGTTTTAATTAAAATCATTTGTGATAATAGATCCAACAAAAGTATGTAATAATATTGTTCAAACGTGACTGGTTTTTCAATTTAATGCAAATAAAGATCAAAAAATATTTACAAAGATTCAATCTATTACATAATTAAAAATGAATATTTGTAAATAAATATTAAAGAAAATTTAGAAATATTCAGTCTATTAAATAGTTAAAAATGAATATTTGTAAATAAATTTTGAAGAATAATTAGAAATATTCAATCTATTAAATAGTTAACAATGAATATTTGTAAATAAATATTAAAGAATATTTAGAACCATTCAATTTATTACATAATTAAGAATCAATATTTATAATTAAATATTAAAGAATATTTACAAATATTCAATTTATTACATAATTAAAAATGAATATTTGTAAATAAATATTAAAGAAAATTTACAAATATTCAGTCTATTAAATAGTTAACAATGAATATTTGTAAATAAATATTAAAGAATATTTAGAACCATTCAATTTATTACAGAATTAAAAATGAATATTTGTAAATAAATATTAAAGAAAATTTAGAAATATTCAGTCTATTAAATAGTTAAAAATGAAT
>JAQQBS010000001.1:4064053-4091117 GCA_030347275.1 Microctonus aethiopoides
ATTTGTAAATAAATATTAAAGAAAATTTAGAAATATTCAATCTATTAATGAATTAAAAATGAATTTTTGTAAATAAATTTTAAAGAATAATTAGAAATATTCAATCTATTAAATAGTTAAAAATGAATATTTGTAAATAAATATTAAAGAATATTTAGAACCATTCAATTCATTACATAATTAAAAATGAATATTTGTAAATAAATATTAAAGAATGATTAGAAATATTCAATCTATTAAATAATTAAAAATGAATATTTGTAAATAAATATTAAAGAAAATTTAGAAATATTCAATCTATTAATGAATTAAAAATGAATTTTTGTAAATAAATATTAAAGAATATTTACAAATATTAATTTTTAATTATAATATAGATTGAATATTTTTATCTTTTATAATTTATTCTTATTTTATTTTATTCAATATTTTATAAGGAAAAATATAGAGGAAAATTAGAGTGAACACTCGTTATCAAAGGTAGATGTGAATGGGTGTTAATTTTGGCATATCTACAACTATCAGCTGTTGGGAATTACGCTCGCACAGCACGAAAGTTCCAGTTAGCCAGAGAATATGCTTGGATGCTTCATAACATGAAGTGTAGTGTATGAGATTGTGTATATGTGTTTAAAGTTGTTCTATACTGTGTTGAAGCAAGTCGAGCGTGTATGGAATATCGATTTGTTACTGGAGTTCTAGTTGTATATAACCCATGACTTCCGTTTCCGCTTGATGAATACTTTGAATGTCAGTTTGAGAATCTTTCATCTTAAACTATGAAATGGTACATCAATCAAAATATAATCGCAAATATAAAATCGAAAATATTTATTATTAATCATAAGGTAATTTGTTGTGTTTTAATTTTGTTTTTAATTTTTTCTATTAAGTTTATCAATGAGTTTTTAATAATTTTAGAATGATTAGATAGATATTTTAATTTTTTTTAGGTATTAATTTATAATGGAGAAATATTTTTCATGCAAGCAGTTAAATTGAGACAATAAAATTCGCAATAAATGGATTTGTGATTAAATCACAAGCGCGATTAATAGATTAGTAGTAACAATAGACAATTTAAATCGGTGAATTTAAATTCGTCATTTAAATTCGTAATATTCAAATTGATCAATTCAAAGTTGTGAAATTGAAATCATTAAAATTGATTAATTATCTTCAAAAACGTTTTGCGTGACGTGAAAAATTTATATTTTATTGTATTTCCTAAACTAGTTCTCTGAAATAATCATTGAATAAATTATTTTTGCCTAATTCACTCTAAAAAAAAAAAAAAAAAAAGTCACCAGCGAAATAAATAAATATAAATAAAAATATCTATTACGTTTTTTCCTCAATTTCACAATAAATTTTTAATTCTAATTAATCTAAAATTATTTCTATACAAATTTGAGTAAATATGTACGGAAATAATTAATAGAAATTTATTATACACAGAAATAAATAAATAATAAATTAATATATAAAATAATTTTTCATCAGCTTTATTTAATTGCTTTAATTTTTTTTAATTTTTATTTCTGTATATAACTGAATAAAATATAACGTGCTGTTAATTCTCTAGTGCACATAAATGGGATGTGCTTTTGTCATCGATTGACACCACATCATGCAGTGGTAATGATGCACAAACACGACAGATCAAATTAAACTTTGCCATGAAGTTAACTCTTTTCGGTCTCATCATAGTGTGCAACTACATACAGAATAAAATTTCTGGGTTTCCAATTCCCAAACATAATTCCATTCTCCTTTTCTCTTTCATCTCTTGCTTTTGTGGATTCTCATATAACATGTAATTCACAATGAATTACAATTAATACTTGCAAATACTAATTTATATTAACTAGATTTTTTTTCATCATCTCTATATATTTACTTCCACTCATATTTCGAGAGAATATAATTTTATTATAAATGTTTCTACACTATCTCCATCCCAATAAAAAATAAAAAAATGCCATTTCATAATGAATGAATTCATATAAATATTTTTTATATTATAAAATGTTCACAATTTTTTTATTTTATTAATAAAATTAAATTTGCACTTTGACAATATCGTTTTAAATTTTCTGTCTTTTTTTTTTTTTTGATGTATTTATCATTTTCATTTAGATGAATTTGAGAGAATGAAAATTAAATGGTCAATCGTTGGAAATTTAATTGTGAATTTAACGTTTACACTTTTTTACAATCCTATCGAAAAGTTCATAGTGGTGTTCCAATATCACTCTTGTTTTTTCATTACTATTTTTTTTTTTTTACTCTAATATACAATTACTCATCTTCCTCTAGTTCTCTTTTGTTTATTAGAATTTTACCCTGTGGAATAAAACCCGGAGGGCTCCTATTTTATATTATTATTCATCCACATATTGAAATATAAAATTTAATTATTTTTTTTCATTCAAATTTATTTCATTCACATACACTTAATGAATAAATTAAATCACTGGTATATTGTTACGCAATTAATTTATAAATCTCTTTTATTAACATAAAAAAAATATATCGGAAAAATATCCAATGTCCAATTACGAATTTTTTGTTATATAATATTTATTAATATAATATTTAATTTTCTCATCGTTGCAAAATGTTATTAAATATAAATATTTGTCAATTATAAAATTACAAATATATTATATCATTCGTGATAAATATATCTAAAATAAAAAATAAAAAATATTGCACCAAATATTGAGAATAAAAATCAACAAAATAAAAAACGAATTAATAAATCAAATTAAAAATATTATCAAATTAAAAATTGTTTGTAATTATTATTACGCATAACTTTAGGAATATTTAAATTGCAGTTAACGAATAATAAACCTGTTATTTTCCCCAGTGAATAAAGTCGATTATCCTCAAGTTCCGTCCTAAAACCCTGTGGAACGTCTGACTCGAATGAGGATATAACTACTTCAAATGAACTCAAGGCGAGCATTTATACATGTATACATTACACTATACTTTGATGTACATTCACACATATATGTACACATACATACATATAAAATAAGTCGAGAGGTGTGTACGTAAATGTGCGACAACTTTAGTGGTATAAGTTTGTTCCTCTTGGGCATGAATTCTCCTTTCATACGTTGCTCGTTAAGATGTCTTTGTTGCCGGATATTTGACAACATCCCAGTGGTTTGTTCGCTGTCGTACTCTCGGATTATCTGTTGGTATGTGATTGCAAAAGTCTAACAAGTGAAAGCGATGCGCAATACATTATAAGAATGGAATTACTGCATAGCAAAAAAATTTATCCCATACAATAGTATGTACAAAAACTTGAATGGACTTGCACACACAATGCAAGTAAAGTTGAAAATGTTACGAGTTTTGTAAAATAATTTTTGTATGTCTCTTGGCTTTATTGTTATTATTATTGTTACTAGTACTATATTGTATAGAAGTAATATTATTATATTTGCAATTTCTAACGTTAGTTCTTTTCATCAATTGTCAAATATTCTGCGCAACAAAATAAGCACAAAAGTTTGGATAAGAGAATGAGATAAAGTTTTGATTATAATTTTGAATATCATTGTCAAGTTTGTTATAAACAAAGTTCGACATTCATGAAATTTATATTTGTCATTTTCTCAAAAGTTAAATAATAATTTACAAACTCAATTAAATATTATACAATTTTCATTTAACTAAATACGATGCTAATATTTTATTTAATTTTATTCATGAAAAGAATTTAAAATATATATTTTCTATATTTTTATTTATATGTATATATATATATATATATATAATATTTTAATTTAAAAAAATAATAATAATAAAAAATATATATATATATTTTAAAATTTGTTGTAAAATAATTTTGTATTGAATATAATATTATAAATAGTTATCAAGTTAAATGTTAAACAATATGCCAAACTCAGTAAACTTTAAGATGGTATATATTATAGCTGTATGAAGTATCAAGTTTGTTTCAGAAAGATGGTGGATGGTGTAGTGAAGTGAAGATGGGATAAGTGAGGTATAGAGCTTAAAGAAAAAAAAAAAAAAAAGAAAAAAGGATGCGGTAGAAAAAAAGTTTTTTTCTTATCCATCGGATATTAAGGGATCAAAGAAAACGAAAAAAAGAAAAAGACAATCACCCTCTTTCCTCCCATTTCGTCGATCTTATCATTCTTGGGTCAATGCGATGTTGTGGTAGCATCGAAATGTCTGGCAAAATATATATTAAACATCCCCTATCACTCCATCATTTTATTTTATCATGTATCGAACTATTTATAACATCGATATGTAGTCATTTTTGATAACCCAAATTTGTCCTGAAATATTGTTGAACCTTCTGAATTTATATTCATCAATAAATAAATTTTTTTTTAAGAATTAAATCTACAAAAAAAATTTTAATTAATATTTTTAATAAATTTATTTATTTTATTTGAGTTCGAATAAACTTTATCTCATTCTCTTATCCAAACTTTTGTGTTTATTTTGTTATTGCAGAGAATATTTGACAATTGATGAAAAGAACTAACGTTAGAAATTGAAAGAATAATAATAAATGTCAATGTGGATAAATAATTTCGTTAAGTTTCATGATTGATTAAGACGTCGTTGTAATAAACTTTAATTTCCAATTGCGGTTGGAATTTACTATCTAAAAAAGTACAGACAGGACATTACATCAATCCAATAGGTTGATTGATGATTTATGTTACTAAAACTATTGGCTAAATATTTAATTTTGATTTCAATTTATAATCAATTATTCTTTGTCCATATTTTTTTTATTAACTCGGAATATTTGATAATAAATTAAAATTATTAATATACTCAATCGCAGTACCTATGTATATTAAATTATTATTCATTTGAAATTGAAATAGTTTTGAATGCAGTGTGAATTCTTTGTGTGAAAAAGTCAGTGAAAATGCACATGCAATTTTGATGATAGCAATTTTCTTTATGTGCGTTCGTCTATTTTTCCGCTTTAAGTCTCATTTCTTTTTCTTTATCGTTTGACTCGCTCACACTTTTCCATCATGTCACTTACAGTCGATTACTCAGGGTTTTCATTATTGCCTGTGCAACGCCAATTTCAGTAAGTCTTCCTCTTTGGCTTTGGGGTTTCTTCCCTCCAATATTCAACCTACGCTTTTTTTTTTCTTTCAATCGTTAACGCGTCCTCAATCTTGTTCGCTTTATCATCGATATATATAGATAAATGAATCGTGCGAATAGTAAAAAAAGAAAAAGAATCAATTTCAATATATGTTAGGCTTGGTAAAATATTCTCCCTCGGATTTGAAGATAAATGGAAAAAGAATAAATATGTTGTTTTTAATATTTTTCAATCATAGTACTTGTATTTTACTATAAACTGAATCATTTTTTTCCCCATTTTTCATCGGTTTCATATCACAATTTTAATAGAGTGTCGAAGTTGAATTGTATATATAAAAAAAAAATATCAATGTGTATAAAAGAAGATAATTTTTTTTTATAATATTTTCTCCATTTCTTCTGATGTCTTCGGGAAAAAAAAATGATTGGCTATTAATCATGGGACAATTTCTAAGGAAAAAAAGGATGAAAATAAAAAAAATAAAAAGAGTGTAGGTGTGGATATATAATAACATTTTGTGCGTTAGAATATATATTCCCTTAGGTTGTCTGAATACATTTACAATTCGTATCTTGATAAATTATCTCATTTTTTTACGTGCTTGGATCATTTACAACAATAAAAATACATTATTCATTCGACTCTATCTATAGTTTATATCATTTCTTATCGAATGATAATTTGCAATCATTAATTTATTCATGAAAAAAAAAAGAAAAAATAAAAATAAAAAATTGAGTAAAAAATTCCAGGTGAAAAAGTGAAAATACACAATTGTAATAAAATAAAACAGTAGTTTAAGTGTGCAGTGCTTACTACAGAATGATTGCGCACAAAATTGTGAAGGATAAATTGCCCCAGAAGATTATATATACGTAGGTTTATTTTTTTTTATACTGTAAAAACGAATTGGAAATGGATCTTGTGAGATTAAGTTTACAATGTGTAATGGATTGGATATACACGAACCAATTTAATGTAAAGATTAACACAACTCATGCTTTTATTTATATAAATGCCTTTAACAAGATTTTTACTTGCTCCCAAGTGCGGAAGAAAACGTTAATTATATCTGCTTGAACTTAATTTTATAAATACTATGGATTAGTTTCAGAAATTGATTAAATTCTTCCTGGTAATAATTTCGTTCGATCATCTATAAAATCAATGGACCAAGTGAATAAGTACATTCCTCACAAAGATTACTAAGAAGAAAAAAATACAATAAATATAAATAGAAAATATTTCAAGAATTCTATTTACCAGCTAAATATTTATTATCATGGAATTTTTTTATTGATGTCACGCTTTTGAGTAAATTCATCAACGGTTCAATACACTATAAAAAATTGATATTGTATTGAATTTCAAAGGATTTCAAAACTAAAATTCATGATTGAATAGTTTTAATTAAATACAATGTCAATATAATAATTAAATTGTATGCAATAAAATTATTAATTTGATTTAATCATTTCATTAAAATCTTCCTCATTAGCCAATAAATCTAAATTTTTTTATTGCAAAATAATATAATTAAAAATTAAATCAATTCAATTATTATATTAATTCATTATCTTTACTTCAAACTTCTCCACTTTTAATTCAATATTTTTCTCTCAGTGTAGGAATAAGAACTAACGATTTATAAATAATACATAAATAAAACCTAAAAAAAAATAGAGAAATAAAAAAAATTCACAAATCATTTTTCTTGTTAAATAATAATTAATTCTCTGACAGTTCAGTCATTTATCGAATGGTCTCCCTCAAGACCTAACATTCAATGACCATCCAAAATTCAAACAAATGATTTGTATGAATTATTAAAACATTACATCTCAATTAATTTGTTCCCACATAATGCATAAATAAATAATAAACATATATAATTTTTCAACCATTACATATTTTTGACGTGTTGAATAATACCTACATCAAGGTTAAAAAAATAAAAAAAATACGACTATACTGAAAGTAAAGTGGGAGGGAAAAAAAAAAATAAAAACGAAGTAACCAACAGTTATTTATCGTGCAGTCAAGTGGACACGCGTACTTATTCACGTGCAATTACTGAAGGAATACGCGGAACGCGTTGGCTGGTCGCGTGCATAATTCATTCGCGAGTGATTACAACTTAACTGTTATCGTTTTTAACCTTGCGATAAAAATTCAAATTAACTAAAAGAAAACATTACGATAGACCAGGTGAATTTTGCTGGACAAACGCACGCAATTGATTATAGTAAACAAGCCAACGTTGACATCGCGTCGTGAATTTTTATTACAAATAAAAAAAATAACGAAAATGAAAATTATTATTCAAACATTAATGATTAGTTTACTGATCATCATCGTATATGGTAAAAAAACTGTTAATATTATTTAAATATCTTCAATACAATGAGAAAAAAAATCCATTGCAATAAATAACGTCAGTTTAAAATAAATATAAATTATTTAAAATTAATAATGAATATATAAAACAAATATTTAATTTAATTTAATATGAATTCAGTTGCTTTAATTAATTTTTTTTCTCAGTGTAAAATAATTATTTAGTAAATTATTATATTTATTTTATTTTTGTGTGTTTCAATAGCTGTAGAAATTTCTACTGACCAAGGTCCAGTTGAATATCCAGTAACTGGTGCTAATATACAATAAAAAAAAAAATCTAAAATCTATTACAATAAATTGCATTGTGTAAATAATAAAAATATCACAGTAAAATAAATTAAATTATTTATTTTAATTATTATAAATTATTGTTAATAATTAAAACTCACGTGTGCAAGCATCGCTGGATAATCTTGAGAGTAGAGGAAAAATGCACCAATAAGATGCGCAAGAGAAAATATAACTCCAGCAATGCAGGCATGACGCAATCTAATTGGCAATAATGCGTAAGCCATGTAGATGAAAAAGCACACAGACCATGCTGCAGCTAAAGGACCTCCAGTGCGCAAATGATCCCTTTGAGATATTGGTATTGTGCTTGGTGTTGCTTCACTATCACTTGGCGTGTCAGTATCGTCCATTGTTGCTGACACCATTGCCTCATTTTCTACTTTTATGTTAGGTAGATAAGCCAGGTGAATGTTTAATGTGACTTGTAGGGCAAGTAATGACATTAAAATAGCACCACTAACACCAGCTAACCAAACTTCATTCATTCCTGGTCGTGATATCGCTGCAACTAATCCTAAAAATTAAATTGAAAGCCATTATTAATAAATATTTGCAATTCATTCTAGTACTATTTATTAATGTTGGAGAAATGTTCAAATAATATAATGATTAATAGATTTATTTTTTATTTTTATTTTTCATTTCCAAGTTTTTAAATTATTTCAATAATATATTTACTTATTTTTTCTGTAGTATTATTTATTTATTTATTCATTTTATTTTTTTTTTTTAAGTCATCGTGAGTGAGTATTTATTTTTCTTTGGTTCTATTTCAATTTTATAAATGAGCTAAACTTAATGGTGAATAAATGTTGGTATACAGTATGTGAATTGAACCAATGACGATTGATGAATATTTATGTAAGGAAAATAAAAAATATTCAATGATTAATCATGAATTTAAAATACATACCAGCATAAATTGTTATGCACGCCAATAGTGTGAGTGCAAGTGACAAATTTTCCGATCTCTGAATGAGCGTGATGAAAGATTGATCGCTGGTGAATATTAATCGAATAATTAATAGACCAAGTGTTATTGATAAACCAGTTAAGAGTCCCAGCACGTGTGTCATATTGCTCTGATTCATCCTCAAAAAGTAACGTTGATATAACATTTCAATCTGCAATGCAAATAAACAAAGCAAATAATAAAATAATTAGAAAAATATAAATAAAATCCGATGATGTAAAATAGAATTTAAAAAGAATTTTTTTATCATTATAATATTAATTAAAAATATATTTTTATTTATTGTAATGAAATTTGTTATACGTGGTATGTTCACTAGTTTATTATTTTTTTTTTTTCATGAATTCCTGCATTGTTTTTTTATATGAAAACATCAAAATTTTTGTGATTTTTCCAGTGCTATTGTGAAATTTTTTATTTATTGCCATTTATTTTCTGCCCTTTTTTTTTTTCATTGTCATCATCTTTTTATTTATATATCTATATATTGGTAGATTCAATTTGACATAAATAAACAAGAGAGAGAAAAGACCTTCACGTATTTTTCGTTCTGTATAATCGAGGCCGCCGAGTTTCGCGTTACCTCTCCCTTATTCACCAGACAAATTAATTGCGAACAATTATTTTTAATTGATTCTCAAGGTGCAAATTATTTTACCTAGATAATCCGTTGATAACATTTTCCGCACGTTTCTCCTTTTTCTCTCGCCGTCTTTTATAAAATAAACTTACACAATAATCCAAAATAACAAAAACTTTATTTTTATCAAATTAAAAAAAAAAAAAATTCCTAAATTGAAAGTCACATCCAGTCACATTTCTAATCCGATAAACAACAAAACTACCCAGTAAGTTGTCCATTCACACACTAATTCACTCGATATAAAAACCAAAACAATTTTTAACTCTCAAAAAAAAAAAAAAAAAAAAAAAAAAAAAAAAAAAAAAAATCGAATGAACAGAAAAATTATAAATAAAATCAATAATATTTTATTTTAATAATTGAAATAAAGATTTGTGAATTTATATGATGAATAAAATAAATCTAGTAATAGAAAATGACAATCCATCACTAATGTCAACATTAGATAAAAACACCATGAATAAACATAGTTTTAATGTTATTATATCGATAAAATATATGAGTATAATATTTGTCATATTGATTCAATTGACTTTGTCGTCCTCAATGATAATGACATTCACGCAAAAGCCTGTTGAGTTTGGGAACATGGAAAGAATAAAAATCATAATCATGTACACATGTCAGTGCATTTATCAAATTACTTATGAATGAGATGAAACGAGAAAAAAAGTAAAGAGCGTGAAGCAAATTGCCAAACTCAATGCATTTATTTTAGTGCACATCGTCGACAGCTTGATTGAAATGTGGACTCGCATGCAAGTAAAGTTTGAAAGACTTGACGAACTTACTAAACTACTTCAGCTTTTTTTCATATACTATCTAAAATTGACAAAAAAAAAAAAATATTCCTTGGAGATGAATGAAAAAGTTTAAAAAAAAAAAGTCCAATTATTTTCAGAAATTTCAGTCAGTCAATTGCCAAATTATTATTGATGTTTTTATATTTATTGTATCAATTTATGGACAATTGATTCTTGAATATTGCCACAGTGTCATATTATATATTAATGGGAATAACCTTCGAGCTTTTTATTTTGTTGTAGCAACAGATGTAACAGATAAGAGAGTCCACCACAAAACTAATTCACTATCAATGTCCTCGACCATGAAAAGTGATCGATAATGATAAAATGCTGATAATTACTTCCTCTTTTTCCTCTTATCTCTCTCATTAGAAAATTTCTCTACATGAATATTAACACTATAAAAAAAAAACACTCACGGAAATAAAATAAATTATGATAAAAATAGTACAATTATAAAATGCAAAGTAAAAAGAATGAAAACTAAAAAATAAATATTTTTACAATATTAGAAAAATAAATTTTGTTTATTAAATCTAACTTTTAAATTAAAAAATAAATAATATAATACAACACGATAGATATATTGTATTTGTCTCCCTCTTCTATTTCGAAATAAAAATCTTTATACATGAATTATGAAAATAAAAATTTCCAGTTTATGTTTAAAATAAATTCGTGCATAATACAAACTGAGAAATATTTGATTCTTGAGTTTATATTTTAGTTGAATGATGTGCATATATGAACAGAGAAATATACATATATTTAGGAAAATTGTAAGAAGGGAGTTGGGTTAAAGAAGTTGATGGATTGCACAAGCCACGAAGATTGCTTTATCGTATAACGAATATATACAAATGCAGATTTGAAACAAAGACATTAATATATGCTTTATGATTGATTGTTTGGTAGACAGATCGATACAATTGAAAGAATAAAATATAACAGTCATTTGTAAATGTGCCTTGATGTATATACCAATTATGTATTGTATTTTATCATTTTCAATGACGTTAATTAATTTATTGTCCTTGATGACAATCTTCATCGTTCAACATCCAAATAATTAAGTATCAATAAAAATTAATTACATCGGTATGAATCCCTGCTATTTTATCGACATGTCCACTTTATTGAAGTATCCACAGTGACGTATGTTCTATAGCATGATAGTGTGAAATTATTAATGTTTAAAGTGGCTGATTATCGCCTTGGTTATTAACTAATGTTCCGGAAACATGAACGCAATTGCTGTGTCATTTTACGACCAACAAATGATAACTTTTGGAATTAATTATTTAATTATTTAATTATTTAATTATTTAATCATTTATGGATTTTATATTAATTATATATGTATGTTGTTGATGAATTATGATTGATTAAATTGCTGTTTGGTTGATTTAATTGTTTAAAGAAATATTCTCAAGTGGATTTTATTGATAATTGATTTTCTTACTTTATTTATTTATTTATTTATTTATTTATTTATTTTTTTTTTTGAAGGGAAAATATTCAAGTAGAGCTTTGAGAAAATCACGTTTTGAGCTTGTGACGTACGTGCGAGTCTGAGTAGATATATCAAACATGTTTTCAGTTTATTTTTTTTTTATTTGAATTTATATTTAACCCACGCTTTTTTTTTTTTTTTATAAAGCGAACAAAAAATGAACAATATTATTTTCTGCATCAAGTTTTTTCTCGTTGGAAAAAAAAGGTAATTTTTTTTCTTGTAATCTATAAAAATCATTGCTGTTAATATTATTTTTTTATTTGATGGGTATTTTTTATTTTTTGTTTTTATTTTTAGATTAAATACTGTTGCTTTATATAAAAATTTAATTGTCCCATTTATAAGTATGATATGACAGAAATGAAAACAATTTTGTTTATCATTCAGATATCTAATCTCATTTTGTATTACTTGTGATTTTCGTAATTGATGAAATGTTTGTTATATTTCATAAAGAAACATTCGCTGAATTTGATAATTAAATAAGTCATCTAAACAATAGAACGTTAATTTAGCTGCAGCATTATTTAGAATTGCTATTAGATGTGAAGAAAATTATCTATGTTTACGCTGATGATTTATCATGAACGTTCCAACAATTTAACAAACAAATAAATCAAAAATTAAATCAACTATTTTTATTTTGAATGTTTATAATATTGAAATAAATAAAAAATTAAATCATTTAATTTTATTTCTTATATTTATAATATTGAAACAAGTCAAAAAAATTACCTGAAGATTTTTGAAACGATGAGAAGCACAAAGTGCACTGAGAAAACGACTGAATCCACATTTTCCTTCATTCTCTGTCAAATCCGAAGTCATATTACGATCGGTAATTGCACTTTTTATTGCTCCAGTGGCTAAACTCACTCCTACTTCAGATCCCATCCCCATCTAAAAAAAAAAAAAAACCATCATCATTTATATTAAAAACTCTTAAAAATCCATAAAATAATTAAAATTTTTCTATCATTATTTTTCTTAATTTCCATTTAATATAAATCATTACACATTAATAATTAATTTATTAATTCTGTTTATTATTTACCGTGACAATGGATGGTCTAGGTGCACCAGTAAAATGTTCAATAACTTCCCAATTAGATTTTTTAATCGGTGTATGAGGTGTTCTCGGTGTATTCGGCGAGTGTGGCTGTGAACTTGGTGTTGTTGTTCTTGAATTTTTCTCTCGATCCAACAATAATTCAACAGCGGGTTTGGCAACGTCATTACTTGTCACATGTTGACGTAAACTTGCCCATCGTCTTGTGCTTCGAATAGATCCAGAAACAGTTCGTGTACCAAGTTCACCCTATAAAAATAAAAAAAAAAAAAAACATTATCTATTATATTCCAACAATTCTTATATAAAATTCAAAATAACCTTCAGTGTATCCAACTTATCTACATTAAATCAATAGTACCAAGTTTATATTAAAAAAATTCAGACACACACACACAAATCCTTAAAGTACAAATAAATCCTTTCTATATATTTCTCTAAACATACCTTTTCACTCAACCATTTCAATATATATTCAACTACATGTCCACGAAATTAAGTTATTTATTTATATATTTTCCCACCTTTAATAAATTTAAAAATTAAATTTTCATAGCACAGTGTTAAAATTCTCAACAAAATGTTTTTACCAATTCATATAATAATATTTCATAATATTTATAAAGTTAAAAATTTATTTTGAAATAAATTACATTGTTTAAATTGAATTCAGGGAGAAAAGTTGAGAATGGGGTTATGGTAAATTATATATACATATACAGGGGGGAAAATTCATGTTATCGAGACTGTTGATGACAGGTCAGTAAATAACAGAAGAGAATGTGCCCTATGCGTGCTTTGTATACTGAATGGTAGTTATATAAATTTAAACAGCGAGGCCACTTTTGCTGTGAATTATATCATGGGAAAGAAAAGCCTCTCCTCTAAGCCCTCTAAAGAGTGTATTGCCACGACTCTTCTGACTCTTTACAAGATTGGCTAGTATTATTCGTTTCTTACTTCCACTTATACTTGTTCTCTTACTTACTCACTTACTCTACTGCCATTTCACTTTCATCGTCGATCTTATTTGATTACCTACCCTTAGCACACGTATACAGTGTACATTGTGCGATAGTGGCTTTTTCTTCAAAGAAACCCTTCTTGGTAAATCGCTCTGAAATGGGCCAGTAATTTCTCGCGGCATCCACTCACTAGATATCAATTATACTTGGAAAAGATAAAGGCGAGATAGAGGGAAAGAAAAGAAATGGAGGAAAGAAAAAAATAAAGTTGGAAATGAGGGTGATTGTAATAATGAGAAAGGATTTTAAAAAATTTTTCAAGATTTATATCTCACGATTATTTCAAAGAATTATTTTTGTGTTTACAATCTTGACAGAGATGAATATTAATTCTTTGAGTATTTTAATTGGTGTTAATTAATAATTTATAATTGAAGTTATGTTTGAAATTAGTTTAATATTCTTGGAATATTTATAAATTATATTTTTTATAATAATGTTGGATGTTTTTATAGTTTGTTTTTTTTTTTTTTTGATGTAATATCAACGTTGGTTGATTTATTTATTTGTTTTTTTCCTTTTTAATTTGAGGAAAGAACGTTAAACTGATTTTTTTTTGTTGGAATAAAGTTTAATTTATGAAAAGAATGTGTAAGTTTGAAATAAATAAAAAAGCTTGCAATGTGCAACCACTTGAAATAGTTTTCCAACAAAAGTATACGTTGATCAAAGAAGGATCACTCTGTTCTTGGAACTTTTATTTTATTTGCTATGTGTGCATCTACTATTCGCCTTTTTAATATCAGAAATTCTGTATTTCTCTTTACGCTAGATTTCCTGTGTGCTTTTCCATAGAGCTTTTATTTCTTCTCGGCAATTCTCAATACTTTATATACATGACAGATATATTTTTTTATTTGTACTCACTGGCAATATTGCAGAGCATTTTAAGAATATAAGAACCAGGTGTCTTACGTCTGAAAGCACTCTCAGAGCTTACTAAATTCATGAATTCTACAAATCTACCAACTACTTATATATATATATGTACTTATTTGTATTTGTTTCAAAGATGTGTGAGTGAATATATAGAAAATATATATTTGAAAAATAAAGAAATTAATAAAAATTAATAAATTTAATTTAATCGAAAAATATTTTTTAGGATTTTTTTAAATAATTATTTCTGTTGAACTTTTTTTAAATTTTATTCTCCTGTGTTTTATGTCTAATGAGCTTTTATCAATGTCACAAAGCTCATCCACATGAAATAAAACTTTATTTATTTATTTTTTTCATATAGATAAAAATAATTGTGAGAAATTAAATTTTTTTCTATTAAAACTAAAACGATGAGTATGTTTTTATTTATAAATAATTATTAATATACTGCATATTAATTCTCAACTGGTATACTTTATATTGTTCTGTTATATTGTTATGTATGAAAAAAAAGTGCATAAAAATAAATTTTTTATTGTTGAATAAAATTATAATTAAAAATAATTAATACGATCTTTATTAATTATTTTAATAATAATATGACGATTTGTGAATAGTCAAATCTAATTGCAATATTATTGTGTTAATTTATTTAAATTTACTTATTTTATATGCATGTTTAATAATTTATACCTAATCCAACAAATGAATTATTTTTATTTTTTAAATTTTTTCTAAAAACTCCAACAAAAATTAATTTTCAACTCGTTAAATTTTTTTTTCTCCATAGATTTACAAACATTAACAATAACAATATTTTTTACCCAACTATAAAAAATACGTCGAGTTTTTCATAAATATTCAAGCATAAATTGTTTTATTTTTTTTTATTTTATAAATTAAACTCTCTCTCTCTTTTCAAATACAAAATAAAAATCATCATGGACATTTGTAAACATTTTAATTTACAAACAAAACAAAAGAGAAACACAAACAGTATTAAACCTACATTTATTTACGAGTTGAAAATAAAATGGGGTTGAAAAAAAAAATACTAGAGAATAGAAAAAAAGTTATTTGTTTCGAAAAACACAATCATTATTGAATTGTTAAGACTTTTGGACAGATGAGAATTAAATTTAATGAATTTACTCAGCATTGGTAAACAAAGTACAAAACACAAGTGAGAGACATATTGCAATTGATATATTATAAATGTGTATTGATGAAAGTTCAATGAATATGAACGTGACCGGGTTGCCAATGCCACCGCAGTGGACTTTGAAATGTGCGGCGAACATGAAATACACAGTGGTAAAAGGCAAATGAGATATTCTCTTGTATATAATCATTTGTAAATAATTCTCAATAGTTATCACGAACAATATCAACCAACATCACATCCATCTGAACGATACAATCCAAGGCCTACTCATTATAAAAATCTAAAAACATTAATACGATAATTTATTCATCGAATATTGAAAAGAAAACTTTTACAAAAAAAAAAAATAAACTACCCGTATTTCTACATTAAATTACACCCACATTGATTACATTAAAAAATACCATAGCTCTATTACTAAACTCTATAATAAAAATACAAATAAATAAAACAATAAAAAAAATATCAATGAATTTATTTTGTTAAAATGACAGAATAAAAAATATAAACTGAAAATCAAACCACCACAAAAATATCAACAAAAATAAATCAAAATATATATAAAATAATATTTTCTGTCATGTAAAAATAAAATAGACAACAAGCTAACCTAACAATAAAAAAATAAATAAAAAACAGAACAAGAAAAAAAGTATAAAAAAAAATATATATTTCATTGTCATCAAAATAAAATACTCGGATAAAGTGAAATATACTGGGCGTATTTTCCAACACACTGCGGATGTCATTCTGTCCTCTTGCATTATCTCTTGTTCTATATCCGCTTCTATCTCATTCTGTCTCGTTATCCATCTCACTTTCTCTCATTAAGTGAAACCATCAGTTCTGTGCAGCCATTCGATCTACCGGACCAAACACACTCGCTGTACTTAACAGCATGTATTTATGTTCGTGTAAATACGTGCTCAACTCTATTCCTATACACAATTATATTCCCATCATCGTATACATGCCTCTGCATGCATATACACATACATATACCACTGAAGATGTCAATGCAGGGTCACTAAATACATCTGTATATATATCTATGTATTATATAATATAGAATATGCAAATACATTTGTCTAAATGTATAGTGAATCAACGTTCCGGTAGTGATATTCAACTACAAACACATTCAAAGATTATGAGAAAAAAATTCAGTGTATATATTCATGCACATATGATGAAGATGTGCAGTAGTAATATATATTAAATAATGATATGTATATATTTAATATATTTTAAATATATATTTATTAAATAAATATTTAAAATATAAATTTATTTTATATACCTACAAATATATTTTTTATATATGTATCAATATAATCTAAATATATATATATATATATATATATATATATATATATATATATATATTTAATATTTTAAAATAAATATATATATTGAATATATATTTATTTTATGGATATTTAAAATATAAATTTATTTTATATACCTACAAATATATTTTATATATATGTATCAATATAATCTAAATATATATTGTATATTAAATATATATATATATATATATATTTAATATTTTAAAATAAATATATATATTGAATATATATTTATTTTATGGATATTTAAAATATAAATTTATTTTATATACATACAAATATATTTTATATATGTATAAATATAATCTAAATATATATTGTATATTAAATGTATATATCGTGTATATATTTAATATTTCAAAATAAATATATATATTAAATATATATTTATTTTATGGATATTTAAAATATAAATTTATTTTATATACCTACAAATATATTTTATATAATTATAAATATAATCTAAATATATATTGTATATTAAATATATATATCGTGTATATATTCAATATTTTGATATAAATATAATCTAAATATATGTTGTATATTAAATATATATATATCGTGTATATATTTAATATTTCAAAATAAATATATATTTTGAATATATATTTATTTTATGGATATTTAAAATATAAATTTATTTTATATACCTACAAATATATTTTATATAATTATAAATATAATCTAAATATATATTGTATATTAAATATATATATCGTGTATATATTTAATATTTTGATATAAATATATATTTTGAATATATATTTATTTTATAGATATTTAAAATATAAATTTATTTTGTATACATATAAATATATTTTATACATATATATAAATATAATCTATATATTTTATATTAAATATTTATGTGTAATATACATATATTTTAATATATAATAGTGAAATTCATAGGAATGAAATTTGAGTTGCGTTTGAAATGTTTTCAGCTATTCCACAAACATTTCTACATTGAATATTATTTAATTTTGATAGTTTCAATATATTATAAACAGGTATAATACGAAAATTCCCATCTCACATTAATATCAGCTATTCTAAAATACTTAAACGACTAACAAAAATTTTTTTCACCCACAGAGATAATTTATTTTCAAACCTCATCCAACTGGAATTTTTCCTAGAAAAAAAAAAAGACAATTACTTCTTTTTTAATACAACCAAAATATTTTCGAGGATTGATGAAGAATTATTAATACACGAAGAGTAATTTATCTAAAAAAAAAATAAATTTATAAAATGTTTATTACAGTCTTGATGAATAATTTATTGATAATAAAATATTATTCATTGATAATAATTTTCCTGCATGTTTTTGTTGTATATTAGGATTGTTTTTTCTCTTTTTTTTTTTTTTTCTTGGATATCCCGAGTGGAATAATAATGATAACGGACGAATTGCGTAATGATGGGAGATGAATCCGGACGTGTATGAGCGATATGAGATAATAATATGTATAATACGAGGAATAAGTATAGCAGATGTTCCGATAATCGCATTATCAACTTGAATATACCTGATAGTTTGGATCTACAATTATAGCCAGTAGTCTCCACAAAATCGATGCCAATGCGGCTTCACTTTAACCAGTAGGTACCTTATACATATATACATACTATATATATACACATATATACTCTCCTCCCTATTATATTATACATATACATGAATATTCATCGCATCACTGTCATCTCATTCGTCATTTATATTCCCACAAAAATATAGACAGAAACAATTGTATTATATCTAAGTTTAATTTGAACTTGTCATTTAATTCTAATGAATTTTATCTTTATATAAAAAATATCAAAGGAAAGAAAAATAAAATTGTGAATTAAATACTTTAATCATTTTGATTATTTAATTTCTCGATTATTTATTTAATTGTTGGATTTTCAACTGAATAATTTGAATATTTTTCACATCATGTAAAATATGATAAACACATGCGCGTTTATATATGTGGTTAAGCATTTTGTATTCATGTGACAAACAATTGTTGCTCGTTTGTGACATTAAATCAATTTGAGCTACCTGTATTGATATGTGTATAAATAATTGAGTGTATGTATAAACCAGATATAAATAGCTAGAATATTTGTAATTATTTTTTTTTTATTTTTTTATTTATTTATATTTATTTTTTATTTTTATATTTATTTATTTATATTTTTTTTTATTTCTTATTTTTATATTTATTTATTTATATTCATTTTTTTTATTTCTTATTTTTATATTTATTTATTTATATTTATATTGAATAAAAATGGAATAAAATAATAATTATTCCTTTTTTTTTTTGTTTTAAATATTTTTTTTTTTTTGACTTGATTAAATGTTGCTTTATGTAGACATTTATGTAATATTAACGATTCGAAATGTGTCTAATTAAATTATCATACCAGTAGTCAAGGATAAGATTATTATTTAATTAAAGATATTGTTTATGTCACGGTTTCAATTAACGTTTGTATGAGATAAATTTAAATATATGTATAATTTAAGATGCTTTTTCATCATCGAAAGACACTTTGGAATATTAAAAAAAGATTGGAGAATTAAATAGGAAAAAAAATAATTTAGTTTAGAAAATATTATTAAAAAGAAAAAAATGATCTAGGAATAAAATTTATTAAATACTATAAATAAAATAAAAGATATAATTAAAGTACCTGATGACTTCGGCGACTTCCTCGTAGACTTAGTCGTTGGGTCCATTCCCGCTTTGGTAAATCTCCAAACTTCTCCATTATCCTTGTTTTTTATTCTTTTATCTTGTTAGTTTTCAACTCGTATGTAATAGTTCGTTTATTTTTTTTTTATCTGCGTTTTATTTTTCTTCTTTTTTTTCATTCACTGTTCCGTAAGCCAAGCTGTCTGAAGGCAGCCCGAACGTTACGTTTACTGTTACTCCATTATTACCAACGTCTGAAATAAGAGATAAAAAAAGGAAATAGATAAATGTGAGCTTGTGAATAAATTATTTATCTTCCTAGATTTCTCATTATTTTTTTCTCTTTTTTCCTTTATCCATCTTAATCATTTTATTTTTTATTTTATTTTCACCCGTTTGTTCTTTTCTTTTCATCTGTCGAAAATTCATTAAAGTTGTAACCGAGTGGAAAAATAACACGTCCGTTTATAAAACTTTTCATTAATTTAATTCATTCATCATTTATATAAACTGAAGAACTTTAATAAATAAATCGACTATTATATAGTACACTTTAAAAATAATTTTTCTATTTATTTTCCATGGGAATTTTCCAAATGCATATTTGATTCATTTTACTTTTGTTTCTTTATCTTAAAAAAATTCGTGAGTATTATTCTATTGTATTTACTCTCTCTTTAAATTCAAACTTTTATTTTTATTTTCAAGTTCTCATATAAACTCAAACTCTTCAACTGTGTGACTTTCACAATTGTTTGACAGTACTTTGAAACATGTTATACCGACAAGGGCAAAATATATATTATATAATCTCATACACTTTTCTTTTTTAAACCACTTTAAAATAAATACCACCTACCTAAATAAATACAAATATTATTTCGAAAAATAAATCTTTATAAATGGACAAAAATAAAAGGGAATACTGAAGGTTGTCAATAATATTCGTAACTGTATTGAAATATATGGGCGTAGAAAATGGACAAATATCGTAATGGGATCGAATAGAGTGATGAAAAAAAAATAAGAAAAACTGGAAATATATATATATTAGAAAAGAAAAGTTTTCTCAAGGGGAAAAAAATGTATAGAGGGTGGATTCCCCTAAACATCGTGCGTTCCAATTTCCTACGCTTAGCGTGAGATCAGCAGTCTCTTGAAGTAAGATATAAATGAAATTCGTAAGAGAGAACTTGTGGTAAAGTTATATGAGTGACAATATGTTGGGAAAAATGATGCTGTGTGAAAATTGAGTTGGATGGACAGGACACATTGCACGCAAAATAAGTTTATGTCATATTTTATATGCATATAAATTTCGTACATAGTTTCGTTCAAGTTATTTTACTATTACGTAAAAGAATATATTTCATTATTTGTTTTATTTTTATTTTTTGTTTGCGAGAAGTTTTTTATTTTTCTTATTGATTTTATTGTTAATTGTTTTTTCAGTTTGAAACTATGTGTAAATATTTTTCTACGTCGGAATTTAATTTTTCATGCTATTGTATAGTGTGGTATATGAATATTTTAATTTTAGGTAAAAAATCAAATAAGAAAATATAAAAATTATTTCAACTTTTAATTTTTAGAAATTATTCATTTTAATAAAATTGAGTTTTATTCTTTTTAGAAATAGGTTAGAAAATATATTTATTTATTTTTATTATTAATGGATAAATAATTGTTGAATTTTAGCGTAGGAATGCAATTAAAAAATATAATTTAAAAACTTGTGATTAATCAAAATTTACAATCGTAAATATTTTTCGATAATTATTCACAAATTTAAATTTGTAAATACAATAAATTATACATTATATATTGCTACAATATTTAATAAATAGTTTGTAATAAAAAAAAATTATCACTTGACATTATCTTCGAACAATGACGTCAAACAAATAAAATAATTTTAGAAAAAATGTTCGCTAGTTTAGAAAAAAAATAAATGAAGAAGATTCAAGAAAAAAAATTAATTTTTTTCATTGTAAAAGAAGAAAAAAAAACCTGCAGTCCAATAACGATATAAAAAATGGTACAGCAATTGAGTAAAATGTTGAAGGTAGATCCCAAAGATCGTCCAACGCGATTAAAGCCCATTAAATCTCACCCCAAGGGTGTCTTAAAGATTAATTGCCAAAGCCAGTGTATCTCTACACCATTTTAGTATATTTATACTAGTTCGACTTTTAAGACAAATGTTTTGTTCATGCCTAAACCCAACGATTAACCACAATCACCATTAAACAATTATTTTCCACATAATAATTCAAACTATCAAAAATATTTTTCCCTCAAAAAAAAAGAAAAAAAAAATATCCATAAAAATCAATTCTGTTAATTGTGTCAAATAAATTGCTAGAAAATTCTTCTTTTTTTCTCACTTTGCATAAATTCACACTCGTGTTTTTTATTTGATATATTAATACAATGACAACAAGAATTACACTGTCCGATCACAGTTAAAAAATTTATCTCGTTTGTGTAGACAATTTAAACCCGCATGTGACACTGTCGAAAAAAAAAATAAATAAAATTGCGTCATGTCGATTAATTCGAGGAGCGAACTGTAAAAATAAAATACAACAAGTAAAGAGAGGTTTACGATGTGGCACAGCAAAGGTTTCGCAATCATTTCTCATTCCACCATCCCTCTCTATAAATATACATACATATAGTGTCCTTTCTGGTGCTCGTTAGTTATTCCTCGTTGCTCATCGAAAATTGTATTGTTCCTGTATATAGTTAGGACAAATACGTCGTTACATATTTCACATGACATTTTTTAATTAATTATTATTTATTATTGAACGCCATGGAAATAAAAAATGAAAATAAAATAAATAATTGGAAGCAGGAAATATATTGTTTATATAACAATAATTATTTCTTGATAAAAAAATTCTTGAAATAAAATAAATAATATTTAAAGTACATTCAATGCTTTAAATTAATTATAGTTTCATTTATAAATTTAATTTTCTGATTAAGTAATTATATAATAACGTTTGATAATATAATAATAATTATTTATTGATATAAAATTTTTAAAATAAATAAGATTCAATATTTTAAATTAATTATAGTTTCATTTATAAATTTAATTTTCTGATTAATTATAATTATATAATAATGTTTGATAATATAATAATAATTATTTATTGATATAAAATTTTTACAATGAATAAGATTCAATGTTTTAAATCAATTATATAGTCTCGTTTAAGAATTTAATTTTCTGAACAATAAATATGTAATAACGTTTGGAATAGTCAAGTTGACGAGAAAGTTTTAATGGTTTAAATCCATTTGCACATTCACCAATGGTAACCAGCTGGATAACGATTTAAAAAGCTTTATAGATTGATATAAAAAACTGGAGTTAAAAATCTAGTTATTCATGTGAAACCTTCATGATGTCAATCTTCTTATTTAAAGTTCATTTTGAGTTTAATACTTGAAGAAAATATTTGTTTGTTCCAAACTATATAAAATAAAATATTACCAAAAAATATTTACATGTTTATTTATTTATTTATTTATTTATTTATTTATGTGTGTATGTATGTATGAAACAAAGAAATGTATGTTTAAATGTGCAGTAATAGACAACCAGAGACAAAAGCGATTGCCTCAACTCGCACGTTGAGGATTAAATTTAAATTTAATGTAAATTTGTCCCTTGACAGCAAGCATGAGACTCTTTTTATTTCCATTATTTTTTTTTCTTCATTGTTCGGTTCCTTTTTCATCTTAAATAATTCCAAAAACCCAGTAGTCGCATTGAATAACAAATGAATTCAACGATAAAGTCTTTAATTTTTTTTTAAAACTCTGAAAATTCATGATTTAATTTTTGAATAAATACAATGAAAAATTATCTGATAATTTTTATTAAAGTTCATTTGTACAAGTACTTTTAATTTGATGTTAATGTTTGAAATTATTTATTATTTGTTGTTTATTTTATTGCGTTACGTGTATGAAAATTATTTATTGATAGAAAAAAAAATTATTTTAATTAGTTTCATAATAATTATTAGTCTATAATTATTTAAATATTGTTACCGAGGAATTATATGGATATGATTTCGATTACGTCAATGTGCAATCTTAATTTCATTCAGGAATTTATTTTATACAGAGAAATATAAACACATACGTAACAATTTAATTCTAATACACATAACTTCTATTAGATTACGTATTCGATACTGAAACAAATTAAATCGTTATAATATTCCTTTAGGTATTATAATTTAACGAATATTATAAACATTTTAATATTATTTATAGGATTAAATTCAATATAAAAACTCAAATGTTTCTTAATGATACATCCAATAAAATAAATAAAACTAATAACTTTCAAAACATATAAAATAAAAAAAAATATAATAAAGCAATTTTTTTAAACAAAAATATTTTTATTAATTTATTTTTAATTTCTACAATTAAAATTATTTTCATATCTTTTATTTCAATAATTTATTATCATCTTATAATTATCATAATTTCCATTGCAAGTAAACAAAAATTTCGAACATTATTTGTTTGCTTTTTATAAATAATTTTATTTATAATTTTTTTTTATATAATTTATAAAATATTTTTTATTTAAATAAAAAAACAAAACCAATTGTTGGACTTGAATTTTGAATAAACATAAAAGTGACATGTTGAATTCCAAAAGCAACGAAAAAATCGAAGAATAAAAAAGTTATTTTTTTTTTTATATATTCTACATGGAAGAGTCTGTAAAATTATTTGAAAAATATACAACACACGAATTAACCGAGAAAATCGTCCAACCAAATGACGTTGAGTTATAACCAAGTCTAAATGTACTTCAAGTGACGTTGTGTGCGGATTATATACACGTATGAATACAGATATGGAAATTTTATATAACCGCAATTTTCATATCTCATATGTATACACACACTAAATAATACATGCAATATGAAGTCTTTTACCCTTCACACAATCTTTATAGCTCGATCAACAACGATGAAAACGCACGATATAATAACGCGATGAAAAAAAAAAATAAATAAAAAAATAAAGTTCACATGTCAGACTTCCTTATTATAAAAATTTCCATCACGTCTTTTATCTAACAAGTAATCCATCTTATGTTTCAGTTCAACCAACTCTGAAATATTTTAGCAGACAAACAAAAAATAAAACAAATGACTTTAGTACTAAGTTTGAATTCATCCAAGATTAAATGAAGAAATATTTATGATAAATAAATTTTCCACCGCTGACGCCGTAGTGAAAAAATAAATTAAAGGGCAAAATTCTAAGACAGGGGACAGGGTAAAAAAGGGGTATGTGCAAATAAATAAAAGTGAAAGCGGATGTGTGAGCAAGAGGAAAGAAAAAAAAAAAAAAAGAAGAAGAATAAAAAAAAATTATAAGAAAGGAAAAAATAAAAAGGGAAATTGGGTTAATCAAGGGAGAAGCAGTGAAATAACGATAATAACGATAACGAGCAACGGGCAAGAAGAGAAAATGGTGGAAGAGGTGGTAAGAAAGTTGCTTACCCGGTCACGCAGCCAACTTACTCCAAGCTCGTCTGTCGCTTATGTATATGGTTCAACTCTCGAGAAGAAAAAATAAAAAAAAAAAAAAAATCCGACGCCTTTTGAATGTGATCGCATATGTATATACTCTGCGACACTTAATTCACATTTAGTTCTCAAAACACTTATTTTTTTTCTTATTTTTTTCATTTTATTCGTGCATTTAAAAAGCAAAAGTTTTCATATTTACTTTACTTTTTTTTATTCACATTGCGATAACGATAAAACTATTCGCATTTAAATATTTATATTGGACACTGTACGAATATGAGAAATCAATTTTAACTAGTTATTGGACACATCTTAAGTATAAGATAAAATAAATATATTTAAGAAACAACAAAGTTTGAGAAAAGTTTCTTAAATGGGAGTTTCTATTTTTTTATTTTTTATTTTTTATTTTTATTTGTGTCGAGTAAAGTTAAATTTATTGGGAATATTACGAGGACAAGGTTTGATATGGTTGAATAGTCTTGAGGTCGTTTGAAAATTCACCGCGTATTCAGGACGACCTCGGCATATAGTTTATCAAGATCATATAATAAGTATTAGGTTGAGACAAGACACCAAACAAATGTTGTGGCAATGTGGCAAATGACAATAGGATTTCAAGAGAAATATTGAGGGGAATAAAAAAAGAGATTTATTAATTAGAAATGTTTTCATACAAAGTAGACGAGACGTATATTATTTTATTGAAGATAACTCAGACAATTTGATCAGTTTGACGAGGGAAATAGAAATCCCTTGAGTGAAACCTATATTACTACACATTTCTAGTTTAATTTACAGATAAATCTAATGATTGAAATCGATATTAGTAAAGTTAGATAGTACTCCCAGTTTGTGAAAAATAAAATAAGTGAATAAAATATTACGTGGAAATTAATGCTCAACTTAATATATTTCACTTATTGAAATTTTTATTTAAAGATGAAATAAAATAAAAATTGATAATTAAAATAGAATAAAAATTTGTAAACTTTATTTTTTAAAGCTTATAAATTTTTATTTTATTTTATCATTTATCTCTTTTTTAGGAAAGAACTTTTCAGTTAAATAATTTATATTATTTTTAATAATAATCTGTCAGTATAAATAAAAAAATAAACATGGATAAATATTTTAAAAGTATAAAAATATTTTTTAGACATTTTTTTGAGTAAATTGTGTAACGAATATGTATATTTAACTGCGTCGAGAGATTTCACGGGTCGAATTCTGACTTTCTCGTTCATTGGGGTTAATTTTCCCATTGAATGCGCAATGTCTAGCAAATTGTTCATCGATCTGAATAACGAGTGAGATAGGCCATTTGATATACGTGTACATACATGTGTAAATGTATTCACATTTACATCATAATTTCAAACATTTATTTATACATGTATATTCTCTTCATTCTTTTATTTTGCATTTGCCACATCACACGCAAAGGTAATTTCAAACTAATATACGAATAATGATCGGATTTAAAATACAGATACAAGTATAAATGTATACTTGTAAAAAAAAAAA
>JAQQBS010000001.1:4091204-4123972 GCA_030347275.1 Microctonus aethiopoides
AAAAAAAAAAAAAAAAACTTAACTTGTGCGAAGACAATCACACCCTCTCGACTGAATATACATGGCAGCTAAAGCAAATCCCTAAATCCGCAATCCATTTATTTTTACTTATATGATATTTCCTCTTTAGCATTTTACCTCTCTATTTATTCATTTTATTTTTTGGCTTTTCATTTTTAGTGAGAGAATATAAAAAAAAAAATATTCTTTTCACAAATCAATCAATCAATTCAATACAGGATCATGAATTTGATTTGAATTTTTTATTTTTATTCATTTTATTCATTGATATATTGATTTCATTACAAAATAAAATTTATGAATATTTTTTCATTTCAAAAAAAAAAAAAAAAAAAAAAAAAAAAAAAAAAAAAAAAAAGTATAACTATAAGTGGAATTATTATAAATTAAATAAATTAAATAAATTAAATAAATGAACAACTTAATTCTACACAATAAAATAAATATTCTGAAAATAATAAAATTGGTTTTATAATTTTATTGAAAAAGTAATGTAGAAATAATTCAGAAATTGAATCAATATTTTTCAGACTGAAATAATAAAGTATATCTGATTGGAATGGTAATATGTGGATGGTAAATGATCGATAATGAGGAAGTGGCCATGATATATTTCTCAATGGCAATATCATGATAAAACGCTTGTCGCACAGACACTAATGTATGTCCGATTAAAGCGCGATCTGCACTACTGTCAAGTCGTGCAAAACGTTGCAAGGTCGAGATTACATTTTCAATCGATGAGGCGGGGGTTATATTCCGCGACTTTTATGTATGTATGGGTATGTATATATATATAGTATATACATATAGGTGTAATATATGTATAGATAATAACGAGTCGGAAATCGCAAGTGCAGGAGCCGAATCGCCTTGACGACAAGACATGCCGCATTTTCACAAACTTTATCACCGGACATTTTTGTAAAGAAAAGAAAAAAATCTATCTATGTTTGTGTAAGTATTTATATATGTATTTTTATGTATATATATGCATGTGTACGTGTGATTCAGTGGCTGAGAAATTTTTATACGACGAAAGTTGCCTTTATGCAACCAAATAACTTTTAAACTTTATTACGTAAACTTGTGAAACTTTTTTTTTTTTTTCTAAAAGTAAAAAAATTTTTTTATGACAAAAACGTGTTTACTAAATATTTCCACTATTTACCCAATGATTTTATAATTATGTATTATTTTTTAACTGATTTTTGATACTAAATTTATATAAAAAAATATTAATTAAAGAAAAAAAAATCCATTTTTATTTTTAATTATGATTTTTGATTTATTTTCATTTAAAAATTTTCGAGTGTGTTTTTTCGTGAGGTCATTGAAGAGTATGACGTGTAAATTAGTACTTGCAGCTAAATAATTGATAATATAAAATTTTCTTTTTACCTTATCATCTTCACTTTTTTCTTGTTCAATCATTTTCCAGCCATCAATGTCGTGTCGTTATCGTCGTCATTGTTGAGCTCACGCCAAGGCCGTTTATTGTTTTCTTTCTTGTTCCTCGATGCATTTTCGACGCCACAATGTCACTGCATTATTTATTCATTTTTTTATTTTTACTACACTCAATATAATCCACTTGTATATGTACTTCAGCTTTTATTTTTATTCTTACTTCAGTTCTCACGTAATTATTTTTTATTCATAATTTTAATCAAAGAAATTTTGAAACTACACACATTTAATTTTTAATAACACATTATTAACTTTTATCCAAATAATTTTTTATTTTATCATAAATATTATTTAATCAATCAATCGAAAGTAAATATTTATTCTAAATTTTTCAACATCTCACCAAATCTTTTATTTAACTTCACTACAAATTTATTTATCAATTATTATTTATTAATATTAATTCAACTTTCACAATAAAGTTTTAATTTTCTTTTTTTTTTTTTTGTAACTCATATAATTGTTCTAGCAGAATGTTTTTTTATTTATAATTAATAATTGAATTGAGAGAGACATTTTAATTTAAACTTGTTTGAAATTTATAAAGTTTATTTATTATTTAATTAATTTATTTCTTTTATTCATTATTAATTTTTTTTTTCTTTTCTATTTCATTCTTGATTCGTTATTAGATTTTTATTTTTGAACGACGCTCGAAAATTGAGACAAGTGGATGCACGAACGAAAACGAACCACCTCGCTCGAATGCCGCGCGCTGACTGAAGAGTAAAATTGAACGCTTCGTCGATTGCGGTAGTAGTACTGGCGGTTAGTACCATTAGACGTCACAGCAATTTCCTTTCTTCCATTCGTTCTACACAATTTTCCCTTTTTTTTATTATTCTCAACATTGTCCCCCTCGAATCACTAATATATAATACATCCACCACACTAAAAGGATAATTAAAAAATATAAAAAATTATTATTTATTTTTGAAGACAAACAAATAATAAATTTCGTGTGTTGAAAATAAATTTGAAAATATTATGTCCATCGGAAATTAATGTTGTTTTTGAGAATATTGTTATTTATTTTGTGTAGAAAATAATAATTTTTCTTGATCTAGTTTTAAAAATTTTCACACTTGATTGCAAAATGTTGTAGAAAATAAAATTGATTTTATTATTTATTGAAATTAAAATTTTGTGGAAATTTTATCTGTTTGAATTTGACGACATTATTTTCCGATTTTTATTTCTTTCTTTTTTTTTTATTTAAACATCTTTATTGAGCAAGAATGTATAATACTAAGTTTATACAGAAGAAAAAAAAAACATTTTTACAAAGAAGAAAATAAAATATGAATAATTTGTACAAAGAAAAAAATTAAATATAAATTAATTTAATAAATGAACTTGAAAATTGTCTTGTTAATTTCATTTATTTTGCATTGTATTTTATATATTTCGAAATGATCTCCATGAAAAAAAAAAATTTAATAAATAAAATATTGTGAATTATTTTAGTTTTTAGCTGATTTATTATATTTATTCCTGCATTTTGTGCTTTATATTTTATTTCAAAGTTTCAACGATAGAAAATGAATCGTTAAACCCAAATAGTCAGTATGGCGCCGTCATACGCTACATTTGAGACAAAGTAATAAAAAATTATGACGCGTACCAACATTTATCTGTGGTTATCTCATACATTTTAACAAAAATTTCAATTTTATAGATATAACTTAATATACCAACATAAAATATTCATAAAAAAAAATTAATTCACTATCTTCATTGCCTTGGAAAAAAAATCCCTAAACAATAACTTGATTGTTTTGATATTTTTTTCCAAAACTTGATAATAAAATTTTACATTTATTCAAATGTATAGTGTATACATGATGATGGCGTATGTATTCCTCCCTATTGATACGTCATTCATTTATATTTATCACTGTACCGATGCATATTTTTAATTTCAACCATATTTATTCATGAATAATTCAAATTTTTTATTCTAAAAAAAAATATGCATCATCGAAATATATTTCAATTTTATTTATTTTTTCATACATAAAATTTTATTTATTACAAATATAATTTACACAATAATAAATTTAATCCAAATAAAAAATTATCATTCTCTTTCAACGCATCATTTTTTTATTTATTTTGTAGAATATATTAATAAATAAAACGCATTAAAATAATAATAATAATAATCCTTATTATTATTATTATTATTATTATTATTATTATTATTATTATTATTATTATTATTATTATTATTATTATTATTATTATTATTATTATTATTATTATTATTATTATTATTATTATTATTATTATTATTATTATTATTATTATTATTATTATAAATTTATAATGATAAATTTACAAAATAAAATTTTAATAATAATAATAATAATAATAATAATACAGTGATATAAATAAAAAATTTGGAGTGGTGAAAAAAAAATTCAGAACTCATGAAACTGGAAAAAAATTTCTACATTTTCTATTTTTACACATAAAGAAAAAAATTATTATCACGTGACTTAATAAAATATCTTTTTGAATTTTTTTATTTTATTTAATAGCAAGAATAAATTTGAGTGAAATTAATAGATTACTTTATTACCCAAAAATTATTTTCAAGAAACTGTTTTTTTTTTTTTTTTTTTTTTTTTTTTTTTTTTTTTTTTTTCATTAATTATTTGATACTACATTTGATGTAATAATATTATTGAATTGGATATATGTGCGTAGGAAATATTTTTGTTTGCATGTAATGTCTAAATTTAGAAATTATTTTTAAGTGTTGAATCAATTGTTATTTTGTTTTGTTCAAGTTTTTAAGTGAGCTGTGACGCATTATCAAATTATTTCGAAATTACTTGAGACTTTTCAATGACAAATTTTTTTAGTGTTGACAAATAATATTAGAGATGATGGGGAAATTTATTTTAGTTAGATAAGAAAACGAGAAAAATATAAATGGGTAAATATGAATTACATCATTTGTTCAAATAATTACAATGTTATAAATATTTTACACATTAGTTAAATTAACCACAAATTATTTCATAATATAAATATTTTTTACATTTCTGGATGATTAATTATTTAGTAACTTTACTTTTATGTTTATTTTTTTGCTCTCTACTTTTAAAAACTCGTTATTATAAGTATGTATGCATGAATATACATATAATACTTTAACTTAGAATATAAAAAATATGTACATGCATATTTATATGTAAAAATAACTCCAAATACAGTAGTTTCAACGTAGACCTAAGAAGTCTACTACTTTACCTGATCGTATTAACCTACTTATTATCGATTTACACTGGGGTTTCATTGTTGCTTAGAATGAATAATGTACCCAACAAAAGAGTATTGTTAGTCGTATCATTGAATTTATAATAGAATTAATTTATTACAAATTAATCCCTTGCAATTCTTTTCAAAAAGATTTTTATTTTCATTCTCATTTCATTAATAATTTGATATACACTTTTTTTTTGTTCAACCTTTTTTCATTTTTTCCACAATAGATTGCATTGATAATTGTCATTGTATTTTCTGTAAAAATTTAATTAGACATTTACAAAAAAAAAAAAATTAAATGAGCTTTTTTCTCTTTTTTTTTTTCATTCAAATAACTTTATAAAAATTTGCTATTTGGACACAAAGCAACGACACCACTGTGTCGACAAAGTTTGTGACAAGCGCAAGAGATGATTACATAATCCGAAAAAGCACAAAAAAAAAAGCATCAGCGATAAACATTTATCTGAAAAACCAATTTCATAATATTTTATGTAATAGTTTTCTTTTTTTTTTTCTTTTTATTAAATACAATTCACAAATGTCTTTCATCCACTTTTCTTCCTTCTTAAAATTTAATCATCTTAATCTTTATATATTCAACTTGATAAAAAAGTCTACTCAAATATTGAAAAGTAAGTGCAAAATAATTTTAAATCTGAAGGATAATCCGTATTATATAAATCAGTAAAAATCTATTTCATGTATTCGATGAATTTTTTTTTTTTTTTTTTTTGAATGAATATATCAACGTTCCATTGAAGCTCATGCGCTTGCGAATGCGCAGTATAACAGAATGAAAAAGCGAGACAAAGCGAATCCTAAAAATAAGAGGGAGGAAGAGACACAGAGATGAAGAGATGAGAGGAATAAAAAGGGAAACAAAATCTGCCCTGGGAGCATCAATGCTCTGAAACGCAATGTAACATTCTCGTTTTCACACTTCTTTCATTACATACTCTAATTATAAATAAAAGGGGTGCATTAAATTAAGTGAATATTATGTATTATAGTCAGACAGTGCGAAGTGATAAATTTTTCGGAATATTTTCTTTTGTGTTGAGAAAATTTTAGGGTGTCAAATAATATTTTTCAGAAACACTGGGCGGTGGCAGGTTAGGTTTCTTCGATAAATAAATCAGGTAAGCAACTGAAAAATACAATTAATATAAACCTCAAAAATAAACAATAAAAATGAATTTAAAAAATAAATTTACGAAGTGGATAAATCCATTTTTTGTCAGACTATAATTATCAGGGATTTATTTTTTTTTCTTACTTAAAATTATTTAAAAAACTGTATTGAATATTGAAATATTATTTATGATTAAAGGATAAATTATACAATGCAAAGAATTATTAATTAAAAATTAATTCGAATGAATAAAATGGAATTTAATTATTTAATTATGAATTTAAATTAATATAATGTATGCAAGTTATTTAATGAAATTTAAAATATTTCTATTACATTTTAAAAAGAATACTAAATAAAATTTCAACAAATAATATTGTATTCATTTAATATGATTAATTATAATTTCTATTATACATTTATTTGTACTGAAAATATATCAAAATTAAATGTAAATATAAATTGTCCCATATAAATCATGACACTTCAAGGGCAAAGTTTGTGAAATAAAAATAATGTGAACACATAAATGATTCGTTTACACTCGTGTATATCATTTAAAAAATTTCACAGGAATATTTATCATATTTTTAAATAATACAAGAAAAATAATTTATCATCTCTTCTTCTCAAGTATTTCATCAAATATTCCTAAAATTATTTATAACCTTGCCCTTTATTTATTATATCTCATCTCCCTTTTGTTAAATGCTAAATGTAAATAAGCAGAAAAATAACAAATAAATAAATAAATAAAAGAACATACATCTCACAATAATTATACATAACAAAATATAAATATAAATCATTTGAAGTTTCCCTTGTATTTAATTGTTACAATATATACTACAGGATTTAATTAAAGAAATTCTTAATTAAATTTTTTTCCAAAGCAAAAGTAATAATAAATAAAATAAAACAAAATGATTTATTTTTTATACTAATTGTACAGAGTGGCAAACAGAAGCAGAATTTATTACGAAACAAAATGCCCGGAGATGCTATTAAAAATCAATAATTGACACGAGGGTCGGCCAGTGAAGCAAATAAATAAAAAATAAAAAAAAACAGTTAATCTAGTACATGTATAACGTATGTAAAAACTTACTGTGACGCATCATCCGTAATATTATCCATGACAAAATATAGGCACGTGACATTAATATTAATCGTCCCTCTACTTCTTCTTCCATCGAGTGAAATTAAAAATAAACAACAATTTTTTATGCTTATCCATCATCCATTTTTTTTTTCTTCTCGACCGTGAACATCTACGTGTCATCACTGTACATAATTACTCATTATTTAGTCTAGTTCTTTTGCAGCAAAAAAAAAAAAAATAAATAAATAATTAAAAATAAATAAATTAATAAAAAAAAAAATATATAGAGCTGACATCTCTTTCGAATTGTTCATCATCATTTTCTTGTACATATATCTATTATTTGATAACTAAATAAAATTAAATAACTAAAATAAATAATTAAAACAAAATATATAAATATATAATTATGCATTTAATATATATATTTATATATTAATATGTTTATAAATATATAAATATTTATATATTTAATATATACATAAAATACATAAATAAATAAAATAAAATAAAATAAAAATTAATCCAAAAAATAATATTTTCATTTTTCTACTTTTATAAAATTCAAATTTTCTTTTCTTTATTTTTAACAATGCCAAATGGAATTATTATATTTTATATTTATTAATATCATTCATTCATAAATCCCTTCTATTTGTTATATGATATCATTGAACATTAATTCCTTATTTGTTTTAGTATCAATGGCATTATAATATTACAATGACGTTGATAGATTTTATTTGGATATTTTTCAGATAAATAAAAAAAAAATCTAGTGGCTGTGAAAAATTATATTACGTGGCAACGATGATGGACGATGATGATCATGATGAGATGCGATGCACTGGTAGTGATGTAGAAATTGAGGAGTATACTGATACTGAAGAATCACCTTATACAACTTATCAGTCAACGGATAAGCTTTTTGATACGGATCAACCGTGTTGGCAAATATTTTATTTTCTTATTACACTTGCCATTGTTGCAATTTCAATTACAACTTCTATTATCACTTTGCCATTGTATCTAGAAAGTGTCAGCACAGCAGCCAATGGCTATACAGGTGAGTATTTATTTATAGATGTTGATTTAATATTTATTTCTATTTTACCAACAGAATTATTAATAAGATTTTAAATATATTTTGAGATAAATAAATAATTATCTTTTGTTTTTAAGGTCTTCTTTTCATTGCTACATTTTCTATGATGATTCTGGGACTCGTGTGTCTCATTGCTGAGAAAATTTCACCACCACCAACATTAATTCCAAATAGTATGAGGATAAGAATTCCACGTTGTAGTCTTGTTAAAATAAGTTGTTTTTATGCATTGGCTGGAATATTAGTGACATTATCATTGGATCAAAATCGTGTGCTTTGCCATCTCCAGGATCCAATCAAGGGAATAACACTTGTCTTTTCACTGGTTTATTATTTTTTCTTCTGTCGCAAGAGTACGTATTTTAATATTGAAGAATAAATATTATGAGAAAATATCTTTAATTTATTCTCTTTGTCTTTTTTTTTTTATTTTAGTGATGAGTCTTCAACGAATTTTTTCCACTACAACTATTATCGTGGGACTGTTTATAAGTGTTGATTATGGATTGTGCAATGAATTTCGTTGTAGAGGCCGAGAAATTTCTGCTCATGTAGTAACAATTAAAGGAACTTGGGGTATAAGAGCAATATGGACATTAATTTATGTTGGTGCTCTTGCAATATTTGCCATGTTTTTCACCCTCCTCGAGCTTCATTTCACCACTGGTGTAAGTCAATATTCAATATACCATATTCAAATTACTAAATAATATCCCAATTCATCTCCAATAAATTATAAATAATTTACATTCATATAAATTACAATAGTAAAAGGAATTTTTTTTTTTAATTTACAGCAACAAAATGTCTGTCGTCTACTGACAACTCAGCACAATTCATTTCTATATACAGTGTCACGACTTGTATCATCTCGTGACATTCGACGTCGTGGATCTGAAGAGGAGGGTGGTCGTTTATTGCATGTCACTGATCCTGATCCAACGATAAAACAAAAACAATTTCCAAAACCACCAATTTTACGAACATTATTGCACATTCATGCCATCACATTTCTTGTTATTTTGACATTCAGTTGGATCGATACATTGCCAGGAATTGGACGGGTAAGTAGTGTCCATAATCAATCATCCATTAGTTTACATGAAAGAAAAAAAAAATATTTATTCAACTTTTCCAACTTAATTTCAAAGTTATAAAATAATTATTAATATACTATTTTTTTTTTTGTAGGGTCTTGCTCCAAAGGAATTGTACGACATGATGATACATGGTCTGAAATGTCACTTCAGAGGTGGAAGTGCTTGCTCTGGAATCGCTGGTCATGGATGGATTTTTCTCTTTTCATATTTAATTTTTTCCATTTCTGTATTGAATTTCTTGTCAATGTGCGAAAGCGCCGTGTTTACAATTGCTGCAACGACTATTTCATTACCACTCTCTGGTATCTGGTGGAGCATATACAAAATGGACATTGGATCACATGGTGGTTAGTATAAAATTAATTTATTTCATAAATATTAATATAAATTATTAAACATAAAACTCACTTATTAATTTCGTTCTCTTTTTTTCTTTTCTTTTTCCCTTTTACATAAATAGGAACGATGAATTGGTCACCAGGAGTAACTGGTGAACTTATTTGTGCACTTCTAGGTCTTCCTGTTGTATTACTTGGTCTTGGTCTACTTATTCGATCTCATTTCCGTGATATTGAACCAATTTACAAAAATATTCCACCGCCTGATTTACATCGTGACATTTGTCACAGATGAATTTCTCTCTTTTAAATCCACAGGCAATTGGAAGTTGAGATTGATAATATGAAAGTACATCTAATCATCGATAACTGAAAAAAAAAATAACACTATTATAGAAGATATACATGTAACAAAGTCAAAATAGTAAAAATAATTTGATATTATCATACCACATAAAAGAAATTAGTCAAAAGAAAAAAAGAAAAAATTACCGAGCCAAGTTGTCGCCAATTTATAACTAATTGTTGTTAAATGTAACTATAAACTGAAGACTTTTTACTATGTTTATGTATCTCTACATAAATATAAGCCAATATTTTTTGTTTCACGTTTGCTGAGATGTAGAAATGACTGTAAAAAAAAAAAAAGATAAGATAAAACAACTGTAGATGTAAAATTCCAAAGCAAAACAAATAACAATATTAATAATATTTATAATAATTATAAAAAATGAACGCTCAGTCCATTGATAAAATCGTTAGCACGATTATGCAATGCTCTTAATCATAAATAATTGTGTTTGCCAAACTAAGAAATATAAAATTTCAATATTTATTATTACGACTCAATGAAATAATTAACAGTATTATATATTTTAAATTAATACTACATTGATGCATATAAACATATATGTTTGTATACCCAAAAAATATATATTTAATAATAAGCTAATATTTTATGTGAATAATGTGTCGGACAATTATAATTTATTGTAACGTCGACTGTCAATAGAATATTTATAATGATTAGTATTGAGTATATTCGTAATAATGCATTTTGGATAATTGTCAATGAAAATTAGACTGAAAAAAAAAGAATGTGAAAAGTATAAAATAATAATGGAGCTTTTGAAAATAATCGTTATGCGCTAATGCGTGGCGTACAAATTTTTAGATAAAATGCAGTTGACAATTATTATATTGTCATTTATACACTAAAAAAAAAAATTTAGCGGGTATTATATATGTATATATATTTTTTTTTTCATTGTATATACCTGTCTTTATACAGTTATTAATGTGCGGTAATAATATAAAATATTAATTTTATTTTTTATAGAATTTGAACAATTTATTTTTGTGAATAAAAAGTATTTCTAGGCAATTTTTAATTTTTATTAATTGCAATGAAAATAAATTGTTCATGTTAAAATTGGTTTATTTATATTTTACACAGCAGTAGAATTAATTAATTAATTAATTAATATTTATTTATTGGAGATTATATTAGTACAATTATGTGCAATATATTAATTACAATATTAATAATGTAATTTAGGAAAGTATACATGAGATATTTAATTGAAATTAGTTGTAAGTTTATATAAATTAGAATAAGGTAGAAAAACAAAATTAAATTGCGTTAGAAATTGTGTCAATCATATTATCTATATATTGAGGAAATAATACGTCCATGTTTTTTATAATAGTAACACAAAATAATGACAAATATAAATGCCAAAATGGAAGCAAAAAAAAAAAAGTAGAGAAATTTAGAAATATAAATAAGAATAAATTGCAGTATTAAATTAAATAATAAACAATATAGATCTTATTCGCAGCTTTTGGTACTACTAGAGGAATTTTGTAGATAATTAAAAATTAAACAATAAATAAATATTAATTCCATCGTTAATACAGGTAAATGTGTAATAATAATTAAAAACGACAGATAATAATATTGCGTCCGTGATAAAAAAAAAAACTTGACTTGTTTCACCATTTAGTGACCCATAAAAATTATTTTAAAAAGCTAGAAAATACTAGAAACACAATAAATTATTAGGATTAATTTATTGACTAAATTATCATTTGTTTATTAATTCTTCAAGATTTTTTATTCTCATTTTGTATTTAATTTAAAAAAAAAAAAAAAAAGAAATTAATTTATCCCTGCATCGCTATTATTTTTTTTTGTTTAAAAAATTATCAATAGAATGTTATTAACATTTATATACATTATGAATGTCGTGACCATGCAACGATAAATACACATGTATTAAAATGATGAAAAAAAAAAAATTACAAAATTACACAAACCTGCTCAACTTGACTACAATGTTGTAGTCAATCAGTCCATTCCAATGTACTAATTAATTCATCGCGAACACAATTGTTCACGAGCTAAATGTTTAATTACCTCGAGTATATGTAATCAAAACTAGGATTCATATAGGAAATAATACAAACATTAGTACATACAAATAACATGACTGTAAATGCAACCACAATTTATTGACGCTTTATGTAAATGTCATGGACAAATTATTTGTCATATCCTAATGCAGAAATAATTAATGAATCTATCATTAACTCCGGTTGTTTGTTGATTTCTACAGGTGAATAATAATGAAATTTTGATACTCACGTTATGTAAACACGAATAACAAAAACACAATTGACAAAACAGAATCCGTTGTATTTCCTCTTCGAACAAGTCGCTCCATCCTGTTCACGATTCTTTATTATAAACATGAAAAAAAAAAAAATTGAAATATATACAAACTTATATTGTATTATATCCAAACTTCTTGATGTAAATTTTTGTGATTGTTAAAAATATTGTGGGCGGAAAAAAAATATATAATAATATTACATAAATTATAGAAAGTTGTTTGTTAATTTTTCTGCTTACTTAATTGTAATTGAATTATAGAAAAGTTATGAGAAAAGAATATATTTTGAATTATTTATAGTAAGTTTTATTTTTCTTCGCAATGCTTATATTACAAAACATACTTTTGTTGACACATTGAAAATATGTTCTATATTTACATTGGATTTATTGATTTTTGTGCCAACACATTTTCACTTTACAAGGGGAAAATATTAATTAATCTATTTGTTTATTCATTTATTATTATTCTTTTTTTTTTTTTTTCATTTTCCATAGACTTTTGCGATTTTTTTTTTTATATCCTCATACAACAGAGTGTGATTATGGCAGTACATTTATACAATAAAATCTATTTACCTCTTTATTAGTAAATAATCGTTATACACGTGATCAAATGTTCTACGTGAAAATTTGTAATTATTATATGTATTCTATGTGCATTTTTCTTTTCATTATATTTTCTTTTTTCTTTTATTATTGTATTATGTATATATGATGTCTTGACATTTTAACGCGACTAAATTATTAGATTAAGTTCTTTTGTTTTCTTCGCCCATTATTTTACGTATGAAGAAACTTGGCAATGCCAATTTTATTAAAAAGAAAAAAAAAATATTAACTCACATTATAATGGAAAGAAACTTTTGTTTTTTAGATTCTCAGTTTTTGCGATTGTTAAACTCGACATTTTTGACTGTAAACGTCCAATCAATGCAATATATTGTTTGTATAATAAATTGATTACGTCAATTTTGCAGTGTGCCTGGTTTATCCATTTGATATGTTTCAGTCACAAAAAATAAATGAAATCAAAATAGAATGTGCTAATTGATTGGACCCATGTCTCTTTTTGCATTGATTGTTGATAATGAATTACCCACGTCGCTATAACCTCTACATCAATTATATAGTAACTTAAAATAAAAACAAATTTGAATAATTAATTTAGTATTGTCTAAACTTTGCTGAATCGTCGATTCATTTTTCATTTCCACGTTTTCCCGTTATTTCAGTCTAAATAATATGTATAACATTTACCATATTAAATTTATAAATCCTATATCAATGCTAATTAGCAGCATTACAGAAAAACAAGATTATTCAATCGCTATATTTTAATATTTATAATTATTTATCACGATACGGGAGAGAAAATAAACAAAAAAAAAAAATTACAATATAATAATTCATATGTAGTGTTGATAAAAATTTACAACACGAATGTTTTTTGGCAGTAGACTGTTCAGTTTCACATATTTCAAACATTCATCCACTGGCCATAAAATTACATTCTCACTGTACAAAATATCGAGAATGTCGAGAACATATTTAGGTTTATTTTTAATTAGAACTTTTTTTAATTAATCTTCAGAATTAAAATCCCATGTAATGAGTAAAATTATTTGAAAAATTATACTTTTGCTTTCATTCTTCATTCTTAGTGTATATATAAGAAAATTCGATATGAAATAAATGAAACTAAAAAAAAAAAAAAAAAATTGTTCTATTTTTATCACATAGAAAATTTATAACAAGATTCGTTATTATTAATATTATTATTATTGTAATTATTATTAATATTATTATTGTTATTATTATTTTAATCGTGGAATACGTATCAAGACGTACTATTTCTGTGTTTTTTATTTTTCGATTTACCACCATCAAATTCATCCTCACTTCGTCGACGTTTTTCTTTGAGCTGTTTCTCCATTGCCAACATTGTAATCATTTTTTTGTGTGAATCACCGACAATCCATCCATGTTGCTCTTGTCGATCGTCCTCTTCTTCCACAACAGGCGTTGGTTGAATAAATTCTTCGTCGTCGTCGCTTGAACTTGACCAATAATACAATTGATTAGTCGAAGCTCTTTTTCTCCTGCCAATCGCTACGCCAACACCTTCTTCTACTTTATTCCATGACTTTGTAGTTCTCAATTCTTCATCGTCTTTGCTGATAGATCGCCCACGTTCACTATGGACATTTTTACTTTTACGATTAGTGCCAGGTAATTTAACGCATGATTTTGCAGATTTTTTAGGAGTTTTTGCAATTTTTGTATGCAATTCTTTTCTTGTATTTGACATAGAATTTTTTTTAGGTTTTTTCTTCACGCCATCAATTTCCACAGTTTTACCATGCACTTTATTACATTTATTTTCCGTGTCACTATTAAATTTTTCATCTTTATTAGTTTTATCTTTAGTGTATGGTTCGTCAGTAATTTTTTTAGACCGCGAAGATTTTTTATTGTTACTCTCTGCAATAGCAACATCAACAGCGGCACGACATTCTTCATTATTCTTATCTTTAACAGTTTTATCATTTCTTTTAATTTCAATATCATCTTTAGCATTATATTCTTTTTTCAATTCAAGCTCTCGCAAAATTTCTTCTTCAATTGCCTTTTGTTCTTTAGCAATTATTTGCTCGTGTTTTTTCTCCATATAACGCTCTTTCTTTTTTTCCTTAGATTCGCGCTTTTGTCGCCGCGATTTTTCATTATCAAATTTATCCCCAGTTGAACGTTTTACTGTTATATCCTTGATGTAATATTCTTCATCTGAGCTGCTTATTTCCGCCAAGAGTCCTTGTTTACCAATAGCACACTTTCTTTGTCTTCTCGATGATTGGAACTCCATTAATGCATTCTCATCTTCTTTTTCTTGCATTTTTTTCAATTGTTCTTCTTTACGTTTTTTTGATTCTTGAACTTTTCTACTGAGAAATACATGAAGTGGAAGATTATCTGATCCTTTTCTCGCTGGTTTTTCATTAGACGATAATTTCTCAGGCAATTCTATTGAATCCTGTTCATCATCAATATTCAATTGTTCATTTTTATTTTCTTCATTTATCACAATATTTTCATCGCATTCATCATTTTCATCTAAACTCTCAGAAAATTTATCTCTAACAGTTATACTATTAGTTTGCGGTATTGATAGCGAATCAATCATATTATCATTAATTTTTTTAATATCATCCAAATTGTCTAATAAATCAATAGCTTTTTCCAATGGAATTAATTTATTTTTGCTTAAATTTTCATCACTAGTATAATTAGGTTCGAAAATTTCATTTGATTGTAGTGTTATACTATTATTTTCTTCACAGTCTGATCCAATAACTGAACTGTCTTCACGATAAAGATCATCTAATTCAAATGCCGGCTCCGATCGGTTGTCCGTTTCATCATCACTATTATTTTGCTCATCGTCACAATCTTTTGGCTCATCAATAATTAACGGATGATCAGACATATCAGACTCGGATTTTTTATGTTCAATGTCATTTTTACTTTCTGTTTGTGAAGTAACATTCATCCAATTATCAGTATCATGATTTTCATGCTCCTGCGGATAATTATCAGCGAGCTCAGGACTTATTCGATCACGCAATTCATTAATAATTTTATTATTTGATTGATAAATATCATTATTCTCTTCATATTCACTCTCAGATGATGTTGATAATTCAGCAAATAAATTTTGTTTACCTTTCGAGCATGTTCTTTGACTTTTTGATATTCCAACGCCAATGTCAACAGGTTTAATTGCCGTTACAAATTCATCAGAACTATCATTTTCATACCATGCATTGCGCGAACGTTTTTTCGAATTTTTACTACGTCGCTTTGATTTATTATGTTTATTTAATTGCTCTGCTGTACGTCGTGGACGTCCACGACGTTCAATATATTCATCCATGGGTCCTGTGACGATTTGACGTTTTTCTTCTACATGATACGCCTTCAATGCGCCTTTAGTTTTAGGTACAAATGTTTCTGTCTCTTGCAATTTTCGTTCAATCATATTGTCTAATCGTTTTCTCGTAGAATCATCGCTTTTTTCACTGTCCAATGTTTTTGCTAATGTTTTTATTATGACATCACCAATATTTAATTCATTGGATTTTGTACAATTTACATCGGTGCTTTTATCATTTTTACTGCGATATGACATTGTTGGATTTGCAGTATATTCAGTTTGACTTTCTTCCTCATCGAAATCATAAATATCTTTTATTTTATCCTGAATTATTGCCCCATGTTTTCGATCATCGCGTCGCTTTTTTCGTTCAACCAAACCGCCATCAAATTCCGTATTTTTTATCAACGGAAATTCATTGTGACGTCTCGTCTTTTTTGTTTTTGATTTTGTAATAACACAATCTTTATCAGAAATAGATAAATGTGATTTATCATGATGATATTTTCGATCATTAATTTCATTTTTACGTTCAAAAAGTTCTTTAATTGGATTACGAATTTTTTTCGGTTGATCTTTATCAATTTTATCAATACTTTGTTGAAGTCCTACTGCTGATGTCGAGTCATTTACATCGTTCGATAAACTTTTTACACGCGACGACAATTTATCTCGTGAAAATTTCACATCATTGAGAGTTGATGTTGGCACTTGAGCACACGCCAATTCTGCTAAAACATTCATCGGAGTTGAACCACTGCAAAAACAAAAAAAAAAAATAAAAATATAATTAATTAAAAACTTTTTTTTTTTCAAGCAAAAATAAGAATTTAACTTGTTTTTTTAATACGTACTTATGATCGTGCTTAGCGTTGTTATGAAAGAGACTTGACAGTGCTTTGTCCAAAAGATATGGCATTGTTGAATTTTCATCCAAATTCGAATCTATTTTATTTTCAATTGATGACGATTCTAATAATACACGTCTGGATAATTGATTGACATTTTTTACATTTTCTATTTCTCGTTCATGATCGTCAAATAATTCTTCATTGTGACGCATATGACGATGATGATGATGGTGATGATGATGATGATGATGATGAGAACGATTATCGTTATCGTTATTAACATTATCATTAGTTACATGACTAAATGATGTTGTAATTAAATTTTCACTCTCTCTCATACGCTGCTGTATCTTATCACGAAGTTTATTATTGTGCTCAAATGCAACATCTAAACTATCTTCATAACCAACATTGTCAGGACGAATAAAATCAGTTGGTATTTTTGTTACAGGACTAACACGTTCACATCGTGAATTTCGTTCACGTTTGTGGTGTTCATTTGCGCGACGACTGTTGTACATTTCTTCACCGAGCAACTGGAAAAATGAATAAAACAATTTATAGACAATTGAAGTATTTTTATACACACATATTTTTTTTTTATTTTACAATTCGAAATTACTATGATTGCATTATACTGAGTGTAATTAAAAATGGTGATTATTTTTTTATTCAATTTTGTTATTCCTTTGAACGTTAATTTGGAAATTTTTCGTGTGCTGTGTGAAGTGTGAATCAATAAGCGAGTGATTTTTTTTTTAATTATTATTACTATTATATTTTTTTTCAAAAGCAATTAATGAACTTTATACATTTATTTATGAAGTTCGAAATAAAACCAATGCTCTAATATAAATATAAAATTTAATTGCATGCACTTTGAGTATGAAATTTAAGAACAAATAAATTAGACCAAAGATAATTTGAAATTATAAACAAATTTTATAACAACTAAATTAATATACATAATACTTTTCTTTTGTTTTTCATTTTTGAATGAAAAGAAATTGACTACCTTTTTACATGCATACTGAGAGAGATATTTTGTCTGTATAAAGCCTGGTCATTGTTCCTGCAAAAATGTTCACAGTAATGTACAACACTGTACTTTTATCATCGCAGTTAACGCTGTGTGTATGTAAGGATGTTTCAAATATTTTATTTTAGTTTAGTCAACAATTGTTAAAAAATGATTCAAACAAAAGGAGAAAAATAAAATAAAAAAATAGATAAAATATCCCCAGGATAAATTTTCAAGCCCAATTCTCATGCAAACATATACCATAGTTGTTTTAATTAATTATAGTTGTATTTTACATAAACATAAAAATAAAAAACATTATAAATTTATTATGTATAATGATGGAAATTAATGTGCACGAATAATGAACGCTGTGAATTCCTCATTATGAAAGCGAATAAATATAATAATTATAATGTAATATATATATTTATATATGTATAAGGAAAAATTAATAAATAATATCTACACCAACCTGATTAACTGATTCCAAAAGACTACCCAAGCTATTTTGATTTTCAGAATCTCTCCAACGTCCACGATTTGTCCTGAAACTCTGATCATCTTTACCACGATAGCCAACGCCACCACTCTCACTATGATCAAGTTTTATTTTTTTCGCACCCCTCAACTCATTTTCCGTGGTAGCTTTAAGTCGAGAGCAGCACTCAACAAATAATTCCTCATCAAAATTTAATACTTTGCCCTGACGTGACTTTTGGGTAGACTCTTCTATTTCTGGTGGCATATCCAATGCATTATCCTCTATTGCATCAGTTGGCGCAATTGTAACTACCCCAGCGCGATTTTCTTCACTAGATACCGTTGACCTGATAATAATCTTTTCACCAGAAAATTCACTTGAACTTCGTCGTTTATTTGGTGTCTCTTCAATACATCCAACTTTGTTGCTCTTGTCCACTGTACTATTTGAAATGACACTATCCACTGAACTTTCCGGTAAGTTACTCGCGTACAATGGCGATAATCGGCCACGTACAATTTCCTCATCATCCTCAATGTCATCATTATCATTGTCATTATCATCAACATCATCAATGTCTGTACGATTTTCCACATCATTGTCTGAATCACGAGTTGTTAATGATATCATGTCAGGTGTTGATGATCGTTCGCGCGGACAACTTGGTACTCGTGTTCGAATTGATTCCATTGAATTTGTATCGGGGAATAAATATTCTTCAGGTTGTGATAATTTAATATTTAAATTTTTATTTCCACTTTCATCGTGCATTTTATTAATAAAATCATTACCAATTTTATCATTCGACGTTTTATTATTTAATAATTCATCAGTATGTGACAAATTATTTTGAAATTGTTTACTATAAATTGTCGATGTTTTGTGATTTTTCTGATTGGATAAAGTTGGTTGTTGGTCTAGTGTATAGGCGAGTTCATAGGGAATAGATTCTTCTTCAAATGCTCGTGATATTCGTTCCTCGGCTCGTTTCTTACTCTGTCGACATTTCGAATGGCCAGACAGCTCATTAAATTCCGACGAGGATGTCACCGTTGCATTCACAGCGGATGAATTATTTTTTTTACGTCGCGACGAACTTTTTGATCTTGACTGCGTCGTAGACTTTTCATGTGTACTTTTGCGCTCGTCCTTCCAATTACGCCAAGTACTTGAATGAGAACTTGGTCTTGACTCATCTCTTGAGTCACTGTCAGAGCGTGATACCCAATCGTCTAATACTTCTTTGACTTTATCAATTTTTTCACCGGTCAATGCACGTCCAAAAACACTTTTAACAATTTTACCTTTATTTTGTGAACTTGATGGTTCCTCTTGATCATTATAATCACTATCACTACTAATATCATTTGCCAATTTTTTCTTTAATGATTTATTCATTCGAGATTTTGATTTTGATACTTTAGATTTTTCAATTGATTTCACTGATTTTCGACTCGATTCTACTAATATTTCTTTAGAATTTATATCTTGATCTAATTTTAATGACGTATCAACATTTAGCGAATCTGCATGTCGATCTTTTTTCTTCTTAACGGATTTTATTTCATTATCTAATAATTGTTTTTTAGTTTCAGTATTCAATGACGAATTTTCACATTGAATTACTGGAGAAATTTCAGTGGTAATATCACTCGCTGGCGTTTTAGTTTCAACAATTTTCTCATCTATATTTAATTCCGTTTCATTTAAAAGTTTGTGAATATCGCACGACATATTTGTCGCTGATAAATCCTCATCGCTTTCAAAATCATCAATTGCCGTTGAACTTTTGCAATTATTCAATGTGAATTCATTAATCTTCAATTTTTCACTGATATTTGAAAAATCTAACCTAACTTTCGTGTCATTCGGCAACAATTTTTGCATTTCATGCTTGGTCTCTGACGATTTAATTAAACTATCATTAATATTTTTATATATTTCATTTTTATGTTGAATGCCAGTATGAATCAATGAATTATTTTTCAATTCAGATTGTAATTTCTCATCAACTATTTCCTTTGAATGAAGTGATTGAGTGTTTAATATAGGCGAATCAAGATCAAGATGTTCATCAGCTAAATTAATTTTTTGCTGTTCACTCCCAACAGTTTGCGTTGATTCCAGTAGCGAATCCGTTGCGTCTTTCAAAGGCGATAATGACGTTGCCTCAGGCATTGGACTCACATGATCCGTTAAAACGTATTCATCGTGTGTCATATTTTCTGTAATTTTACATATTTCTTCATCTAACAATTCATCTTCAAAATCTTCCTCCAATTGTGGACAGTTGAATGTAGAGTCAGCGTCTGTCGAATCAATAATTGAAGTTGAAAGTATTTCAGTTGTTGGCACGGCCTGAATATTTTCAGTAGATACTTTTTCTCTTTTATCTTCCTCTTTTGATTCGAAGACATTTTCATATTCTCGCTCGATTGTTTCTTCCTTTGAAGTGTCAATGGCAATATCTTGTCCTTCCTCACTTGTTGTCACTTCACTCCGATCGATAGACGACACTGTAGCGTCATCATTAGATATTAATTCGTCCTGTGTCTCTTGATCATTTCCACATTTTGTCATTTGGATTAAATGAGATTGTGATTGATTATGTTTTTTAAGTGAACTCTTTCGAGTAAAACTCGTAGCGCAAATTTCACAGAAAAATTTCGCCACTTCTTTCGTGAATTTTTTCTTCTTTTCGACAATAAGAATTTCACCAGATTTTGTATGCACCACAGCAAAATTTCCTGACCCGCGTTTCTTCGGACTTGACGTGTCATCAGTTATTGCATTATCAGATTCTTTAATTTCAACGTCATTAATTGGAGATTTAGATACAATTAATTCACCTTCAATTTTTTTATCATGCGAAATTTCCGCTGATTTTACAATAGAATTATTTTCAATAGTAGGAATTTCATCTTCAGATTTCTCAATATTTATTTTATCATCAGATACTTTTACAATAGTGTCAACAATATCATCAGGCGGCGGTGGACTGTCGGTTTCATCACTGGAATCAATTAAATCATCAAGTAAAAATATATTTTCTTTAGCTTTTCTCTTCAATGTTTTACGTCGTTCAATCAGGGTATCACCAATTTCTTTAATATCTTTTTCAACTGCTTTTTTATTTTCTTTTATTGAACGAGCCGACGAAACACTACCACTGACATCATTATTTTTTCTCTTTGACGATCTACGACTCTTAACTGCTACTGTTATATTCTCTGTATTATTATCGTTCTTCATGCCATTACACGACATATTACAAACATCGCTTGTCTCAAGAATACTTTCATCTCGACAAATATCTTCTGAATCTCTCGTTTGACTTCCTTCATTCTGTCCTGTTACAATTTTTACTTCCACGGTACCTAAGTGTTCATTCGCCAATGACTTTTTCTTGCCACGTTTCTTTACAGTTTGAGAAGTATCCAACACTTCTGGAACTTTAAAGGCTCTCTTTGGCGACGAGCACTTGTCGTCTACTTCAGCATTTGTAATAGCTACTTGCTCTTCTCTAACATTGTTCGTAATTAATTCATTCTGATTAGTGGCTTGATCAGACATTGTATCATTTTGCACTATTGTATCATTTACAATTGAGTAATCATTAACATCTATGACAGATTTTTTATCTGTTAAATTTAATTTATCATTTTTAACAATTGTTTTTTTATTTTTTGATCGTTTCTTTGATTTTTTTGTCTTCTCATTAATTTCAGTAGTCGCTTGACAATTATTATTTATTAAATTATTCTCTATACTTGTCGATGTGGATTCTGCTGGAGATTCATTGTTTAATTCATTGATCGTGGAATTTATTTCATCTACATTTTTTCCTACATTCACTTTATTGTCTACTATTTCAGTCAATAAATTATCATCTGAATTACTTCTACGGCTACTACTTCGTCTTGTCTTTTCACTGCACCCTCCAATTTCATCTTCTCTCTTTCTATTGTCACTTCGTTTAGTTTTTTTATTTGTTTCCATTGTAACGAATTTACAATTGTTTTCACTCGTTGAACTTGAAGTTTCGCCATTACTTTTATCACAATCTTTATCAGCTGTTTTTCTTTTGCCTGGACGAACTTTCTCTGATGTAAGTTCATTCATAACGGGTGATTCTCGTTTTGCTGTATTGATTAATTTCATAATATCAGCCAAGCACAAATCTTCCTCAATTCGATTATCCTCCAGTTCTTCTTCATCATCAACGGATTTTCTTTTATTTTTCATTTCTGTTGGAATATCTAATGATCGTTTCTTTGAACTACGTTCAGTTGTTGTTATATTATCAATTTTTTTCATACTTTCCATTGATTCATCATCGTTAACATTCAATTCGGACAATAAATTATTTGAAGACCCGGCATTTAATAACGTTGAATTTTCATTTATTTTTAATTCCTCATTAAAATTTGTTTCACTTGGATTATCTGATTTATTTTCAACAATTCCATTATCATTTTTATTCTCAGTGGAATCAGCAGTGAATAATGAACTTTTTGAGGTATCATTTGGATCAACTAAAGTTGGACTAACTTCACCTAGAATTATACTGAGCTCATCAACCGCATGATCGAGCAATGAGCCAACTTCACCCTCTAACATTGCATCTTTTTGCTTGGCAATTTTTGAAACAATTTTTTCTAAAAATGAACCTTTTCCCCGTGGCTTTCTACGAGATAAATCTAAAATAATATCATTAGTAGATTGTTGTTGTTGTTGTTGCTCTTGTGGTTCCTGTGGTAGTTCAATATTTAAATTATTGTTGGCTGGTACAGCTGACACCGAACATTCAATATTCACATCTTGTTCAACGTCCAACTTGGCTTCTTCTTTGGCTTCAATTAACGTATTCGCACGTCGTTGAAGCTCTTGATTCGCGCTCTCACCCTTCCCATCATTCACAGTACTATCGTCAATTGCACTACTACAATTATCATTATTATTTTCATTAACAATTGCATCTATATTTGAACCACCGCCGTTTGATGCCGCAACGCCATTATCACCAATTTCAACACGATTATTTTGCAATCCAATATTTGAATTAATATTATCAAGTGATGTTTGCACTGTGAGTACAACACTTTGCTGCACCTCAACCGGAATATTAACACCTTCGGTTAGAATCCCAATGACATTATTCAATGTTCGTTTTACTGCGCGATCACGCTTGAATCCACGAGATTTTTTTGGTCGTGTAACTCGTGGTTTCGATATATTTACTGGTGTTTCAGAAGAGTTTTCTTTGCCACTATCAATATTTGAATTACTTGATTCTTGCTGAAGATGTTCCAAAGTTAAACTCACTAAATCAGCTGTGACAACGTCTTTCGGTAGTTCATTGTCGTTGTTCTTAATATCATTGTCAGAATTCAATTTCTTGTCTTCAGAAATCATCTCAACTTCCTCTTCATTTTCATTATCTTCCTGATGTTCTGTGTTTTGTTGCTCTTTGTCGTAATTCTCAGGGCAATTTACTGGATCCATTGTTGATTTGATGAAGTCGGGTAATTTTCCCATTAAATTTATGTTATCTAAATCAACTGATAATTTTCCGCGTCTACGATTTCTTCCAAGTGCCGTAATTTGTTCTGTAATATTTGTTGTTGATTGATCGTTGATGTTTGTGATGCATGATGTTGGTTCAGATTCAATTGAATTATTAATTTTATCACAAATAATTGATTTATCCAATAATGCAACATCAGTCAAATCTTTTTTTTCAATTCGAGGCGATTTTCGCAATGTATTTGTCTCAGATTTATCATTTAATACAATTGAATCTGTAATTGGATCGTTATCTTTATCTTCATTGGATACTTTATTATTTTTTTTCGTAATATTCGTCTTGTGCTTTGGTATTAGTGACAATTGACGTAAGTTACGTCGTATTTTTGCCGTGGGTGTTATACCAATTTGTGTAAAAAGATCGTCCTTTGGACCTAAAAGTTTCTTAACTTCCAATGGAACTTGTTGAAGTTGTGAAAGCTCTTCTAACGATCCAGCGCGACGTTCCTGTCGTGCTTTTCGCGTACCAACAACTTTTGACGTCAAATTTTTTTTATTACCCGATGCAAGAAGTTGTTCAGACTTGAAGCTTTTTCGGTTAACATCTGAATTATCGTCATGTGATTTTAACTCACACAAACTCTCATGGCGCTCCGATAAATCGTTGACTTCAATATTTACAGAGACTCTTCGTCGCAATGATTTTCTACTTTTCAGTCCGATTTCATGGTCACAATTTCCTACATCTTTTTCCACTGTTGACAATTCATTATTTGAATTTTGCTTATTTAATTTATCCAATTTTTTCGATGAAATATTGCCACGTTTACCGCGGGCTTTACCATCATTCTGTTTTGTTGTAGAATTATTGGATACTTTCGAGCATGATCGTGTGGCCAATATTGCTGGTGATAAAATAGGAAAATCATTTGTTTTCTGTTCAATATCTTTGTCTTCATCGATTATTAATCCATCAGCCGGCTCAAGTGTTGGCATTTTATCACTGTCAGATGACGTTCGAATTATTTTATTTGATAATTCAGCATTCGTACGTTGTTGCACGACTGTACGTAATCGTAATCTCGATGCTGAAGGACCCGGATCACTTCGTGTAGTTCGTGTTTGTGTTGTTTGAGTCGAGTCACTACGTAATTTATTACGTATAAATTTACCATCTTGACTGCGTAATTGGGATTTAGCTTTAATTGATGCATTCAAAGATATTAATGAATCCGTTGATTTCCGTTTTCTAGTTGTAATATTATGGCCACTTGGTGTTTGAGAAGTGTTTTGCTGTTGTGTTCGTGCTTTAGCTTGGCTAATTGCCACATTAAATGTTTCCTTTGTCGATCTCTTTAATCCACCTTTAACACTTTTTACATTTGAATTAGTTGACGATGATGATAATGACGACGAGGGCATATTTTTAATAATTTGTGCAGTATTTTTTCCAATTGATTTTAAATTTGACCGACGTGTTTCCATTTTAACATTACGCTTTTTACTTATAACCGTCACGCGATTTAATATTTTTGTTGATGGTATATTTTTCGTTGAATTTAACGCTGTTGAACTTCGTGATTTTACATTATCCAATTGACTCTTTCTCTTCAATTCCTTATTGTCACTAAATCCATCATCATTATTTTCGTTTTTATCATCTGTTTGTTTACTTGTGTCTGACAATTTGTAATTAATAATTACACTTTCAATTGCTGCGCTAATATTATCACCGCGACAACGTTTACGCTGGAATGATTTTGCATTTTTCAATAATTTATTGCGTAAAACTGTTTTACGTGATAAACGTGTATTAGATGTATTGTCCGCTAAATGTGGCCTCGATCTCGTTTGTACCTAGAAAAAAAAGGATGAATAAAAAATAAAAAAAAATATACAATAAAAATATATTGAACGCGACGAGAAATAAAAATGTTCATTTTGCCAATATCAAAAAGATGATGGAGATGTTTTGTCTAACTAAATGCAGAAGTCACCGGATATATATGTACATATAAATATACGTTGGCATGTATAAGTGTTTGCACGCATGTGTGAGGGGTACTGATCAATACTTGACTTATATTTAACTGCCAACAATTGCATAGAGACAATACTTTAATGTTGATCTTTCTTTTTTTTTTTTCATGTTTTTGTATAAGAAAAATAGAAGAAAACACAGATACAATAAATGAAGGGTGATGTAAAGCAAAATATGAATTTCATAGCTCTTACTTTTCGCATTCTACTACGGGAAGTAGCCTCCTGAATTACTCTTCTGGTTGATCGTTTAGCTGGAAGATTTGCCAGCATTTTTTGTATACTCTCACCTAAAAATAAAAATAAAAGATGAGATAAAAATTTTATGACAATATTATATAAATATATTTATATATATATATATATATTTATTGATGTTTCTTTGCTTTATTTTCAAAGTATAATTTATTTATTTTTTTCATTTATTTTGTTATTTTTTTATATTTAGAAATAAAATTTATTTACAAATATTCTTACGATCACTTGGCCGAACTCTTGGTCCACTGGGCGCTTTTTCTTTTGGTGTATTAACACGTGGCGCAGCTTGTGAATTTGATATATTTCTCTTCATTCCTCGTTGTCTTCGTCGTCTACTTCGAGCACCGAATGGCCGCCATTTACATTTTTTCTTTCCATTACCAAAAAGTCCAAGTAACCATGCTTGATCACCGCCGCATTCAAGCATATGACGATGTAATTCAGCCAATGTACCACAGAGTTTTGAACATTTCGTACAAATTTTTTCATTCAACACAGCATTTTTAGCTTTCATCGTTGGCACACTACGACCAGGTAAAAATAAATGCTTATACAATTCACGCTGATCACCAGTAAATTCTAAATGCGAACACCAAACATTTGGATGAGCAAATATTTTATGCTCCTCCATTTCCTTCAATGTTAAATGTCGTGATGTACATGCGCCACAGATATAGATACGCGGTCGTGACCATTCACCTGTGAGTTCAGCATAGACTAATTTCTTACTATTTTCCATTTCTTTTGATGAACCCGCATCCCATCTTTTTAATTTCATAAAATTACCAAATTCACAACTAAATTCTGTTACGTCTGATATTTTATTTTGTTCATTTACCTCCTCGTTTGTATTATTATCATTACTTGTAGAATTAATCAAAACATTTTCATCAGCATTTAAACAGACATCAATTGTTTTTATTTCATTTATATCATTTGTCAATTCAGTTTGACAAACATCAGATTTTGTTGAAAATGTTGGTGTCTGTTGTTGAACACGATCCATAACACTTTTATCTTTAATCATTTGTTGTTTTTTGCTCAATGTCAATTGCGTATAAATATCAAATTTACTGAGATCATTTATTGAACAAGTCCACTGTTCTTTACCGTCATATTTACGTGGAAAATTATATTTTTCAAATGAAACACGACGTGGATGTAAACGACTCATTTTTCCAGCTTTTTGTGCATATTCACTTGTATTATCGCAATTATCATTGGCTGAATATTCTTTACTGTCAACTGGTGTTGCAGCAGTTAATGAAATATCAATGGGAAATTGAATGGGATTAACAAGCTCATGATACGATTGATGATTGTGTTGTTGTTTTGTATCCGGCAATGATAATGATTGTTTATTAATATCATTTTGTAATTTTCCATCCAAATGATGAAGAAGATTTTCACGAATATTGCAGCTGACACTGCTGTAAAATGAAATGTCAAAATCTGGACTACTTAAATTATTCAAGTCTTTTGATTTGTCAACTGAACGCGCAAACATATTTAATTTTGTTGGTGTTGTTATTGCGGGCTGCAATAATTCATGATCGTGCGATTTTTTATCAACATCCTCTGGTTTCTCTTGCTGCTGTTGTTGCTGTTGAATTGTATCTCTTTGCATGCATACATCTCGAGTAGAATAATGTAAAGACTCTTTAACAACTACCAAGTCTTTTGATTTGTCCAAAGACTCTGGAATTCTATCGTAACTTGTGTGCAACTCTCTTGTATGCAACAAAAGTGTTTCTCGTGTCGAATACCTGGTATTGCACTGAATGCAGGCATGATATTTATCGGTATGACATGCAATCATATGTTGAAATAGTCCCTCTAAATTATCAGCACACTTATCGCTGCAATATTGACAACTATGAATTGTTTTACGTGAATTTCTCTCGCTACTACGTCTACCACCACCCAATTGATGAACGCGCTCAGTGTGTCGTTGACGCAATGAAATTGATAAAAATTTACGATCACAATATAAACATAAATGACGTATTGTTGGTGATGATGTGGACTTTGGCGAGGACTTTGGTGATACTTGTTTAGAAACATTGCTCACAGCTTCTTCATATGATTCAATTGACGACGGTAAAACCTCCGCCACTTTATCTAACGGTAAACTACAATGTAAACTTGTCATTGTTATTGATTTACCACAATTTATTTCCTCATTCTCAATCACTGGCGTATCAATAACTTCACTGATATCATTCAAAAGATCATTGAGAAGATCACGACATATTGAACGAATATCCTCATTCAATTTATCATCAATACATGATGTTGACGAGCTCAATTCATTATCAGAATTCACTATTGTACTAACATTATTCTGATGTTTCAATGTGGCATCATCAATATTTGATGGGACATTAAAATCTTTGGTGGCTATAATTGAAATTTCACAATTATTTTTAGATGTGTCTTCCACCGTATTGATCATTTCAGTCGTACATTTATCCACCACATTTTTATCACAATCAGGTATCGCTGGTTCAATAGCACTTGGCTCTGATGGCTCGGGATTGACCACAGGATTGACACAATCATCTTCAACACTTATTCTCACGTCTTCTTTTGTACCATTGCCATTGTATCGATTGGTATCTTCTGTATCACTACTGTTAATTGCATCAACTCCGCGGCCGCGACCCTCCGTCTCTGCGTCCTTTATAACACCATTTAATACAGTCATCACGTATTTTTCTAGTGTTTCAAGATTGCGCTCGACACTATTGCGCTCGTCACTTTCACACGAGTCACGATTTGTCTCTGGTACTTTTCTACGTAAATTATTTATAACGTTTGATAAACGACTACGTTTATCTTGGGCAGTTTGACCTGGACGACACACAGGTGTTTGATGATATTGATGATAATAACTGTGATGATTGTAATTAGTTTTTGAATTATTGTAGTTTTGATTATGATGATGATGATGATGATAATGTTGCTGCTGCTGCTGCTGCTGTTGCTGATGTTGAAGTTGATGAAAATGATGTGGATTTTTATCTGAGAGTTGACGTTCACTTGTATTGGAACGATATTGACCCAATACCAGCTCACCGAGATTGTGCGTCGAGGCGACCATTATGTTGTTGGCCGTCGGCGAAGAATACCGCACGATCGGACTCGCCTCGACGCCCATTCCTCGCCCACTCACTGCATCCGCCGATGAAGCTTCTGTAAAATTTAAAAACAAAAACAAAATATGAATAAATAATTTATAATAAATTATCAAATGAGAAACCGTAAAAAATACCAATAAATTTCATTATTTTTATTTAAAAAATTAAAATATATATTCATCTTTAATAATTTTCTTTTTTTTTTTTTAATATTGATTTATAAAGTTTATGGAGTAATTAATTTATGTTTAACAACTTTGATATTTGGCATTCATGCTCAATCGAAGTTGCAAATTAAAAGCCTGGATTAAAATTGTCCACACGAAAAATTCCTTCAATAATATAATAATTAATCCAATCTATATAATTCACAAAATTTTATTCCCTCTTGGTGATATAAATTAAATTATTTATCATTGTTATATATAATATCATACACACAAAAAAATATTAATTAAAGCGACACTTGTCCTAATTAATATTAGAATGAACTATCAAGCTTAAAGTGACACTGTCACACATATCATTATACATAAACGAGATTATTACAAATGAGATAACAAGTATAGTGAATTAAAATCGATTTTTCAAGTCAAGACTCTAGTAACCTTATTATCTTTCTCTCTGTTCTATTTATTATTATACATGTTCCTCTTTTTTTTTCTTTTATTTTTCCTCCTCTCCTCTATACATACTTCTCAATTACTATTCTCACTCGTATCAGGTTTATATATCCATTCGCAACATACCATTCTCAATTTTCATTCCACAAAAGTTAATGAAGACTTTGTCATTTATTTATTTATATATTTCCCAACTAAACTTTACACACTTTCTCTTTCCAAAAATACATATAAACACTATTTTCCTCAGTACATCTATCTATCTATCTATCTATCTATCTAGTTGCTTGTGTTCCACCTAGCCCTTTTACGGTCTTTTATCCAGAAGTCCAGCAACCCAACACACCAACGAGAACGATAGAAGTGGTCGGAGGGAGAATCGATAACTGCCCCTACCTTTATGTTGAAGGGGTTACTACTTCGACGCTTCCCCATGTACGTACATATATACATACATACATACATACATACATACATGTAGAAATATGTCCTATTGGCTAAAAGATCGGGATGAAGGATTAGGACATGAAGCAAATATGGTAGCCTCAATGAAACTGCCACAACTTATTTTTCCTCTTTACAATCTATAATCGACAAATAATATTCTTTCTTGTTATCAAATAGTAAAATACAGAAATAATAATAAAACACAAAAAAAAAAATTAATTCAACGCAAATATAATTTTATATTTCACTCAAATTTTTATAATTTTTTTTATTTTCATTTATTTATCTTAATTATTTTAATTGAAAATATAACTATGATTTTTATCATATAATCTCAGTAAGTACACATAGATAATCATAAATATATACCGACATTATCATAAACTATCAATTTAAAATTCGTGTTTTTAAACAATTTTATTTAATATTCCAAGTTTGATATGAGAATCATTTCAAATCAATTTATTCCCTCTGTGTATATTCTTATATTCAAATATACATTATTATCATTATATTATTACCTGTTTCATCATTCTCCCATTTATAATAGTAAATACTTTGCATATGATTTTGATTTGATGTATGAAAATAAATGAAGTATATACAAACGATGATTATCATTACAGTATTTATTGTCTATTACTAACAATACCACATTTATTTCTTGTAGCATACCGTGTTGGTAACGCCCCTAGTTTCGAATCGATCGCCACGAGGATGTAAGCTCGTGTGCGCCATGATTCTTTTTACTTTACCATTTTTTTTTTTTTTTCATCGACTACAAGCCTTATCATCCACACGAATTATTGAGGAAATATAAGAATTAAGTATAATTAATATTCTCAATCTATTAAACGAGCTGAAAAAAATTTTATCTATAGTAGATATTAATTTTTAATACACAAAAAAAAAAATTTTTTTTTTTTTTTTGCACTCAATTGAAATAATATTAATCATAAACAATAATATAAACTGTTGGTCCTTTGAATAAATCTTTTCAACACTAATATACATAACCAGTATATACAAATAAAAATTGTCAAGTGGATAAAAAAAAAAATTGAAATTCCTTTCAGAAGAAATTACTTTATATAAAACATGAATGTAAATAATATATATATGGGGCACTGAATGAATTTAATGAATTGTTTCTAATTATAACAAAGAACGTGTGTATGTATGAAGTATATAGATGATGAGTGTTAGGGCAAAACAACTTGAGAGAGAGAGAGAGAGTCAAGTGACATAAGAAAAGAAACGAAGTATTTAGAAATAAATATATAAAAAATACAAGTTGACTATTATCTGTATTGATATATTCATATGCAGACATGATGATGTTTGACATGTGTTGGTGTATGTATGTATTGAGAAGGTAGATATAGAGAGTTTGACAAACAGAATAAAGCGAGAATATATAATATAAGACCAGGAAATTTAAAAAAGAATTATATAAACGTTTGGATGGACTTAAGAACACACACGCGTTCTAGTTTTTTATTTCTTTACTTCTTTTTGTACTTTTTCTCATTTTAAAACTACACACTTCAATGACTCTCAATGAAACTGTATATTCGTAGACGAAAAAGTGACAATATATATACCTTTAAACAATTCTCTTTATATTTACCACATCTGCTTTGTGTAACACTTTATCATTATCGTGTATTCAAGTTATAATTCAATATAAAAATTACTTTGACATCATTCTGATATTTAATTCAACATTGAGAGAATAAAATTGATAGATATAAATAATTATTAATAGCAGCAGATTATTTTTATAATAATTATTAATAGCAGATTGTTTATTCATTTATTTATATTTTTATTTTTTATAATAATTATTAATAGCATATTATTTATATATTTATTTATATTTATATTTTTTATAATAATTATTCGTAGCATATTATTTATTTATTTATTTTTTTATATTTTTTATTCATATTTATATTTTTTATAATAATTATTAATAGCAGATTGTTTATTTATTTATTCATTTGTTTATATTTTTTATAATAATTATTAATAGCAGATTATTTATTTATTTATTTATTTATATTTTTTATTCATATTTATAATTTTTATAATAATTATTAACAGCAGATTGTTTATTTATTTATTTATTTATTCATTTATTTATATTTTTTATAATAATTATTAATAGCAGATTATTTATTTATTTATTTATTTATTTATATTTTTTATTCATATTTATAT
>JAQQBS010000001.1:4124417-4142699 GCA_030347275.1 Microctonus aethiopoides
TATTATTTATTTATATATTTTTTGTTTATTTATATCCATTACTTATGTCTGTATTTTTTATAATAATTATTAATAGCATATTATTCATTTATTTATTTATATTTTTTAATGATAATCAATTGATTATTTTCTATATAATTCCAAAGAGATTTTTTACTTTTAGATATTTAATCGTGCGTGTGACATGTAACATATGAAGGATTTTATGCTTTTTAATGTGTAGTTATCATCTGCATGTGTATTGTCAGTCATTGAAGATGTATAGAATTATTACAAAGTACAGAGTACAGATAAAAAGTAAACGAGTACATATAATAGTAGTTTTACTGACTATGTACTCTTTATGATGTGTATCGACCAAACGCCACGAGATGGCGGAGGGTCGTCGAGTGAGAAATGGGGAGGAAGTTGGGTTCCCTATGAAGAGAGAGAGAGCAAGAGATAGAGAGAAAGAGACAGGAGAAGCGAGATTAAAGCACTAAATGAGAGAGAGGAGAGTTGCATGGTAACACGTAGTTAGGGTAGAGAACATTATTGTTAAAATCTATGTCGTTAATCTGGAGCGTGTGGATTTTTTTTTATTTTAGCTTGGAATTTTTTAATATAATCAGGAAAATTTATTAAATGTTCGTTGCAATTTGACGTACCAAGACGAGCAATAGAGAGATATTAATCTTATCTATAACAATATAAATAAATGATCACTAGGTCAAATTTGTCGCAAATTTAACAACAATTTTAGTAGTTGATTGACGTTTTTAATTGCGATGATTAATAAATAATTTGTAATTGAATTGTGTAAATATAAATTTGATTGTTTGGTTATAATGTTTTCTTAATTGTTTTATTTAATTTTATATCTTTGACATAGCGACGAAAATAAATGGGAGTTATATTTAGTAATTGCAATTGATATGTGGTTTAAAAGAAACTTGGTGGTAAATTTAACTCGGAAATGTAGTTTATATAAGTTCACACACAATTTAAAATGATGAATTATTTTTTCAAGAAAATTAATAATAAATAAATTCAATGTTACAATATGGGAAAAAATTATTAAATACTAACTAGAATTAATTTTGAAAGATGTTAAAAATAAAATCTTCGAGATTAATATTTTTACATCAACTGATGTTTGATTTAAAAAAAAAAACTATATTATACATTATTAATTATCTTATAATTGCAAACTGATAACGAGTGTTGATTCGACAATAATCTTGAAAGATTGTATTTAATTTATTTAAATTTAATAGACTACAGAATATCAACGATTTCATTAATATTATTTTGCCTCGAGTGATGCAGTTTAAAATAAATTATCACTGATTAAAATTCGACACTTTATTCAGGACAATACCGATACACATATTGTTAGAATAAATAATTAAACAAATAGATAAATAATTAAACAAATAAAAGAAGATTAAATTGGAATTAAAGTTTTAAAAATTTTTCTGAAAGTATCAAACTGATAAATCAATATAAAAAAGGGAATTAATAGTTCCCTTAAAAAACTAGGACATCTTGAAATATTCAATTCCCAGTGAGTTATTCATGCTCAAACCAAGTCTCTTATTCGTATCTTTTCATCTGCATATATAAAAATATCCGTGAGATTGATTAATATATGATTATAAAAAAAAAAAAAATGCTATCATAATCGATTGCAAAATTTATTTTAAAACTGTTATCAATCGTCCGTATTATTTCAATATCATTAACTTTAAATTTTTTATTCCCTTGTGCATTCATATAACCACAAAATTAAATTATATAATATCATACTTTAGATATTATACAATAAATTGCAGTATAATTTAATGCAAGTTAACAAAATTTATTATTTAATACAAAATTTTGATATTTAAATTAACTAAATCCATTTCACATAGATATTTAATTCGTTTAAATTAATACAACCATAACTGCAACGAATATATATACATATATTGTACAATAAAATGTACCAATTGACTTAGAAATAAATTGATGCCAAGTGGAAATAAAAAATAAATAAAAGATAATAAATTATATTATCACAATTTTAATTTAACTTTTATATTTATGGAATGGAGTGTGATATTGCAATTGGTAGGGTCATCATAAATTCCGAAAGGTCTCTCAATACTGTACATGTACTTTGGAACATTGTCACAATTTTATTGTCATGAACAATAAGAACCAAGGTGGAAAGAAAATACAATAGAAAAAGGGCGAAGGGAAGGTGAGACTCTCTCACTCACCTCTAGGCAGTGCAGGCGGATCCCTTTTAGGGGTGTCGTCCGCCGACGGCGTACGTTCCCTCATGCTGTCCCTCTCAGTTGCCAGTGCATTTAGACGAGCACCAAGAAAATCGCTTGTCTCTGTGTATGAAAAAAATCACACAAGGACAAAATATTTGCGAAATTTTCTTCATTCTTATATGTATATTTTTCATTTTACTTTATTAATCTCAATTGTCAATTAAATATTATCAACTAAATCCAATATAAATATATAGATATTATATATTATATATCAAATAAAAAATTATTGTCTCAATAATAACAAAAAAAAAAAACAGTCGTCGTGCAAACAGAAACAACAATACAGCGAATAATTTAATTTTTCTTTTAGCAATAAAATATTTGTATTGCACGTTGATAATTTTAGAACATACAACAGCAACTAAATTAAATTTATTTACTACTTTAGATGCAACACTAAAATTTTAAGCAGGCACTTAATGCATATATTATTATAATAACGAGATCAAAAAAAAATATCAATCTTTTTATTTTTTTCAATTATAGATTTTTCATTTTTAAGGTGTGCAGAATCCTTTTTATTTTTACGGGCATGTACACGCTGATGACTCGGTATGCATAAGAAAACCAACGCGAATGGAAATAAATAAGAAAAAAAAAAAAAAAAGTCCAGAGTAGAGGGAATGTAGAAAAATGAAGCAGAGGAAGAGAAAAACAAGTGCAAAGAGCACGTATATTGGCAATGGCCCAAGCTTAAGGCTCGTACACTTTTTCTATCTCCGTTCATTTGTCCTCCTCTCTTACTCTTCCTCTCCAGGTATATGTGCTACGTGCCAGAGGCCTCTGAGATTTAGTTACACTTCCTCCTCTACTCCTAGCTAGCACCAAAATTATCGTACGCTTCATCCTCAACATATAAAAATGTTTGTATAGCGATTGAAATTTTTAATTATTTTCTTTCTTCTTTTCTATTAATCTCACAATACAACCAACAATTATCCATTACATATGCACTACTACATAAATTTTTAATACCTATACATCTAAACGTACTATAAAATAATTCCATTTATTTTTTATTTTAATTCAACACTAAAATTTCCCTGTGTAATTAGTCAAACAATATTAATTAAGATTGAAAATTAGTAAGACAGGATATGAAAAAAGTTTCCTTGAGTGTATACATATATAAATATATATATATTGATAAAAAAAAACAGTCACACAGATAAATGAAAAACTGTAATAAAGAATAATGTAGCTATAGCGAATGTGGTTTTATTATTAAAGAGAACCACTGAACTCTGCCGTTATACTTCGGGGCGTTCTCTAAAACTTCTCTCTTCAGTATTGAATGTGTTGTGAGATTTTTCAAACTAGCGTTGAGAGACACTGAACACCCGCGGCGGCAACGATTGCACGCCACAGAGAACGAGACGTCGGGTATGATGAGCCTTCTCTCATCGTCATCATCATCATCATCGTCGGCATCGGTCGTCGTTGTTGTTGTTGTTGTTATTGTCGTCATCGTCATCGTCGTCGTTGTCGTCGGCAGCAGCAATAGCAACGCCGGCAACTCTAGTGAGCGTGCGAATTGTAACGTAACGTTTTTCTCTTTGTATTGCTACAGTATACTGCAGTACTGTTACTCTCGGTTTTGCGAGAGAAACCGCACGTTTAATCCGTCAGTTTCGCTGCGATATACATATACAATATACATATATAATATATATACACAAATATACATGTATATATAAATATTAGTTTTATTTTCTTCTTCTTTTATTTTGATGCAGTACTGAAAGCTCTAATCTAGGCCAGTAACTTTTGACAAGTCTATCTAGAATAAATTTACAAATGTCTAAAGGAATATATATGTATAATATATAATATTAATGCATTGCTTTATATATATATATATATATATATTTTTGAATAATAATAAATTTTTTTTTTGCTCAGTGAACTTTGAATAATAATTAAAAATTAAAATATTATCTCGATGCAGCTAGCAAAAAAAAATATTTATAATTATTACAGGTGTAATGAACAATGCTTTTATCAGATTGAATTATGTATATGAACAGGTTTATTATATATATATATATATATATTTATGTGCGTATATGTGTATTATATGTAAGTGTGAGCATGAAACTACTGGATATTTTTTATTTTAATTTTACCACTCAATAATTTATATTCAACGCTCTATATTATATATTTTAACTGTATAATATTAAATAATTCTTTTTTTACTTTTGTTTTATATCATATTTTAAACAAATTAATAAATGAAGTATTTATAATTGTGCAGAAAAATAATTTGAAAATATTTATTTGAATAATTTCATCGAAATTATTCAACAAAATTAATAAAAGGCTTTGAGTTAATTTTTCGTTCATGTATATTGATGAAGTATATTTAAATAGAAAAATAAAAATAATGCTACTGTGTACGCAGATATGTATATATTAATATCACAAACTGCACCAAGAGCAATTGAATAATATATATATATACATCCGCTTTGAATATATTATATTCCTCGCAATCTTGTTATTCGCTACACGATGTAACATGATCAATTCTCATAACCATGTGAAGATATATATTATTAGTGTAGTGTATCTATCATGAAACCTCTGTGAAATAAATTATTTCATCTCTAATTTAAGTATCAACCCCATTCATAACTTTCCACACACAAAAAAAAAATTAACAAATAATATTACTGACCTACACCTAATTAAAAAAAAAAATTCACAATTTTCTTATTGCTTTATTAATTATTAAATGAAAAAAAAAAAAAAAAATTAATCTTTTATATCTGCAATATAATCAAAAACATTTGCAATTCTTCATGCACATATTTTTGCATCACTTCTTTACTGTCTCCCAGCCCCCTCTAATTTTTATTAATATATATACATATATTTTTTTTATTTTTTTTTAATATTTTTTTTTTATTTTTTTTTTTTTCTACCACTCGTTCTCCCTTTAATCCATTTCTCCCTCGTTCTCACCCAACCATACTCAACTCTCTGCGTCCACCATGAATATATGTCTCTCCCTGTTCGTCCCTTCAAACGCCCTCTACATGCCAAATCCACATGCACAGCATCACAGCTGTGGTCCAACTCTCAGCAAACTGTATACTACTACTACTACTACCACAACATGAATATTATATATGTATATATGTGTTTATACATACAGTTCGCCCCTCATCATCAGCCTTTTGTGTACTTGTATGCTGTACTATAGCTGATATGCACATAACCATCCTACATATTTATACCGTGGAAAATAAACCTCAGAGCTTCACTTTACCTAACACCTCAATTCTGCCAACTGATTCCTGTCTGAACATGATTACTAAGAGCACCAGTAATTCATATATCTATGACTTAAATCATCATCTATCTTCACTCTCGTTCATTCATTCACAATGAAATAATTAAAAAAAATTTATCCAGTTTAAATAATTTTATTTATATTTAAAGTAATTTTTATTTTAAATTAAACTCTGGGTTTTCTATGTTTAATAATGAGAACCACTGATTAACCCTCTGAACAATTGGATACGTATGATGCTTTATGCTAGCATATATATTACTACGCCGAATATGTATGTGTATATAAATATGTGAGTGTCATTTGCATTATTAACTAGTCCAGAATCCACCTTGAGATTTTATTTTTGTAAAAAAAAAAAAAATATTTTTTTATAATAATTATAGCAGTAAGCAACGATGGTATATTAATTCTTGAGTGTTATCATCACTGTACATTTCTTTTTATTTATAAAGTAATAATAATAGTTATTGTTATTATTATTCAGAGATAACGAAAGGATAAAAAATTTTGTTTTGTGTTTTAAGAGAATTATTGTGATAATTTTTTGAGACGATTGGATATATCTAGTTATATGAGTGGGTTTTGGAATTTTTTCTTTTCTTTCTCTACTTGGATATAGGTTTCGGCCATTAAGCGAAGGCTCATGGTCACGTATATATATTTGTGCACGTCAAGATCATATATTTTAACCCACAAGCGAATTAAAGCGGAAATGAAAACCTATCTCAAGAAATATCTGCACTTATTTTAATTATTAAAATACAAGAAAAAATAAATAAATAATTAAGTATAAATATTTTCACTTTGTTTTTTTTTTCTTCAGAATTATATTTACAAAACAAATTAACGATTAATTTATTTTATCTTTATTTATTTATTATAAATAAAGCAATAGTGAAAATAATTTTTTTTTTTTTGAATTATTTTCATGGGTAATAAATTGCGAATATAATTCATGTGAAATTTATACGTTACACGTGAATTATTTAGGTATTATTATTTGGTCATTGTTATTGTTGTGTGCATGTATACACAATTAACGAATCGTGAAGATCCAATCATTGTACAATGTCGAACATTCTCGACAGACAACAAGATACACATGAGTAATAATACAATAGTAGCTGTGATTATAGTGATAGAGAAATATACTCAGTAATATACTATATAATGCACAATTAACATCGAGATTAGTTAATTTTCATACTGTAATATATAAATATCAGATGCCGTAAGTTATAATTACAAATCACTTTTTATTCGCTGACAATATTATTACCATCACCTTTCAATAAATATAAATACGAAGATAAAAATAAAGTAATCAATAAAAATGCAAATTATATACTTGACAGTAAAGAAAATGAATTCATTTATATAAATCAAAAATAATTCAAAAGAGATATAATATATATTATTATATTATATATTAAATAAAAATTCAGACAGCATTCTTTTAGTTGTTGATAAAAATAGATTTATAAATATTTCTCGTTGTTATACCATTCACAATTTCGCATATTTTTTCTTAGTCTTTTTCACAATCCGAGAGTGGGTGGGCGGCGGTGGACAAGAGGGTGAGAGGCATGGACAAGATCAGCGGCGAGCAGAGAGTAAAGAAAAAGGAAAAAAAATAAAATAAAATAAGTGAGGTGAGAGACGAAAGAGGAGTTGAGAATACATGTATAAACATTTTTCACTTCTTTTCTTTCTCTCTTTAATTCTTTTCACGATATATATATATATATATATATATATATATATATATATATCCTCGTCGTGTAATCCGGCTGGCTGAAAAACACGAGCTTTTGTCCGCAACGTTTTCTAATTTTTCATTTTACTTTTTTTGATTTACTTTTTCACCTCTATTAAATATTTATTTGCCCCCAAAATTATCAGACTCATTATTATCAATAATATTAACAAACTCTTCACCTATATAATTATATATCTATTATCAATTATTAATATTCAATCGAAAAGTTCTCCAATGTTTCCAACTAATTTTCGTGATGTGAAACACTTGTGGCAAATTTTCATTACTATAAATTCTAAAATAATTGCAGAATGAATAAAATTAATTGTGTAATTATTGTCATATTTTTTATTATACTATATATATTAAATTGTTTAATTATTTTATATGAAAATGAACAGGGAAGTTTTATGAGGACACATTCAATATATTACAACCAACAATAAACAATGCTTTTTTCACAATCGACAAATTTTATTCATTTGTTTAACTTCTTAGACGATGAATGATAATGACGTGTCCGTTAGCTTTTGCTTCATTATTTTTCTTGTTTATATTATATATATATATATATATGTATATATATGTATATATATGTGTGTGTGTGCGTTATAGATTGGCAAAATGGTGGACACACTTCACAGTAAATGCTGTGACGCGCAGTACGTACATGGGTTTGAGACTCTGAGCTTTTCCAGAGACATTAAACTTTATAATATTTTCATGTGACCTACTTAACATCATGCATATTTGCCATCAAAGTTCCCTGTAACCTCATCGATAATGGCCGTACATATTTAATCTTTATCACAAGTCCAATGTAATCACTAAGCCACAAATAATAATTTGTGAACAGTTTGCAATACATCAGAATTTTTTTTTTTTTTTAATTTTATTTATGCCATTATTCAAATATCAATTCTTAAATTTTTTTCAATATACTTTTATTATATATTTTCGTTTTTCATTTCGGGAAAAATAGCCATGTGATTATTAACACTTGAATCACACTTTATACACAAAGAAAAAAGTTTTGTAATTTTTCTAAAAAATTTATGAATTCAACTGATAAACAAAAGATTTATTTTTTGTCTGTCTAAAACTTGCGAAATTTTTTTTATAGAGACAACTTTATAAACTCAGACATTCTTATATATATAAATAAAAAAAAGTTATATTTCAGGCATGAAAATATTATAAAAGTCTAATGTAAAAGTGCATTAATAGTTACACGAGTTAAGTGTGAAGTACACACAGTAATTATAAATTTACACGAGTACATATACCATTTAGTAAAAAACTTCTTATATAAATTTTACAGTACATGCAATGAGTACTGATTTTTATTTCCCTCAATTTCACCGAAAATAATATAAAAATTACAAAAAATAATTAACAAAAATTGTAATAACAAAATTACAACCATTTTTTTTTTCTTTCTGCTCAGCTATTTAATTTTTCTTCTAGCTTATAACAATATAAATATATATTCCTGCAGCAGTTTCGTCGTTACAAAATTTATATTGACAATATATATCTTGTAATCAATATCAGTGTGAAAGCTTCAAGGCGAATATTGTTCATATAGTCATTGGTCCAAGTATTTATTTTTATAATAAAACTTTTAATCATAGACAAATAAATATAACACTCAATGATTTTATATACATGAATATTATTTTGCAATCTATTGTCTTTCTCCTCATCCCAATGATCATTATTTAGTATTCATATAAACTAGTACACATATACAAACATCACATGATCCATATAAATAAACTATAATAATATATTTCAATGGTTTATTTTCTTTTTCCTTCTGGTTTTTTTTTTTCATTTCTCTTCAAACTATATTGGGATTAATATTATCAAAGCATTATTGCACAGAGCTATATATGAATATATATGCGTTATGTATTGAATATAAATGTGTATATATATATATATATATAGTATGTGGAACCGGTGCAAATTTTACCGGTGAAGAAGTCATGAACCGAAAATGAGGCCGCCGGAATCCCTGAACTACTTTGTAAATGCTGTTTGACGATCTTAGTTCGTTTGTACATTTTTTATTCGCATAAATATGTACATATATACACATGGACTAAAAAAGTAGGGACAGGAAGAACAGCGTGTAATGGATAATAATGATAATAAGATGAAAAAGTGGATGAGAAAAATCTAATAATGATGACAGCTTTTTTTTTTTTCTTCTTATTCTCACTATTACTGTGTGTAACGGTTACGAAAATAAATCTAAAGCGTTTCTAATTTTTGTTTCGTTTAGGTAAAATGAAAAGTATCAAATTACAGTTGGAAATTTATCATAATAACATTGGAATGAATGAAATTGCAAATAAGCAATGACAAAACATAACATATGTAAAGGTAAAAAAAATTATTTGAATCAAAAATAATTATAAATGAATTTAAAGAATTTTTTCTTCTATCATTTTTTTTTTTTTTTTTTAGGCTAATATATTATTTATATCGTGCTCATGCAATAATACTGTATCACAGTTAATTACATATTATTATCAACATGCTGTTGACAATAACATATACGTGATGAAAAAAAAAAATATCTTATGGGTTTTTATATAAAGTGTATATGAAAATATTTGCATAATATTACATCGGATGGAAAATTGAATCTCAAAGGTGAATCACAAATGTATAATATATTAATCAGCAGCACGAAAATTCCGTTTACATTTCCAATTTTTTCTTTTTTTCATATCACAATAATTAAATTATATCGTTCACTTTCGTTTCAATAAACAAATAATATTTTTACATTCACATTTATCTTTTATTTCTAGTATTGTAAATAAAATTATTCTTAAAAACTGCGACGAAATTTCATGGCAATAAATTTTCATATCTGCTCGCAGCTATTAATATGCGATAAGTGCTAAAAAAAAAAAAGGGTATATACAAGGTGCTTCTGGGTTTTTATACAAAATATGGGTGTGTATAACTGTGCCCTCTCTCTAATGAATTTCCTTCCATTTATAACGACAGGAAAAACGAGTCTGAGCCGTCGGCAGGTGCTCAAGAATTTTTTTTTCTCAGTTTAATGGCTTAAAATATTATTTTATCTTATATTATATTCAAACTTTACACTAATCTACATCATACATGTAACATACATAATTTAAAAATGAACTTCAGGCATAGAATAAAAAACCAAGCAATATTGCAATAATTAAAAGTATACAAATAATATTTATAATAAAATATTTGTAATACTTACAGCATTTTTTCTGTCATCACAATACAGTAATTAGAAAGAGTCCTTTTTCCTCTTCCACTGTGTTTTCTTCTTTAATTTTTTCTCTCTAATAATAATCGTTGTCTTCCATACGAAGAATTATCAATGAAAAAAAATTAATTCAACAAAATTTCATCGATATTGATTATTAACACTCCTTGTGCATGATCAATGTCGAAACCGCATGCTAATCACTGCTGCATATGTAATTATTAATGAGTCTTGTCGCATTCACTGCACACGTACTTACACTCTCACACACCAGAAAAAACAAACTTACATATATCTATACGTATGCATAAGACCGAACCATTCTTCTAAAGAAATTCCAATTGAACAAAAAGTTACAATAACAAATTGGAAACGCCCGGGAGTATTCTTCTCATCCTTAAAAATTCATTTTTATTTTCTTCTTTCATTCCATCTGCACTTTGATACGCGCGATTGCATTTATATTCTAGTTTTTTATACTAAAAAAAAAAATAAAACTATTTCCCAAATTTAGAAATAAAAAACACAAAGCGAATGTTGTGTGAATGCACAAAAAATAAAATAAATTTATACAAAAAAAGAAAATACGCTCGCACTGAACTGTAAAATGTATTTATTTCTTCTCTATTCACTCATTGAATTTTCTTTTCATTTTCTCGCTTATCCACTCATTTATTATTTAACATTAATTATTCTTATATATCTCCACTATACATATGTATATATGCCTATATAATTGTATATATTGTCATTCTCTTTCTACACAGTGGCCACGTATTTTACCGCAGCCATGGAAACAACACGAGGAGAGACGACATTAGCACACACGAACAACGCAGGCCACTTGTGTATATGTGACACGGCACTCCCACTGTGTGTGAGTGTGTATAAACGTATACGTATATGTATATATTATGTATGCAGATATATGTATATGTAAAGAATGAAACAAAAAAATAAAATAAATAAAATAAGAATCTTATGGTCGCATAAATTAACGAGACAACGCACACATGGACACAAGTTACACAAAATCACAGTAGAGATTAAGGGAGGTCCGTATGCATATATAGTTGAAAGCGAAGTAGATATAGTGTGTGAGAAAGAGAGAGAGAGAGAGAGAGAGAAGTGAGATATATATTTATATATCAGAAGAGGGAGAACGAAGATGGATGGAGAAATCTAGTGTTGAATGCTGGCCACCCGCCCGACCGACTATTTTGACTCGATGTAGTGGTTCGATGCAGTTGAGTTTCTTGACTGAGCTGCTAGAGCTTCACAAGCCATATACCCCCTCCATGGTTGCACAAGTGTACCAATTTATATACTGGGGGAAAAAATGTTACTAGTTGACGCGTCCTTTGTGAGTTGTTTTACATATTTGTGGAAGTTTGGGAACTTTTTTTTGTAATGATTATGGATTGCTGTGAATTATTTGGTATGAATGTGCGGGAATTGTGCTTTTATTTCTTGTATTTATTTAAGTTTGGTTTTAAATAGATGAGGAGTGTTTGATTAAATAGAAGGTGAAGTATCTGAGATGTTTGAGAAATGATTTTCAAATGTCCCGCTGCGTGGAATGAATGTAGTGAAGAGAGCAACGAATGTATTCTACAGAACTAGGGATATTTTATTTTCGAGTAATATTTAATCGATTAGAATGTAACTAGCATAATACCATATTGCTCTAGTTTATTATTTTTCATATTGAATTAAATATATATAAATTACCAATTCAAACATTCATAAATTTGTTTGAATATTTGAATATATTTCATATGTAACTTTATTGAATTTCTGAATATTACATGATTGTTTACTCAATTTTGAATGAAATAATTTAATATTCAAATTTCGCGCGTACATATCAATGGTATAATAATAAATATATATATACATTCACAGGTAAATCAGGAGTACCACAAATATTCAGGGACTTTTGAATAAAGTCGAAGTGCGTGCGCAGCATGTATCGACTTGAAAAAATTCATATGCCACTAGCCACTCTCTCAGTGTATTTTCAACCACTTTCATCCATGTTCATACTCAAGAATACAACTTTCTCTCTCATCCTCTCTCTATTCCCCTTTTCTATTTCGCTCCCACTTCTTTTTACTATTCCAATGCGTTCCTAACCTAAAAGGGCACTTATCAGCTCCACCACCACAGTATACTTATGTACTTATGTACAAAACGTTCAATTGCAATTATATTGTGCCAAAAAATTTACGACAATTTGACATTTGATAATAAACACCTGATTCAATAACAGAAAATAACAATTGTGTGGTGTGCAAAAAGAGACGACTGCCACGTCGTCGAAATTAATCGAAATCGAGTAATAATGAAGAGTTAAAAGAAACAACGAACCGCAAAACTTTGAAAGGCAAGTGAATATACATAAACAAATGCATATAAATAACACTACATATAATCCTTTTTTTTTTTTTTTATAAATTATATTTATTCATACATTTATTTATTACTATTGTTTAATATAGGAGTATTTAATAGGCTATAAACCAATTTAATACATAAATATTGTTGCATATATGTTCACATATGTTTATACTCTTCTTTCTATTTTTTTTTTTTTTTTTAGTTTTTTTTTTTTTTGCATATTCTTCAACTCAGCTCTCGAAAACTTTCACCCACCTGTCTGCCTCACTTCCATCGCATTTATGTATACACAAATATACATTCATACATACTCAAGTATATATGTCATGAATAAATAGAACGCAAGTTTGAACGAGAGAGATGTAATTGAGCCGGGCACGAGACAATAATTCACAACGATAATGCGGCTTAGCCTATGGTTTTATTATTCAAATACGTGTACAACACGAAAGGAATTTCTATAAAATGAATAAAAATAAAATGCAATTCTCAACACTATGTAATATGATGTCACATATTCCCATGATACATGAAGAAAAAATTCAACATTTACATAAATGTGTCGGGATATTGATATTGTTTATATATACACGCATTAACAATAGGCTGACATGCTTTAGAACACGTTTATAATATTTATGAAAGAAGAGTAAAAAAAAAAAAAAAAAGGAAAAATGAGTAATGACAATTTAGATGGTAAACTGGTTTTATGTAATTGCTAATAATCATTCACTTTACAATCGTCGAAATAACTCAGTCGTAGAGGATATTAATTAAATTTAATTGAATTATTTAATGGCTGATTAAGTTTCAAATTAATTTAATTAATTAGTACTATCACTGGAAATTATTGTTTTAAATAGGTATTATTAAAAAAGTTTGATGATTGTGGTTGATTGAATTGGAATATAATTTGTTTACGCACAATTAACGATTTTTTTTTGACACAAGGAAAAACATTATTTATTTATATCGGCCTTGTCCTGCACAGTAATGATATACATTTAAATATGGATATAGATATTATTGATGAAGATGTATAGCTAAAACATTTGTATAAATATGAATGTTAAATTTACTTAGATATAAAAAATTATCAACTGGTATTTTTTTTCTTTTTTTTTTTTTAATTGAGTTAGTGAAAAAGTTTGTGATCATTTTTTTAATTTAATTTATTTTTTACAGCGATGAACGGCACCCGCCTTGGCAGGGGTCGTGGCGGCCGTTTAGCCCTTTATGGTGGTTGTTTAGTTGTATTGGTACTTCTTGTATTTTTATATCGCGCTGCCACAACAGAAATGACACGACTGCATGAATTAAATGTTCAATGTACTCATCAAGAAGAGGCTTTAGCAGCTCAACTTCAAGGTATAATAATTAAAATTTTATTTATTTTTTATTTATCATAAAACAAAAATAAATGTTAAATGAAAATTTGTATTTTGTTATATAATATTTTCTTTTTCATGTTTCAGTTATATTTGAATATAAAGTAAGATTAGAAAAATCATTATCAGAAGAGAAGACTTCAAATTTAGCGTTGAAACATGAATTACAAGAACGCGCTACACGAGAAAAAACATTGAGAGATAAAGACATTGTTGAAGCAACGCAGAGATATAATTCGTTACAACAACAGCATAAAATATTACAATCGGAGCATCAAGATTTACGTGATGAGTGTGATAAAAGACAAAAGCAATCGTTGATTGAGACTGGTAGACTTGAAGCGACATTGCAAGATTTACGTAGTCAAATGAGAAAAGCCCGAGATGATAAAGACAAATCAATGGAGCATTTGAAAAATAAATATCTTGAGGTTAAGATTGAGAAAGAACAACTTGAAAATAAATACAATGATTTATTAAAGTCTAACGGAAATACTGATAGTACTATTGAACATTTAAATAAACAAGTATTTCAATTGAAACGTGAATTGGAGGATACTAAGGTAGTAAATTAAATATAAATTTTAATTCAAACATTTCAATTAATTGAAAAATAATTTATCTACAATATGATACATTATTAATAATTGTTTATTAAATTTTTAGATGAACTGTAAATCGACTTTATCTGGAATGAATATGATAAATCCAAGATTAGCCAGTCAATCAATCGCTCAGCCGAGCGTAGAGAAATCTGAATCGCCATCACTTCAACAGCAGGTAAGTCAAGCGAGCAACAATGTCGATGGCAATCCACCACCAATTCGTGCGCCTCCAAATCATCAACTAATTAATGAATCACCTGATGATAATAATAATCAGGATGAAAAAGATCGAGTAAATAATATTGGATTTATTCAGAGGAATAATGAAGTGGTTGAACCGGCGGGTGCTAGTGATATTGAAGCTGAAAATGAAATGAGAAAAAATGTACCACCACCATTTGATATTAAACGGGGACCATTGAAAAATCATAAAGACACAATGAGATTTATAGGCAATGAGGATGAAAATGTTGCTAATGAAATTGGAAGTGATCAGCGTAAAATAGTTTTAGCAAAGCCGTATGATAATAAAGATAATTATGATAAAGAAAAATCATTGTTGAAACGCGATAATGGTTTTATACCGATTTTAATCAATGATGGTGATGATAAACTTAATAATCCAGATGAAAAACAACGGAATATTGAAAGTCCTTTAGATAAAAATTAGTAATCTGAGTAAAAAAAAATATTAGATAGAATATTTAACACATCGCGGATAATTTCTATTTTTTTTTTCTTTATAAATTTAGTAGTTTCAATACACACGCAATTTCATATACACATTATTGAAATATTCGTATTTCGATAGTATTCTTAAAAGTGCAATTGGTATTATTGCATTTATTGTAATAATAATGGGTAATGAAAAAAAAAAAAATATATATAAATTAATTATGTTTGATGAAAGCTTAAATATTTTAATTTCGTTTGTTAATTGTAAATATGTGGTACTAATTGGCAGATGAAAAGTAATAAGAGATATTTTTTTAATTATTAATAATTAATTCTCAACTACTGCAAGATATTGAAAACAATTTTTATGATGAATAGTGATGAGAAATTATTTTTTCATTTCTTTTTAATTGAAGCTTGTCAGTTACATTCGCTTGAGTATTTTTACTTATTATTAAAAATATATATATATATATATATATTTTGAATTGATTATTTTGAGTAGAAGTAAATTTTATTTTATATAAATATATATTATAATTTTGATCACTATTAAATTCTCGATAGAGAATTATCTAGTGAATTCCAGTTTAATATTAATTTGCGATAATTTTCATCTAACGTGCACGTAATTGTGTACATATTGCCTCAAATGTGCCTGTACCTCTACTGTATTACTTAAAAACGAGAAGAAAAAAAAACAAATCATTAATAAACTGTTATTATTTTTACCTGCTTTATTTTTTATTTTATTTTATTTTTTTTTTTGTTTTCATTTGCATCCTCGTTACTATTTCATTTTAATCGCTGGTTGCTGGCTGTGATCGCTCGGACTGTTTTCAATTTATTTTCATCCAAATAACCAGAGACGTAAAAAGCTTGTAGGTTTGGCTCATCCCAAAAAGAAAAAAATAAACATGAAATTTAAATAATCCTTTTCCTCTTGGCATGTCCTAGTTTTTTCAACTTGTTGTTATTGGCTGTTTGGAAACGCATTTTAATGTTTATACAGTATTGTAAAATTTTCACCCTCAATTTATTAAGTAAGTACAAGTACACTAACACAATACCATAGAATTTTTGTAATTAATATAAAAACAAAAAGAATTTATTCTACAAATTTTTTAACTTATCTTCATTTTATATTTTCGTCTTTTTGTATTTTACAGAAAAATGCATCAACGAGCATGTCTAAAGTATTACCTGCAGTTAGTGCAACACAATCCACTATCAATTCAGCCTCAACATCGTCTTATAAATCATTAAATCCCGCTGCAGCATCTTCTGTAAAATTATTGCCACGAGTAAAATTACCAATGGGTGTAGTGCCAATTCCAAAAATGATTGACCCAAAAATTGATAAAGATGAATCAAAGAGACCTGTTTCTGATGGAAATAATTCACCAGCAGATAATAGAAATAATCAAAGAGAAAATGAGGCGCGGGCGCCTGAAAATGAAGTGCACGATGGGGTTGATGATGTTGCTGGCAGTGATTTTGCTGCTGGTCGACGTGTGGGTGAACAAATTCTCAGGCGACAGGAAAATCCTGCGTGGTATAAGGTCAAACCTGGAGTACAAGAAATTGGTGACGTGCTCAATCAACCTGGAAGAATACCAGAGTAATTTAATGCCAGTGAAATGAAATAATAATTAAATTATACGTATTCTTATTTTGTTATTCATCTAAATTGAAAAATTATTGTTTCAGATTCGGTGATACAGGATTGCATCAGGGTGGTGATGATCAATACGACAATCTTGATTACTACAAGGAACCTCAACCGAAAAACAACGATATTCATCTTGATGAGGGTGAAGAAGATGAGGGAGAAGGTAAATTAATTAATAATTAATCTCGATGGCTTTATTCAAGTCTCGTATATCCACATCGTCCCTAATTTCATTAATAATTTTCAGATGAGGATGATCAAGGAGACTATCAAAATAATCCTCAAGCAGAAAAACACGAATGAACTATATAAATATTTAAATAACATTCCAATTGATCGATTAAGATGAATTGAAAAAAAAAATCAATCATTTTGTACATAGAAATTATTTTCTCATGCTTATTTCTCCGGATCGTAATAATTTCATTTTAAAATTGTATAGTTCTTGTCAAATACCGGTTAAATTTAATATCGATAATTAGTAAATATAGATATAAATAATAAACATAGACGGTATTTTTTATATAGATCCGAAATGACTGATAGTGCGATTAAATTCGGGCAAAAACAGTGAAATATATATATAAATTAATAAATAAAAAAATAATATATCACGATTAGACGCACATTAACTCTCCAACACTACTACGAATGCGCATATATAAATAAACAATTAATCATAACAATTGAAAGTCCTTGAGGTAAAATTTTTATATGCGTTTAGTACAAACTTGTCGCGATTATACATACTCTCAATTCAATTGTTATGAAACGATTATTGAACTCGTTCAATGTGCAAATATCGTTGCTATGTGTAAATGTACTTATTACTATAATTATTATTACAAATTGGTGCAATAATAAAAAAAAAAAATGAGCAACGTAAATATTGGAATTATAAAATA
>JAQQBS010000001.1:4142771-4168214 GCA_030347275.1 Microctonus aethiopoides
AAAAAAAAAAAAAAAAAATTGATTACGAACATGTAATGCAATATTTGTTACAATATTTAAACATAGATGCTGTCTTTATACAAAGTTCAAATGCATATTGTACATAATTTCTGTTTTTCCTAATAAAAAAAAGAAAACATAAAAAAAAACAATAAAAAATTATATCTAATGCAGTTGACACATGATAATTGTCATTCATTTTTTTTTTTTATCATTTTTTCTATTTATTTTTTATCATTTATCGATTTTCTGTTGCAATGTAAACAGTAAAAAAAAAAGTTTCTATCTGTACGTATGACTCATTTACACTAAACAATTACGCAAGAATTATTTACATTTAGAATATTTAAATTGTGGCATTTAATGCGTATTTTTTCTCTGTAATATAATAATCGAAATTTAAAGCTTCTTTTCTAGTCACTAAAGCTCATAAATAAATTATATAATTATCAGATGTATATTCACGACAATTGAATTGATTGAAATTTATTGTCAAATTGTAAATGCAATTACACTGAAGAGAATATCACTGAGAGTTTTAAAAATTCATTACTCTCATGATAAATGAAGTCAGATAATGTCGAATAATTATTTAATTGAATGGTTAACTGAATATGACATTCAACTCATTGAAGTTTCCAAGCGATGATCTAATACCTTCATGAAGGTGAATCAACAGTAAATTATATTGGATAATAAACATTTAGACTCACACGATATCAGAGAGAAGACTTCTCTTTTATTTGTGAATGCGTATGATGTAAAATAATATGTATAACTATATAAAAGTTTATTTAAAAAATGAACATTGTATCCCCTTGGCATGAACTATTGACTGAGGTTATCATCTTTATACTCTCTGTGTTTTCCTATAATGGATAAGAGATGAGCTATAAGAAAAATATATACACTCGATGCATCCTGACATTTGTGACAGTACAAAAACATTCTGATTAATCTATTAAAATAAATATTGTAATAAATAAATGACCATATAAATAAAATACTAGAATAATTTTTTGTTAGTTTAAAAATTATGTCCAAATATATTTTATTTATTATTTCAATTCCACTTTTCTACAATTATAAAATATAAAATAACTATTTGTAATATTCTGTATAGATACCCAGAGATAATATTTATAATAATATGAATTTCAAAGAAAAAATATTAGAAAATATTACAGCACAAATAATTTCAATATTTAATAATTAAATCACTACATCACATTGATAATATTTATAATCATATAATTTATTTATAAAAATTAAATCCAATATGTATATTCCTATCAATTGAATCATTATTATCAACAATACATAAAAACATTTCAACAAAAATAAATAATACATTATAATTAATTCTAAATATTCCACAAAAACGTAAATTCTCAAAAAATATCTTCACGATTATTTTTGTATTATAAACTATAGATATCAAAATAAATAATTATCCAAAACAAAAAATTAATTCAAGTCACAAAATACAAAAACAAATATATATTCATCCAACAAAAACAAATAAACCCTGACTAACAAAATAAAAATAAAATCCAGAGTATACATCAAGTTATCCTTGACTTGAAATTGACAAAAACAATTTGCATACATAAATAACATAACGTATACATATACAATACATGTGATTTACTAATTAACAGATATAGTATATAAAATATTTATATATATACACATGTATATAACTCATGAACATCTTCATGATATTGAAGACAACGTGACATTTGACCCAGCTCTCATTTCATCTAAAATGTTCCATGTAAAAGCAGCATTATCAAAAAAACTACAACGATAACCAACGCTGATGAACTATATTGCTCAACACATACCTATTATTATTATTATTATTATTATTTCAATATGTATATATAATTCTCATGTATACAATTACATATAATAGTTCAGTATGCGTGATATGAATTCTTATATACAAAGGAGATTTGAATATATATAATATATTACTATACGACGCTAAGAATATATGACGCAATGGATGTTTTTGAGCCCCACTACCAATAGTGGGACCGTTAATGTTCTTATGAATAGGGAGAGAGTGTTTCAAAGTCTCAAATCTCAATAACAACGTTCAGACGCTTTGGATTTGTCGAAGCATCAACAAGTAAGTGTTGTGAAGAAATATATTTCTTTATTCATTTGGTTTGTAACAATATTATAAATAGTATTTTATATTGAATATAGTTATAGTTGATTTGAATTCAGGTATTTATTGTTTATTTATGGGCTTGAATTATTAATTATTTCTGATTGTGAAGTAAATTAATTTTGATTTATTGAGAATTTAAAAATAGGAATTGAATTATTTAATAGTTGATGATATTTTATATTGGTTTATTTGTTTAGTGAAACATGAATTGGATAAATTGGTCAAGGTTTAATTTGTAATTTTATTATGTGTTGTTGTTTTATTAATTCCGGTGATTTTCTTGTTGTAGATATATACGAAGTTGGAGAAAATGAAGCTAATTTATTTGGCATTAATTGCCGCGTTTGTGATCAACCTTGGCGCTACGCTCGATCCTCATGAACATAACAAGGTTGTTTGTTATTGGAATTCAACATCTTACCAACGAAGTGGTAAATAGAAGAGAATAATTGTTTTTATTTTATTCTTTACAAATATTTTTTGAATATTTATTTCGTATTTTATTAAGGATAAAATTTATTTGTGATATTTTATTTGTTTAAAATTTGTTTTTGTTTTTTTTTTATAGGACCGGGACAAGTTAAATTAGAGGATGTGAGTCAAGCATTAGGATTTTGTACTCATTTAATTTACGGATTTGCTGGAATTGATCCAGTTAGTTTCGAAGCTGTTTCGTTGAATCCAACACTTGATACTGGTGCAGGTCATGCATTCTTCCGGTTGGTTCCACAATTTAAAAGAAATTATCCGGATCTTAAAGTTTTGTTGAGCATCGGTGGCAATGCAGATCCTTATGAGGAGACACATAAATATTTAGTATTGGTAAGATTAATAAAACATAAAAAATAAAATTAAAATAAATACATTATTGTACATAACATTATTTAAACTTTAGACTGAAACACCAGAAGCCAGAACAAAATTCATTAATTCCGTGGTTCGTTTAATGAACGAGTATGACTTTGATGGTGTTGATCTTGCATGGCAATTTCCAACTGTTAAACAAAAGAAAAACTCTGGAGCATTAAAAAAATTCTGGCATGGAGTTAAAAAAGTATTTGGTTATGGTAAATTCAAGGATGAAAAAGAGGAGGAACATCGTACTGGCTTTACTAATTTAGTTCGCGATCTCAAAACTCAATTGCGACCCAAAAATAAAGCACTCACACTTACATTATTACCTCATGTCAATGCCAGTGGTAAGTGTTTATAAAATCCACTAAATTAAATAAATAAATAAATATTTTACCAATTTAATTTTTCATTTCATCTTTCAGTGTACTATGAACCAAGGCTTTTAGCACCAAATATTGAAGCTGTTCATTTGATGGCGTTTGATCAAAACACACCTGAAAGAAATTCAAAAGAAGCCGATTACACTGCACCAATTTATGAAAGTTACGGTCGTGTTCCCGAGGATAACGTTGATGCATCTGTGAGGTAAATAAATTAATAAAAAAAAGATTTTAATCCTCTATTCAAATTTTTTCAATTATATATTCATAATATACATAATTTATTTAAATAGATACTGGTTGGAACACGGTACTCCCGGTGGTAAAGTTGTCATTGGTATACCAACATTTGCTCGCACATGGAAATTGACATCAGACAGTCAAATCTCAGGAGTGCCACCAATTGTAGCTGATGGACCAGGTCTTCAGGGACCATTAACTGAAACACCTGGAATTCTCTCATACGGTGAAGTTTGTGCTCGATTAACAGAAAGTGCAGTTGGTCGAGTTCGACCCGTTAAAGATCCATCAAAGAAATACGGCAGTTATGCATATCAATCATACAATCCAGATACACAAGTTGATGGCATTTGGATAAGTCATGAAGACACTGATACCGCGGGAAATAAAGCAAGTTATGCTAAAGCCAAAGGTCTTGGTGGTATTGCAATTTGGGATTTATCAACTGATGATTATCGCGGTACTTGCAATGGCGAAAAATTCCCACTTGTCAGAGCTGTCAAATTCAAACTTTAAATAATTTATATTTACATAATATTAATATAAACAAATAGTTTATATATTTGCTTGATATATTTTGCTGATTGCTTTGTGAAAATTTATGTTTATATTTCTGTTTATTATTAATAAAATTATTGATTAAACTGTTTTAATTAATTATCAATTAATAAAATAACAAATGTCTTTTTTTTTTTTTTTTTTTTTTCGTTTTTATATTTATATATACATAATACAATTTCGTGCAATCTACATAGTTTATTTTCCAACGGAAAAATCGAAAGACCAAGTCTCTGTGTGTATACATTTTTCGTATATAGTTTTACTTTTTTGTGTCTATACCAAAGGTTTATATATATTTATACATTTCAATCTGCAAACAGACTATATAGACTTAACAATATCAAACTTTAAAAGGTAAAGATGGCACTCGGTGGCTCAGTACTCTGGTACATGCGGAACACTCATATAATATAATAATAATAGATTTTAATTTCAATGTTGTTTAGAATTTTTCTGTATATGTATAATGAAAGCGTTATTTAATTTCATTATTTCTTTTTTATTTCTTTCATATTTATCTTTTTTTTTATGATAGTTTTTTTCTTCAGGTCATTCAACTCATATGTGCTATAGGGTATATACTTTATGTGCACTACGTGCATGACATAATTATATATATTTATACATCTATAACAAACAAAATTTTAATTTATCTTGATTTTTTTTTTGTGAACGCTCACCATGTATTTCTTCATTATTTTTTTTTATATTTTAATACTTAAAAAATACTGGGCATGGTACTTGGAATTGCTTAAATTTATACATCTGTTTGTTAATTTAATATCATTTGTTTTTTAGTTTGATACACTTTCATTGGGAAGGGCTGTTGTAATTGAAATATTTTTTATAATAATAATTTTACATTTAGTATTTAGATATCTGCAGTATAACATTGTATTTAATTATATTCTATTATATCTAAATTTATCTGGATGGTTAACGAGACCGTTTATAATTATAAATAAATATATATAAGTATTTTTACGCATTTTATAATCATTTAAGATATTGGTAAATAATTTAATATTTAAATGTTAAAAGTAAAAGAAAAAATAATTTTTTTTTTCTTCATAAAATATAATGTTTATGGTTTTGAACTACAAATTATAATGGGGGCGATAATGGGGCATTGTTAGGAAAATTGTTGAGAGATTAAGTATGGACTTAGGTGAGGAGGAAGAAAAAATAATAAAGCAAAATGAATCGAGCGTGAATCGAAGATTGAGATTTGATGAATGCTGTGCAAGAAATTCTTATGGTAGAAAATGAATTTTCATTTATCCGCACCATCTGGCAATAAGTTCAATATATATGTAACATCAACCATTGAGAATTTTTTTTTATCCCTCAAATAATGTCTCGTTATTACATTTTCTATTCAATATTGTGATATAATAATTCCCATTCTTAAATTATTCTTTTTAATATAATAAATATAAAAGAAAAATTGATATATTATTAAAATATACAGCGTGTATGACAAGAAGATATTAAGAGGACGGCTTTGATTTTAGGCTATTTAATTTAATTAAATTGCATGCACTTTGTTATTTAGCAACAACTCAAAATGAGTTTTGCAATAAAAAAAAATTAATTACATGTAAATATTTATAGGAATCACATAGTTTAATTGGTGCAAAGGTTAAAATTAATTCGGTATTTAATTTTTTATCAAGCAGTAAATAATAATCTGATGATAATTAATACATATGTAAATAATTTATATAATAAATACTTTCACTTTGTTAATATGGCACAAAAATTATTATGTAACGTCTTCCAGTACAAAAATTTGTGGATAAAGAAGAAAAAAATATTAAACAAATACAAATAAAAAAAAAAAGAAAAGAAAAACCACAAAAAATGCACATTGAACATTGACAGAGCTTTTCTCAATGCACGCAAAGGAAGCTGTAGTTGGCGAGAAGCCCAACGAGCATCAATAAAATCTATTTGACTGTATCGCACTTGGAAACAGGGCAATGGGTTGGTTGATTTTATAATCCCTTAATATTTTTCTCTTTTTTGTTTTATCTATACGTTAGAGTAATAACAATAATTTTATACAATGACTTCTACATGACGGAACATCGTTTGACATTGTATCTACAATCTTGGTCCACATTGTTAATGCTAAGTACCTTGAGCAGCCTCTCGGTATCTTTAAAATGACTGTGTTTACTTGTTAATGTAACTTTTTTACGTTTAAGTGTTTTCATACGTTTGGTTTTTTTACCTCGTGACAATGTTAATTCAAGCATTTCTTCAAGTCGAAGACGAATAGGCCAACCACTTTCACTACCAGAATGATCATCAAATGGTAATCCACCAGTATAATAGGCCGGTTCACCTGCACTGGATCGTTCATCATAACGTTCATCAAGCGAAAAATCTGACAATTTTCTCGTTATATTTTTATGCATTGATGAATCATGAATTCGTACTGGTCGGGCTAATGATGAACGTTTACGAATTGATGTTATTTGTGACATTGGACTACTCTTTGTTTTGCCCTGTCCAATAATGATATTATTTTTTTTTTCACAATTAATTTTATCATAATCTGAATAAAATGAATCAGACAATTGCTGTGAATATTGATAACTATTTAAAACAAAATGTGGATTAATATTTGTCACTGTTGTCATCCCACAATTAAATTCACTTTCATTTAAATAATTATTATTTCTTCCATTATCATAATTATTATTATTAATAATACGTTTGTTGTAGATATTTTTTGTATTATTCTGTAGCATATTCGATGAATAATTGTGATGATGACAATAATCATTACATTGAAGGCAGTCATAATACATTTCAGTGGTGTTTCTTCTTCTTCTTCTTCTATTTAAATTATTAGCATTAATTAATGATGACTGATATTTAAGACGGTCGTGAATTGTTTGGGAGCGATAAACTCTGTTGGGCTGCTGTCACACCTCTTGAAGGAATTTAATAGGACAAAGTACATCTTTAAATCGCACTTCACCCTCTTCAGTAACATGACCAGAGGATCGTGTGTCTGCTGCACAACGTACCATTGCAACACCATCAACTTCCTCACCAACTTCAATTACAATCTGTGTATAACATATAAACACAATTATATCTACAACATTCTAAACTGTATTATGATATTTTAAGCAGGATAAATTATATTGTAGAACTGTATAAGCTTAAATTAATATCAGTTGATATAATAGGTATTAACATTTACCTGATCACGTAACAAAGTTATTTGATCTGACAATTGTAAATTTCTTGTTACTTGAAGTGGCTTCTGGCCAGACTCTACTCTCAAGACATAGGCACTCGGAAAATAACCTACTCTACCCGAACATTTTCCTTTCCACCAGTCTTTTTCTGATTTATCAATAACAGTTATTTTATAGCCGGCTCTAAAAATTATTAATTATTCCACATTGTAATTAATTTTTTTTATTTATATTTATATTTATATTTAATAAATATTTATTAATTAATTATTAATTAATTTTTTTATTTATTAAATAATTAATAATGAATTAAATTAATTAATTATTTGTTTGTTTTATTAAATTAATCAATAATTAATTTAATAAATTAATTATTAATTAAATTTAAGAACAAATTATTGATTAATGATTAAAATAAATAAATATTCAATAAATATTTATTAATTAATTATTAATTAATTTTTTTATTTATTAAATAATTAATAATTAATTTAATTAATTAATTATTTGTTTGTTTAATTAAATTAGTTTATAAATCATTAAACTAATTATTTATTAATAATATTCAAGAGCGAATTTTTAATTAATAATTAAAATAAATAAATATTCAATAAAAATTTATTAGTTAATTATTAATTAATTTTTTTATTTATTAAATAATTAATAATTAATTTAATTAATTAATTATTTGTTTGTTCAATTAAATTGGTTTATAATTAATTAAACTAACTATTTATTTATTAAATTCAAAAGCGAATTATTAATTAATAATTAATACAAATGAATATTTAATAAATATTTATTAATTAATTATTTGTTTGTTTCATTAAATTAATCAATTATTAATTAAATTTAAGAGCAAATTATTAATTAATAATTAAAATATTTATATTTCATAAATATATATTTCAAAGATTTTATAGATAATTATACTTTATTTTTACTTACTTGAGATCAAGTTCATCACGATGACGTGCATCAAAATTGTATAACACTACATAAAGATTATTTGGTGGTAGAACACGTTTACCCGATGGATTTAAATTATGATTGTTGGCATGTGGCGATGGACAAGGTGATGTGCTCGCTGATGAATAGGATTTGTCATTATCATCAGGCAATTCCATACTTGACATCCTGATGGCACTGCGTCCATGACGATGAACTGAATGACCATGACCTGAGCTACAAGGGGCTAAAAAAAAATCATTTCCAAATATTATATAAATTATATTATATAAAAAAATTCATTATTAAATATAATTTCTATATATAACTAATCATTATATTTATTTACTTATTTATTTATTTTACTTTAATTTTTAATTAATGTAATAGTATTTATTTAACACGCACATAGACGATTTATACTGCCACTGTCTGAATGTCTTGGTGGCGTTGATTCCTTTTGTCCGGGATAATATTCTCTGGTACGATGACGCACATGTGCTGTACCCTCAGGTGAATCCAAACTCAAGCTCTTCATTCGTAAATTCAGCCGTTCACGACGTCGTTGTGGACTGTGCGGTGCTTCGTGTTTCATGATATCTATTATGAGTCAGCTCTTCTGCCGTTTGGTGCTCGATGCCCGATGTCGTCTAACGTGCGTTTGATCATCCCGTTCCGAAGACTCGAATGATAAAATCTCATTTCTTTAAACCTTTTTATTTTTATTCATATAAATTTTTTTTTTTTAATTTTAATTCAACATATTGAACAACAAAGAAAATTAATACAAAAATTATTTTATGGTGTATATATTTTTTATTTTATATCATCGAGTCTTCGGTCACTGGCATGATCACTTTCTGCTACTATTTTTTTTTTTCTTGTTTTATTCATTCCACTAATTTCATATTTATTTTTCTTTTTTTTTTTTTTTCATTGTGTGGTTGAAACTAAACTACAATAACTACCAAAATATACCTAGCTGGCACGTTCGACATCAGTCACACGAACACGCGATATTTATATATATATATATTTACGTATTTATATATTCATGATGGAAACATTAAAAAGATATTACGAGAATATTTGTAGAATCGAAGATATTACGCAAAGAAAAAGTAGAAAGATATACAATAATTTAAAGTGTGAAAGGAGATTAAGATAATGTACATAAATTTACCACACGCGGCTCGTTTATAGAACGTACCAGTGAGTATATATATGCATGAATAAAGTGAGAAAGTGATAAAAAAATTTTTAAATAAAAATAAAATACAAAAATTAAATTAAATAAATAAATTAAAAAATTTTTTTTTTCTTTTAATTAATTGGGACACGACTCGGCAGTAATTTTTATATTGAAATAATCATGAGTATTTGCTGCAGGAAGACAAATAATATAATTTTTTATTTACAATATATACATTGTGTGTTTGTATCGTGGATATATAAACCACATTTTTTTTTTTTGGATTTATATACATTTTTATAACCCAAGTGTATGGATTAATAATAAAATAGGTCATTGAGCATTGTCTCAGGCCATTGACTATTATTATTAATTAAAAATTCCATGTATATATATAATTAAATTCATGATTGGGCAGTGTCTAATATCACGTATACATAAAATTCTGAACCTCAACATCATCCGCTATCAGCAACTTCAATCAATAAATATTTTTTGTTTAGATTTCATATCATAATTAAATTTATTGACCAAACTAAAAATAATTTTATTTTATTTTTTTTTTCATTTGTTTAATGTCAATATTAATTACGTGCCTGAATTGGGACAATGGATGAGGGCAAACATTCCTATTTCCACACCTGTAAATAATTTAATATGTGCCACATCAAAAAGCACAATAATTATTTTGGAATTAAATTCATTATAAATTTTGAATTGTCACTAATAATATATGTCTGCATGTGTTCATATACAAATCAACAATAATGACGTGAAAGCCATTTGGAAGTAGATGAGGTCGAGGTAGGAGTCTACTTGTCTGTGCTTGAAGAAAAAGAACCAGAACCAAGTGCAAGAGAAAAAGGAACACGAGGATAATAATACGTGAATTTTAAAAAGAGAACGTGATCCAACGTTGAATTGAAATTATATCGATGGATTATAATGAACGACCGAGTTGCATATTTCGTTATCACAATTTCATACTCATCAATCCATCATTAATTAAAGCTGATTAATTAGAGCGATCATTATCTGAATTTTGATCGATAAAGAAAGCTCATCGAATTTTTTTACCGCTATTTTGGTTCCTTAATGGTGACCTCGGCAATAAGGATGGTGATGGCTCCGGTGACATCAGAACCAGTGGCTGGCCCGAAGGTCTTGTCCCTGAGGAACATCCACCGCTAAGTCCTGATTCAATTCAATACTTATTCTTGTGTTTTTTATTTAATTTTATTTCTTTTTTCCTTTCATAAATATTAATTTAGCTCAAATGAATTTTTTTCTGCTGATATAATTCTCTATTTTTACGAGTTATTATTTGATTTGAGATTAATAAAATTGGAGTGACGAAAGAAAAAAAATGTTTGATGTAAATTTTATTAATTATATACGACGTCATCATCGTCTTTTATTGGCGTTTGCGACGCGTCGCCGCCGGCGACGAAGAGTTGGGAACAAATGACGATGAAGACGACGACGGTGAAGAAGAAATTGAAGTGATGGGTACTTGAGCCATTGTCAGTACCAGGGGTTGGCCAAATGGTCGTGTGCCCGAAGTCGATCCACCGCTTCCACGTCCTGGCCAATTTTAATTTTAAGAGCAAATTTTTTTTTTCTGTTTTATTTTTCCTCGTTTTTCTCGAATTATTTTTTTTTTATTATATTCTACTATCATAATTTATTTTTTACAAATATGAAAGGACTGGGGATAAAGACTGCAAATAAGTTATTAGCATGTAAAAGCTGCATAGATTTACAGCCAGGTTTTACAAATAAAGCTAACTCATCAAAAGCTGTGGGAGCGTGAATTTAATCAACTCAACAAACTAAATTAAGTTATATGCGGTATGATGAATCAATTGTGTCTTGTTGAAGCGAGATAATATTCTACAATAATTTCAACAAATAAACGACTGGAAATTTGTGCTAAATGTTAAATGCATATGTATTTTGAAAATTTAATTATAAGATAGATTGCAGTAGGTATATGTATATTTTAAATATATATAAATACATATACTTGAAAATCCTTTAATTGTTATTATACATTATCTATATGTATAAATTTATAACTGAAAACTTGACTTTAGTCGCGTTTACGTGTTGTGAAGCATTGCTAATTTCTCATCTGCCATCACTTACCAAACGAAGCGAAAATCCGTGCGCATTAATGTCAAATTTAGACATTTTCATAACAAGCTAAGGAGAATATTATATTGAATAAGTGATAAGTGATGCGTTCAATTCATTCTTGAATAAACATCACACTGCACATTTCAATCTCCACATTATTTCTCATTAATCCACTTTCATAAACAAATGATAATAGCAAATTATTAATTAGGAATAATCGAAAGAATTAATAATATATTTATTCATAATAAAAATTGATTGAATTCTATTTTAAATAAAAGAAAATAATTAAATAAACTGCTACAGTTGTGTTTAATATTATTTTATGAATATGAAAAATAATATTATTTATTATATATTTGTCGATTGAAATTGCGGTTTATGCGACTGATGATGATAAAAAGTTATATGGGAATAAATATAAGCACGAGTCGTGTCCCCATTGGAATTGAATAAAGCACCTGAAAGACATTTAAATATGTTAGTATTTGAGGAAATGATTGGCTGTCTCTTACCAGAGGTGGACGAGGAACAGGGGTGGGATGATGATACCGTCCTCGATGATAGTGCTCCACCTGAGGAAGGATGATCCGCGGTGGGAGGTGTGGGTGGTGAGCTCGTTGAATTGCCACGAATCTCACCAGCTTGCTTCAATACTTGATATGTAGCATCGACGCCTATATTAAGATTGCCAGGAGTGTTTTATAGCAATGATAAATAATTAAAATGCCAGATGATTATTATACATTTTCACTTCTTCACGTATTGACTTTCATTCTCAAGCAATTTATTCATTTATTTATTTATTTATTTGTTTAATAAGTATTAAAGTAGATAATTATGTTTGTACACACGTATTAAAATTAATTAATATGAAAAACAATTATATAAATGTTTGTCGAGTTGTTTTGTTATAGGAAAAACATTTTTATTGATACGACAAGCAATTATCATTAGCGGTTTCTGTTTGTCAAGCATCATTAAGTGAAATATAATAGTAATAAAGAAGGGGAAAAAAGCTTGAGAGCAAGTATGAAAATAATAAAAAAAAAAAAAGCAGGAGAGTGATTTGTTTTTTATTCCTGGATATCACGCACAGCGATTACGATTATACAGAATATATTCCATTTAAATCTTGATTTAATTGAACATTTTGTTTATTCAGACAGTTAGTAAAATGCTTGGGAGTATTAAAGAAAAAAAAAATAACGCGAATTGCACGAGAAACTATAATTGAATTTACTTTTATACTTTTATATATTCATTTTTTTTCTTTTGTCCTATTTTTTTTTTTTTTTAATGTTGTATTGAAATATAAGTTCAATCAGCGAGAAAAAAAACTTCTTCATCGAGGCGAGGGATGTATATATGAATGAGTCATATATGTGCGCGTTAATTCATTATGGAAATTAATCACGATTCGAAGAATAAAAATATAATGAAATTATTTTTTCTGCATATTCATGTAATTGTAGTATTCTTTTTTTTTATTTCTCTAATTAATTCATTTGATCGTTGTCTTATTTTTTCTATTGATCGACAGGAAGATGAGAAAGTAAAGGGGGAAAAAAAATTCTAACTTTTTTGTTATACGTCGAGTCGATACTAAAAGCAATGGTTTTTTTTAAATATACAAATTCATGTATAAATATAGTAGGGTGGGTAAAAAAAATCTACTATTTTTTTTTAACTTTATACACTGAAAAAATTGGTTCCTAGACACATTAAAAAAATACTCTCCAAAGATGAGCTCTTAATTTTAATAGGAAGGTCCTCCTTATCTTACTGTTAGTTTTCCATTTTTTCTTCAGTCTCATATTGCGATATCCATATCTCGCCATTACTTGATCGTACAGAAAAGTTCTATTTACATTTTTTGTAGGAAATTTAATGCTCTACAAAAAAGGTCTCTTGTGATTAATCGATAACTCTAACCATTTAGAAGATATTGGCGTTCATAACTTAAATAGATAAATTAAAAATATTTATTAAAAAATTATTAAAATCAGTACGCATTGGGATTTGAATGCAAATATCTTCTAAATGGTTAGAGTAATCGAATAACCACAAAAGACCTTTTTTGTAGAGCGTTAAATTTCCTACAAAAAATGTAAATAGAACTTTTTTGTACGATCAAGTAATAGCGAGATATAGATTTCCTATTAAAATTAAAAATTAAGATCTCATCTTTGGAGAGCATTTTTTAAAAGTGTCCATAGAAATCAATTTTTCATTGCCGGAAGTTAAAAAAAATTGTCGATTTTTTTGACCCACCCTAATAAATAGGTATATAAATATGTACAATATATAATAATATATACCTAATATAAAACTACATTGGGAGAGTCATCCAGGATTGTCGGTAATTAAAATAAATTGAATTAACCAGGATAAAAACAAAAATAATGAAATAAAAAATATTTTTATATTTTACTTACTGTGTTCAGTGGATGCTAAATCATCAACTGGAGGTGCTGGAGTTCTTTGTCGTCTTAATAATGGAATACCACCACCACGTTTTGGTGCAAGACTTGGGCAGTTGGCTGGTTGTACAAGATTAATACAGTCTGCATGAGCATTAACTTTGCATCCACGACATCTTAAACCTTGACGACTATGACCACGTAACACTTGACCACAAGCATCGCATGGTGTTATTTTACGGTAAGTATACTCTCGCCATTGGTGACCACCCTCCGATTCCAAACTTTTTCTAAATGAAAATAAAACGAAACAATAATGAACAAAAAACCATAACATAATGAGCTAAAAAAAAAAAAAAAATAGAAATTAAATGAGGAGGAAAGTAACAAAAGTAGACGAGTAGAAAATAAAAGAAAAAAATTAAGAGCAAAAATAAGTGATATAGCTCTACGTAGTATCAAACCAAACTCCCATTTCCCAATGCCACTCGAAACTTCCCTCGAGTGCTTGAAGCATTTTCTGTAATACGTTTCTTTTATATCATTGTATCTATTATTTTTTCTTATTTTATTTTATTTTATTTTTTTCTGTTCCATTAAACTTCTCACTAGATAATTGCAAGTTTGCACGATAGTAATAGGATAGTTTTTTTTTTTATTATTACCTGGACATTGCAACCACTGTCGAAACAGCATGATACATCGCTTGCTTTCCTGGCCTTCATGTTAATTTGTGTCATTTTAAAAGTATGAACACAGAGAAGCAAAAAAAAAAAAATATTTCAGATCAAAAATTAGTCACAATATTATTATAAAAACAAAACACAAAATAAAAATTAAAAACACACATAATACATTAATATAATTAATACTAAATAACATATATTCACTAATTAATATAATAAATATGTAAATATTTATATAAAAACATTTTAATATTAAACTTTGTATAATAAATTTAATTTTACTTGTCGGATGTTGGTGGCGTTGTTGGCGAGCTTGTCTTTAAACTTTTGAAAGCTTTAAGCCATTTATGTTTAGTACTGCCAGTTGAACCATTCGACATTTTCCGGTTGCCCATACCATCTGGTGGTCCCACATCACTAGCACCAAATAATTCCTTCTGTGAAAGAAAGAAAAAAAAAAAAAAAATTAAAAAACTAAAAAATTAAACACAAATTAAAAAATTTCATTATATAAATATTTATTTATATTTATTTAAATTAATCATTTCTCTCCATCAATTATCATTACTCTCATCACACACAGTAGCCTATTGCATTTATAAACAAACATTTGTCAATAAATCGATTGTCCAATTAACGAAGACTTGACGTTGAGGATAAGGGTCGTGTGAACGACAACTAAATCCTAAAATATCATCACCACAATCGATTACACCCGTATCTAGGTAACTATATAGTATATACAAAACCTTGTATTATATCTTTTGATAAAATTTTCCAATAAACATTTCCAACATCCATGTCTATTTATAGACATTTTTTCATCTGTGTCTAAAAATCTGTCAAACGAACGATTCAATAAACTTGATGGAATTTTAGATTTAGAGAGATGCGGTGGTATCAAATTAATTGAACTATGTGAAATCGTGATATTGCTGGGGACAGTGAAAGGGACAAAGGGAAGGAGGAGGAGGAGAATCGGTGGTGAAATCAACCGAAGTTTATCGGGGTCGTAGTCGATATTAACTATACATGAGTCAATGGATTTAACGCGCGATTATATCGGAATTTTGAATTTTCTTGTCAACCATTACAAAACATGTAGGGTTCATCTATCTATCTATGTATCTATCTATTTATCTATTTATATCCAACTATTTTGGTCATTTATTTTCGCCTGACATTTCTTCATCGTTGAGTGACGTTGAAATATTAATTAAAATTAATGAACTTATTTGCTGGATAAATTAATAAATCTTCATAGAATATTTACAGATGTTTCATTTTCATTAATTATTTTTTTATTTACACACGCACGCAAACTTTACTATTAATTATATTATATCCATTGGATATAGTTAATAATATATATTGAAGAAAACTTCTAGAAGCGTGTGAAAACATTGAAATAAAATTACCACGCAATATTGCGATGTTTCAATTGATTTTAGTGAATTCCAAAAGGGGAAATGAAATGAAAAAAATTTCGTATTTTATATAAGGAAAAGCTTGGCATTAATATACACTACACGTGGGCAAAATATATAAACATACACTGATACACATGTTTATATGCGCTGGTGGATGTTTAATATAACACGTGGTGGTTCTTCTTCGGTCTCGAACTGCCGGACGTTTCAGTGAATAAATCAACGAACGAACGTACATATACATTATACAAAATACCCACACATAGTTGTCGAGTTGTGGTGCACAGCTGTCGCACTTTTGCGATTAAAATATCACATATGTTTGGATAATACTTGTGCCATAACCGGCGTGAAATTATTTGACATGCGCACATCTTTCACGAGTTTATAATAAAATATAAAAATAAAATAAAAGATAAAAACTAAAGGAAAAAAAGAAATTTTTTTATTTTTCTTTTTTTTCTTTTCTTTTTTCTTTACGATATTACCAGACATTTTTATTCTTTACCCTCTTTACTTACGCACACAACGAGAGAAAGATATATTTATATATATACACACACACACATTAATTTTCTTTGCTCCTGTGTTGTTGAGAGAGATAATGGCTCGGTAACACGAGATATATCAGCAAGTATCGTATAATGTAATTTTAACTGACAAAAAAAATCAGCATCGACTCGTCCGCTTTTACCCTGGTGACGAGGGTTGAAATATCCACGAGCTCGCAAACGCATGGACAGTATTATATACGAAGAAAATAAAAGAAGGCCATGATGAAAATTTTCTCTACATAAATAACATGAATCGCACGATACACTTTTTAATATTACGTTTAAATTATACACACACTTTAATTTATATTATTTATATGTATATAATTATATAATATACTAACGATTCGTGTACGTAATGTTGTCCAACCCATGTTGATAAATTTTTTGGTTTGTGTATATTTCTATCGATGAATCCTTCCCTGACCTAGCTTGGTACTATGACCGGGATAGATTTTGCCAGGCGGTTGTCGGGGTAGCTTGGGCATGACCCAGTTGTTAAAGCGCATGTCACAAGCGATTGCGCGCAATATTTATTTATCATTTTATATATTTTTTCTTATTTTTTTTTATTTATTTTTACACATTGACTTATGACATTTGTCTAAATTTAAACATCGAAATTTCTTTCTGTTATATATTTGTGTTATTCTATAATAAATTTCCTCAATAATCTGTGGTCGTTAATAGTTTAGGTAAATTCTAATTTAAAATCTTCAACCGCTGCAGCTATAAATTCTCGTGGATTCAATTTCGAATTACGGAATTATTTTTTGATTAGTACTTAAAGTTAGTTTAAGAGATAAAAAGCATTACTAGGATATATTTTTCTTCTGTATTAAAGAGATTGAAGATGATATAACACAGTTTAGTCATTTGTCATGGCTCAATTGTGATTGTACTGGCGAAATGTTCAGAAATGAAACAAATGAAAATAAATAAATAACCAAGGGGAGAAAATATTCTTTTGATAGATAAATTTAATATTTAATATTTAATATTTAATGTTTAATATTTAATATTTAATATATAATATTTAATATTTAATTTATTTATCTGAGTTATCCAACATGTGTAGTTTATAATATTTTCATTGTTTTTATTATTTAGAATTTTATTTTAATTCTTTTCATGCTTGAAAAAATTGTTCACTTTGTTTGGTTGATATTCATTAAAGAGAGACAATACTTTTAGTGCTGGATCGACTTAGTCATGTATGTATACATTGGGGAAGGCTTTTGAAGGCCTCGTTTGACACTTATTCGTCACTTGAATGAACAATACCTCTGAAAGATGTTTGCATATGTATATAAAAGGAACATGGGTGAGCCCCTGAGGATAGGCTAATTTTAATCATTTGTGATTTTCAATTTTTTTTTTTATTCTTCATGTTGACACGATGAACGTCGAAGTGCTGCTTGGTTCTGTACTGCTTGATGATACTTCTTTATATATCTTCCTCATCCTCTTTTCCAGTTTCTTGTTTTACTGCCTTTCTTCAAGCTATTCCAGTTTTACGACTATTTTATATATCCATAATATTTTTCTTTTTATTCTTTTCTTCACTTGTGTGAATTATTTTGACACAGACAATAAAAACTTTTGATAATTCATTGAATAGAGAAATGGAGAAAAATAATTGCAGGGGTGAAATAATTTTTTTTTTTTACCTTTTTACAATATTTCAAATAGAATATGAAAAATATTTTTTATTCTTTTATTTATTTCCATTTTATTCATGTTAAAAGCTTTGTTGAATCGTGTCTTTTTTTTTAATAATATCATTTGTGAATCGAGCCTTTCAATATTTTCTTTTTAGTTCAAATAGAAATTCAACTCGATATATTTTTTATTTAATCGTATTACAAAGAAGATTAAATAAAAAGAATATTTCAAATTACATTTATTCTTCCTATGAATTTATAAGTGATTCATAATTATTTCAAGCTTGAATATTAAATTATATCTCATGATTTCTCGCAACGTAATATGCACATGCACATTAAAAAAAAAGTTATTATTAAATCAAAGGGATAATGTGAATTTCACTCTTCAAAATATCAAAAGTCCAAGTTTTATATCAAGATAAATTTTTCCCAACATGTTTTTCTTTTTTATAAATTTCACTTCTCCATATATTCCTCTGTATTCCTCATTCTTATCAAATGCAGCTTTCAACAGAAAGCCCAAAACTAAAAATATAAAACAATCACTATTTTATTCCAAGAATAAATATTAATAAAAAAAAATAAAATATCAACGCCACACAACAGCGAATCGATTGGCATCATCAAAAGAAACCAAATGCTTCAGTAATATTTGCCAACGGGTTTTCCATTTTCTCCCTATTCTCCCATACATATATATATACACACGAATGTATAAATATCTGCTCATTCAACTATATGTATTTCCACTGGCGTTCAACGCACATTGTGTATGGCGACACTATTCTACTTGACGTCTTTTTTTTTCTTCTTATTTTTCACTCCATTCCACATTTTTTTATTTTTTTTTATTACTTTATCGCTGGAATGGACTTGGCAAAGAAAAATCCTCCAGCAGTTTTCACACAGCTCTCAACAATCGACGCCTCACAGTTTAACGTTTTGTAGTGATTCGCACAATCGTTCATCGTTTTACAAAGAGACTTTACGTTTACACATTTATATATAAAGATAATTTTTTTCAATGCATTGTCGTGTTTTCCCATCGACTATATTATATTTAAGTGTGCAGTCATGCGCTTTGAAAATGTCTGATTCTTAACTGGTTCTTATACCACACACAAGTTGAATGACTGACAATAAATTATAGTACTAAATCGATTCGTGTTCTACGACAATAAGAGAAAAATAAAATAAAAAGTATGGCAGTAATTCTAATCGTTTTATTAAATTTTATTTTAGAGAATGATTAATAACAATCAAAATTTAAATATTTATTTTATATTTTAGATAGAAGGTTTGTGGTTTTTATATCAATTTTTTTAATATTTTATTTTATTTATATTATTAATCGATTGGGTTTCTTTGAGTAAAGTACCGACACGTATCTAACAAAGTTTTGATCTTCTTTCATTTTGAAGACTTTTACCTACCAGTACACCTATAAGTGTGGTAGAAGCTGTATATATAGTCCAGAATAAATATTGCAGAGGGTATCAACGAGCTAGCCATAAGATGGGTTAAATATGGCAGGGATGAAAGATAAACATTAACTTTGATCAAGGCAACTCAACCCGAGGATTTAATGATATCCTTTTTGATATATTTATATCTTTTTTTTTTTTTTTTTTTTTTTTGGGTTTTTCGTTATTCTCTGTGTCATCGTGACCGTCATCAATTATTGAAGGTAGAACAATAATTAATTGCAATATAATTGTGTTTATTTAATTATTTTACTCAAGTGAAAAGAAAAAAAAAATTATTTTACTCTAAAAATCGAATTTTTTTATTTATCTTGTGTTAATTATTAAGTTCCGAAAATGCCAACTTATATTAAAAATCCTTCCTAAATATTTCCATGAGTGATTTCAAAAATAGCTGGATAAAAAATTCAGAATTTTTAAAAGTTTAAATTTTATAAAATTAAAAGAATAAAAAATTGATGAATTTTAAATTTTACTTTTGATTTAGATAATTAAAAAAATTATTATTTGTATTTTTTTTAGTAATATTTTCTACAGAATAATAAAGAATCTTAAATTTAAAAAATATCCCAGATCAATCTGATACTGGAACTTTAAAAAAAAAATTAGAAAACTTTGAATTATTATAAATAAAAATTGTATTAAATTTTTTCGTTTAGTTATCGATGTAATAAAATTTTTCTCTTCTCTATGCACATTTTACTCTTCTATACACCATATAATATATAAATCTTTTGGCAATGGTGCATCGAAGTGCGCCTCGTTCGTTCATGCTGTCACGCGTTGCGAATAAATTATCGATGAGAAATTTTTTGTAAGCACTCCAATATTCGATGGAATATTGTGCTTTACTCGCGTGTAATTTTATCATGGAGCTTTCACAACTAATATGTATATAAAAGCGAAAAGAAGAACAAAAATAAAAAAGTAAAACATATAATTAAAATAATATATACAATGAATACAATAATTTATGTCAAAACTATTATGTAGTTATTTTAATCTATATTCACATTTGAATTGTAATCGAATAACTGAAAGCCAATTATATTTCAAAGTCCTCTTGTATTATACTTGAAGTAATTCTCTGACTTTTCTATACACGTATTTCCATTCTGAGAAGTGTATAAGTTAACACGATGTCGTGACTGATACAAAGAAAAAAAAAATAACAATAATCATAACGCTAACTAATAAGTCTTCTCAATATTTAATATATTTTTCGTTATCCACAAACATTTTTCACTTCGATTTATTCCTATATTATTTTGCATAAAACAGCTTTATGCAACTTTAAATTCATCACAATACACAATATATAAATACAATTTAAACGCCTCTAAAATGTTGTTTATTTGTAGTATAAATACATCAAATTTCTTACTCGTGCTATATTTCATCAAGCCATTATTTTTCTTTTATCGTTTCCTCCATACTATAAAGTAGCCAATAAAATAAACATAAATGACAACATGAAAATATTGTAAGTCTATTATTGTGACTAGAATAAATTCTTATACTTAATCGATGAAAAATTTTGAAATGCTCAATTGGAATTATGAAATGTATAAAAAGAAAAAAATATAAGCTGTTATAATTTTTAATGATAACTAACCTGAGCTTGCACTGCAGCCAAGTGCAAATGAGCAACACCCAAATCAAAACGCTTCATAGAAATATCTTCTTGGAGCTCAGCTACTTTAGTGAATAAACTGCTCTCGGCACTCCTGGTAAAATAAGTTAAAAATGTAATTTTCAAGTTTCATCATTAAATATTTAACTTTATAAACATATATAAATTACACTTGGTATATAATACATTAATCTTTTAAAGTAAAAAAGTGTAAAATATATTTAAAGTAGGTATTACTACACGATAAAAATTTTATTCAAATACTCACTTGCGTTGCATTCGTGTTAATGCATCCAACGAGTCTTGAAGACGACCAATTTCTAATGTTAATCCATCGGCTTCACGACGCAAGTCTTCAAGAGTGGGCTGGCTCGTGTTAGTACCAGTGAGTACCAATTCGTCCCTGAGGGCTGGCACTTGGTTAATCCTCTCAATTGGAATTTGCTCCGGTGGCGAAGGTGGAACAAACAATCTACGGGGTGGTTTCCTTATTGAAAGAAAAAAAAATAAATAAATAAATAAATAAGAAAATATAACTAAGCATTATTAAAAATTTTTCCAATTAATTTTGACATTTTCAAATTAAATTTCTCATTCACAAAATGAAGCAATTTATTTGCTTTTATTTAATTCTTTCCCTTAGTTTGCACAAGTAATTAATTAGTAATACAAATAATAATATTTCATTTCTGTAATAATTTCTATTTTAAAACTTTGAAATATTTGATAAAAGTCAATTTGACTTTGTCATTTACTATAGCATTTAAAATAAATCAGAGTCGTGGAAAATTGGTAATAATTATTCAAATGACACTTCATCTTTCAAATTATGAATAAACGAAAATGAAATTAAAATTGTAATTCATTTTCATAATTAAGAAATTAATAAAAAATTTTTATTTTTTTTTTTTTTTCTATACCTTGGTGTAGCAGTTGTAGAAAGATTTTTAGCAAGAAGTTGAAGGTCATTTTGTGCCACAACATTTTGTGCTTCTTTAGTAACAGACTGATAACGTCGACCTTGTTCCGAAGCACGTTCGCTTGCTGCTGAAGCAACTCCACCAACGCAACCACACGCTAGACTTGAAAGCTCCTCATAAACTTCCGCTATTTCACTAAGAAGACTTGGCAGACAATGATACTGATAACGTTCAGTGATTGCATTTGTTGCACGTAATTGTAACACATAATTATTATGTGAATCTAAGTAAGCACGCTTTAAATTGGCTTGTTCTTGATCGGTTGATGATTCATTGATAGTCAAAAGGGCACCGTAAGCTCGCTTGTAATCAACACGTGCACGTTGAAGTTTTTCCTCAGTTTTACTTACAACTTGCTCGTACGCTTCACGATGAGCAAACACCTGAGATCATATATTATTTACAATCATTAAATTCACACATATGTACGAGGTATGATGCAAAATTGTGTATTCGTGAAATGTCCGCGCTGTCGTAAATCATTTTATACCTGACTTTATATTTATCGCTCACATGTCGCTATAATACAAACTCTGTATGCTATCAAACAACATATTCATGCTTATATTTGTTGGCAAACACCAATGAAAATCTAAAACTAGCAGCGAGTGCAACAAAATGTAAAAATTATCAAAATATTTTATTACTCTAATTCCAAATTTTTCAATGTAAGAATTCAGTTATTTATTATTCATTTATTTATTTATTTATTTATTTATTTATTTTGTATGATATCAAACAACATATTAATGTTTATATTTATTGGCAAACACCAATAAAAATCTAAAACTAGCAGCGAGTGCAACAAAATATAAAAATTATCAAAATATTTTATTACTCTAATTCCAAATTTGTCAATCTAAGAATTCAGTTATTTATTTATTTATTTATTTATTTATTTATATATTTATTTTGTATGCTATCAAACAACATATTCATGCTTATATTATTTGGCAAACACCAATGAAAATCAAAAACTAGCAACGAGTGCAACAAAATGTAAAAATTATCAAAATATTTTATTACTCTAATTCCAAATTTTTCAATGTAAGAATTCAGTTATTTATTTATTTATTTATTTATTTATTCATTTATTTATTTAATTATTTATTTATATATTTATTTGCTTATTTATTTCCACTTGAAATAAATAAGCAAATAAATCTAGTTATGACAAATATAAATATTAATTATTTAATTTTAGGATAAACTTCAAAATTATTTTTTTCTATTGTGAATTTTACTACATTTTTATATAATACAACAAAGCATCAGCATAATTATTCGATTAATTATAATAATTAACTCGTAAAGAGTCAACTAACTCTATGAAGAGTTAAATAATCAACAGGCACGTGGTAATTACTCTATTTTTTATATATTCATTTATGCATACTTAAAAATATAACATAATATTTTTATTTTAAATTGCAAAAATATATTTACATCACATTTTGTTGATTTTAAAACATCGAATAATTATCAAAACTATTGTAACAATCCACTGAACGATACAAAATCATAAAGTCAAATATAAAACAATTGTTATTAAAACCACAACGAATATTTATAATTAAACATAAAATCAATATTTTAATACGAAGAATTTTTTTAATTTTAATAACTGGCATGTAAAAAATTCTGTAAAATATATTTATATTCCAAAATATTTTACGATATTATTTATTTAAATAAATATAAAAACCAACCTTTCGTGATTGAAGCTTACGGTGAAAGCTCGATTCCATTGCTGGACGTGATATTTGCTGTTGTAATACTCCAGCAAGATCCAAATGTGCAGCAGCATCAGCTTCAACTTGTCGCAAAAGATTTTCCCATACTCGTCGCATTCCACCAGTGTCGTTTCTTGATTCACCAGATTTACTACGAAACTCATCAACAAGTCGACGCACGTTAGCTGCATGAGTCTCCATTGCGCCACCCAGCTCCTGGGCAAACTCTGACACTGCAAACATTGTATCAAAAATAAATAAATATATAAATATATAAATAAATCATATTGAAAAATACATAAATGACAGTCACATCGTTTTGTTATTATTATTGTTGTATAATACAATACTACATTGTATGAATAAAATATTTGACAATAAATCGAAAGCTCATGACGAACAAGTTTACTTATATTACTTTATTTATACGTCCAAATGTTTTTCCCCCTTTTTTTTTCCATCGTTCATCTTGTTATTATTCCATTTATATTTTTCTGTCAGTTCTGCCCAGTACTTCAAGGGGGAAATTCGACGTTCCATAAGCACAAAGGTCACGTCCAAGAAGAAGAAAAAAATGATCACACTTAATATCTTATATATTTATTTATTTATTTATTTATTTATTTACTTAATGTCTTAGGAACTGACATCGTCTTATTTTTGGCATCCTAATGTGCACTTTCTATCAAGTGTCACACACTGATGTCCAAGTGTGTGATGATAAGCACTCAGAGCAAGTCTGTCACGACAGTATTAACACCCAACGGATTGCAAACGAAAATAAAAAATAAATTGGAAATAGAAAATAGATGATGTACAAATGATCCCTCAAGACCCTTCGGATTTTCTCTAATGTATGACTTGTCTTTTGTGAGTATCCTAAAGCTCAGTAAAATTTGCAGTAATGTAAAAAAAAAAATCTCTAAACTACTCTACTTCAATAATACTATTAATTATTTTTAAGATCCAATAAAATTATCTAAAGTTAGTAAACAAGAAAATTATTTATTTTTTTATTTATATTTATTTATTTGTTTATTTTATTATTTTCTTTTATTTAAATAAATTTATTGTTCATTACAATTTTTATATAAATATAAAATTTAATATTTATTTGAGCCAATTGAGCTTTTTTAAT
>JAQQBS010000001.1:4178724-4287241 GCA_030347275.1 Microctonus aethiopoides
ATGTTATTAATATTTGTATTTTATATTTTTTGATTGATTTATTTTTACATTGAGAATTGCAGGATTATTGTCAAAGGACAATTGGAGTTGTTTAATTTTTAGAATATTATCGGGAAGAAAATTATAAATTATAAATTATATTTGAAGAGTAAAAGTTCTTTATTTATTTATTTTTTTTTTTGTGTTATTAATATTTGTATTTTATATTTTTTGATTGATTTAATTTTACATTGAGAATTGCAGGATTATTGTCAAAGGACAATTGGAGTTGTTTAATTTTTAGAATATTATCGGGAAAAAAATTATAAATTATATTTGAAGGGTAAAAGTTTTTTATTTATTTTTTGTGTTATTAATATTTGTATTTTATATTTTTTGATTGATTTATTTTTACATTGAGAATTGCAGGATTATTGTCGGAGGACAATTGGAGTTGTTTAATTTTTAAAATATTATCGGGAAGAAAATTATAAATTATATTTGAAGAGTAAAAGTTTTTTATTTATTTTTTATGTTATTAATATTTGTATTTTATATTTTTTGATTGATTTATTTTTTAATTGAGAATTGCAGGATTATTGTCGGAGGACAATTGGAGTTGTTTAATTTTTAGAACACTATTGTGAAGAAAATTATAAATTATAAAATATATTTGAAAGGTAAAAGTTTTTTATTTATTTATTTATTTTTTTGTATCATTAATATTTGTATTTTATATTTTTTGATTAATTTATTTTTAAATTGAGAATTGGAAAATTAATTTTGAGTTACTGTCGTTGAGAATTTATATTGTATGAATATATATTTATTGGTAGAAAAAATAGTTTAAATACAATAATTTTATTTATCGCAGTGAAATGAAAAAAAATTATTTATAAAAGAAATTTAATTTATTTTATCAAGTGTTGAATTTAAAATTAATCTTGAGCCTAATATTATTTAATCAAAGCTGACTTTATCTATTTAGTGTCTAAAAATTTTGTGCTCAATAATTTAATTAAATTACGAATAATATAAATATTATTTACTTTATTCAATTAAAGTCTTGAAATTATCCGAATAATTAATATACATAATTTAATGTCTAAAATTGAATAAAAAATAAAATCCATATTCACTTCCTTCACTCACATATATTACTACAATATTAAATAAATATCCACTGATAATTCCAACACAATTTTTTATTCTTCAGATAACAATTTGATTTAAAAGGAAAATAACAAACTAATAATAATTACATCATTTACTGACATTTGCCACAACCTTGAATCAAATGTAAAACTGTTATATATCTTTAGATAGACGTATTTATGTCAATGTTAAGTGATGCAATAACATCCAAATGTCACTTTAATTTAGTCAACTTCACTAGACTGAGATGTTACAAATTTATATTATTCAACTATGTAATATATTTAAATATGGCAGCGAATGAAAGAGATATTTAATTAAATAAATATATATATTTGTTTGTATATAATTTTTTGCGATGACAAATTGTTGATTGCAAAGTGCAAGAGATTTATTTCTGGTTATGATACATTGAAAATAAAATTTTTCAAGCGCACGCGTACCTTTACTACTTACAGTAGTAATGCCAGGTGATAATTTGCGCGTGTGTTTATCTCATCTTGTGTAAATTTTCTTCTCTTGTCATGTCCCTTGAGCTCATATTTCATTCTATTAGTGACAGTTATTTTAATATGTACATTGCTTATTACTACTTCTACTACAATAGACTTCCGTAAATATAAATTTTTTATCTGTATTGTATTAAACTTTGTACACATAACCTGCACCTATGTATAAATAAATATATATTCAGAGTGTTTTATTGTGACAAAAAAATATAAACTTATTGCATCGACCACCGTCTTGGTTACTCGCCAAAAAATTAACTGTGAAAGCAATGAATAAATGAAGAAGAAAAAGTAAATAAATAAATATAAAAGCATCAGTGAAAAAAGTCAAATATAAAAAGAAAAATTTTTTTATAAACGTGAAAATATTTTATTTAATTCAATTGTCGCATGAGTATTGTAAAGGAGGAAATGAAATAACATTAAGATTAACAGTCACTTTAGCAAGAGTAAAATAAAAATAAAATAAAATAAAAAAATATATAAGTAAATTGTTTTTAAATAAAAACAAATAGTCGCGACATTTAATATCCTAATATTTTTTTCCCTTTTCTTTTTCTTGATCTTCTCTGCACGTATAACTTTTTAAATTTATTCAAGGGAACAAATTGAATCGTGGGCAACGAGTAAAGTATATAATTTCATTTCGAAAAACTCGCGTCATTGAGAGACATACCAAGCCAAATAAAGTCTTATAAACTTTTTATATTTTTTTTTAATATCCATCTCAGATTCTTTTTTTTTTTTTTATTTTTTATAATCCTTCAATCTTTTTATTTTATCACCACATTTTCCAACAAACTTTTCTCTTCTATCTCCACATATCAATGCATAGCAAGAATATTTATCATCAAATGAATTCACAACCAATAATCTTTGAAATAAAAATAATAAATATAAATAAAAATAAAAAAATTATTTCATACATCTACCTTCACATAAAAGAAGTCATTTATTCTTTTGGCACAATTGCAACATGTACGCAGCGTGAACATTATTCTGGCAACGAATTGTCGACAGATAGCAAGCATTATATTATATATATACATGGGAAGTGACCCAAAACGCGTGTCTGTAAAGAAGTACGGCGCCAAGCGTATCAACAACCTTCATTCGTATGGCTTTGTACAGTAACCAAAAATTCTTCTTTCCTACATTACAACTACTGAACATTTCTTTTAAATCGATGCCAAGAATTTTGGCGGATATACGCCTGCTAGAATTAATTAAACATGCCCTTAAAACTTTTCACAGGATATTATTTTTAATTTAATTAATTTATAAACTCTTTTTATTATTTCTATCTCACGTTTTATATCATTTTCAATTTAATCTTAAACATTTTATTTAATACAATTACATACATAAATGTATATAGAATATAGATACATGTATAAATATCTATGTGTACACAATCATCCACTGAATAGCATGAGTGAGAACGTGGAGCTTTTAATATACAGTTACATCGATGACTCTTGAGAGCACATTGACATCATTATTCAGATTGATTTAAAAAATAGGCCAACCAAATCAAATGCACAACGATCTTCAGTTGTATATATTTATTAACATAAATAAAGTATATTTATATAAATAAAATACATCTTGTGTCTCCAAGGACGAATAATGATAATAAGAATGACAAAAAAAAATAAATAAATAAATTATTATAGTAACATTTTTCTTAGTGACAATTTTTATGAAGAATTCACATGGGAGAAAATGACAGGATGAAGAAGAAACTTCTTTTACTTAGACAACTGCAGGGTGTTCAGGTTTTTACATGCAGATACATCAACCACATTGCAATTTCACTCTCTTGGGAAAACATTTTTTATATGTATATGTATGTATATATTTATATTCGGTGGATATGGATACGATAAAAATAGAGGATTTGTCTCAGAGTTTCTCGATATATTTTCAGATATATTTCATGCTTCAGTATTTTGTCAATATGTGTCCCAATACAATTTGTTGTTTTATTTTTTTTTTTTATGTTTATATTTTATTTTTCTTTATACTTCAACCAGAGTAAATTATTATTTATATTCTTTGTTCTTATTCTAATATTTGATCAGTGTTTTTCATGTCATATTAGACGCATTGAATATTTGATGAAAGTGATATTAAAATAATGCAGAAAATTTTACTGAGAAAAATTGCCACTGACATGGATTATTTATGATTTTATTCGATCATTTTTTTAATACATTGAGCCAAAATATTTTATTATATTTTTGTTGTATTATTTGTTTTATATATTTATATTGTATATTATAATTGTTTCTTTATTTGTTTCAGGATAGATTTTATGCTTTTGTTTTTATTTCAACTGTGTGACATTTTAATTCCCTTCAAAATGAACTCTCAAAAGCAATTTATGCTTTGGTATTTTTTTTTCTTTTTTGTTCCTCATGTACTCTTGATTTTCTCGGTCTTTTTCTGGTACTTGTAAAATATGCGCGTCCCTGTTTAATGCTTTTAGTCTACTCCACAGAGAGAAATGACGAGACAGCTAGTAAAGGAAAAAGTCAAAAAGCTGCATTACCGCTTGCATACTCAATTTACTCGCTGTCGGTGTAGAGGGATGATAATAGTGAAGGGATGAATACTAAAAAAAAAAATAAAAAATAAAAATATATAAAAAGTGAAAATAAAAATGGGAAATCTCATTTTTTTTTTTCCTCCTTAGTTTCATATATTCCAAATTGCATAATGCCTGATAAGTCAAGCGTGAATGATGGAAGCTCTTTTTTTTTTTTTATCTGACGAATTGTAAATGGGGAAATATTTTCAGAAAATCCAATTTGAATAATACAATTGGACTATTTTTCAATTTTTTTTTTCTTTTTTTATACTTTGGATAGGAATATTTTCAGTTGGACAAAATGATTTGTACAACTTTTGTAAATTAGAATTTTACTCCATTTCAAATAGAGATCATACATATAAACATATATACATACATATTACTACGTATTTATATATGTTTATATAAATGATTATACATGTATTTACTACATTTTTACACATCTCTAAGTTTTGGGGTAGTCACAAATAGACCATCAATAATTTTCTTTATCCATTTTTCACATTATTATTATTATTAATAATATTATTTAAATTTTTTTGTAATTTTATTTTTCACTTTGCAGTTGTAGGCATGCACGCACGCAACAGAAGAAATACAATCCCGCGGCTGACAATATATCAACTATATTTTATTTATTTTATTTTTATTTTCGTTTATTTGTTCACATGTTTCATTTGTTCCTCTTTATTTATTCTCTTTTTTTTTTTTTAATGCATTATTGTTTTGTCTTTTCATATAAGTTATAACATTAGGCATACTAGTTACATACGATACAGTACATACATACAAATGCCCCGCTAATTATCGAATAACATACGCAATTTTTCAATATTACACTCCAATTTTTTTTTTTTTTTTCTTTTACAATTTGTATTCTCACTATCATTTATTTATTTTTTCCTCCTGGTAGTAACGTTTATGATTCATATACAGGGCACTCTTGTTGTATATGGTGATACGCAAAGCGCGCAATAATATTTTTCAATAAACGACATGATGAAAATAAAAATAATAATAAAACTTTATATAAATAAATTGAATTAAAATTATATTCACAAATTATCTACGCACGCTAACTTTGATATTACTGTGTTCTCTCTGACTATATTGATAGTCATTTTTAAAATCATCATGTGTACAATATAATAGAATTACACTCGACATTCAACGAGCCCGAAAAATACATTTTATTTATTTATCCATTTAATTATTTATCTTTCTCTTTAATTTTACCAACAAATTGTTTCAATTTATTTATTTACGATGTTGGCGAGAGATTATTATTTTTTGTTTCCTCTTCATTTGCATTCGCTATTCTTGTCATTAGAATAGGTCCCATAAATTCACAAAAAAAATTATTGATGTGTATATTATACACTTCGTTATAGAGTCAATGATAATATATATTATGTACAGTGGGCAGCATGCCGAGTAGATATAACATTGCGATAGTTCAAGTCACACTGTATAAGTCGTTTACATAATTTTTTTAAATTTTATTTATTTATTTATTTATTTTTTTTCAATCTAACCATAATTGACTCATCGGGCATATTACAATTGTTTTTGAATTTACGACTGGATTATTTAAATTTAAATTTTTTTTCAATGTTTCTATTTTTCTTTCATTCATCATAAATAAAATAAATTGAATTAATTAATTAAAATTTATCAGACAATCATTTAAAAATATTTTACTAAGTTTATGATAAATCCCTGGGTAATTCGTATATTCATTTGAAAGCTCTCACAATCTGTAGAATTTTCCGTCAGATGATTTTTAATTTCCAATAAATAAAAATATAAAAATTTTCAAAAATGCACCCGCTAACAATTTTTTATCTTTTACAATACACACAACCTTAAAGCATCACTTGTACCACCGCAATAAATTAATAATTATTTTCCATCAACATGATAATGATCAAAAGCTACGGGCGCCATAAATCAATGAACAACTCTCTATCTATAATAATAGTCAAGGGCCCGTTGACTTGTGCTTAGTTGTGACATGACACACCGGTGGATATTGAAGTGGAAAAGTTAAATTACAAAAAAAAAAATCCAGACGCTCACACCAATGATCAATACATTTTTTCCACACAGATTAAATCGATATTCAGCCTTCCGATGGCTTGGCAATCTTTGTCATCTCTATTTCCTATCGACAAACTTTACTGACGAATGTATGTCAATACATACACACACATACACACACACAGACATACACACAATTAATCACATATAACGACACCCGATTTAATAATCAGAACATGATATATTTCGGCTTTCCCAAAAAAACTCCCCGTAAAAATGAGCCAAAATGAATAAAAGGAGTTAAAGAAAAGAAGAAAGAATTGTGTCAAACACTAACTAGCCAGCGTTTCATTAAACACAAATCAGCGCAATGGTGTAATTTTGTGTTAATGTGTCTTGGTAGTTTTCTGATTATTTTTTTTTTTTTCTGTCATTTACTCCAATATATATTTTATTTTTGTTCGTGTGTTCTCATCTCGGCACGTTATCCATACGATTCGAGGATTGTAGCTATTTTTTTGTTTCAATCTTTAGCAATTGCAATTAGGATTCGAGGTATTTGGTGGTTGATCAGTGAGTCGTTGTCCCTTCGTTTGTCCTCCACCACCTGCCATCAATGTTGGATCATTGTCAAGTGACTCACTCATTTTATCACAAATGATATCTACCAATTGTTCAAATACCGCCTGTAATAAATTGTACACAGGTGAATTTTTTAAAATATTTATTGAGCAATAATAATGGGAATATTATTTGATAAAATAAATGGAATAGAAAATAAAATAAAATAAAATGAATATATTTTACCTTTACGTTAATATTTTCTTTGGCTGACGTTTCAAAGAACTGTACACCCAACTGGTCTGCCAATTGTTTGCCTCTTTCAAAACTAATGATCCTCTCGTCCTCCATATCGCACTTGTTGCCAACAAGAATCACCTGGGCATTGTCCCACGAGTATGTTTTTATTTGTGTAATCCAGTCTTGAACTGAATTAAAGGAGTCCTCGTTAGTTATGTCGTACATGAGAATGAAACCCATTGCACCTCTATAATAGGCAGTAGTAATGGTTCTATATCGCTCTTGGCCAGCTGTGTCCTGCATATTTCCAATTAAAACAATTCATAGGTTGTATTATCAAATATATTATCAGCACAATGTACATGTATGTATGTGGGTCTATAAATATATGTGACATTATCTACATGCTCTAGATACAATAGTATTCATCAATTATTATTCAATTCAATAATACAATAATTCAATGTATTGTTATAATAAATTAATTTTTTTTCTTTAATCATTTTTCATCATCAACTTACCCATATTTGTAGCTTGACTCTTTTGTCGTGTCTAAAAACCGTTTTGACTTTGAAATCAATGCCAACAGTGGAGACAAATGCCGATGAGAATGAATCGTCTGCATATCGAAATAAAAATGATGTTTTTCCAATAGATGAATTACCAATTATAAGTAATTTGAACATGTAGTCGAAATTTTGATCCGTGGCATCTTTCTGCCATTTTGGATCCTGTCCCGCCATCTGGAATAATTATCAATTGATAATAGAAACAAAATTATATATTTTCAATTAAATATTATAAATGTAACAATTATTTTGACAATATAATATTACAATTAATAAGAATAATTTTAGATAATTTTATTGAATTTAAGGTAAAATGTCAAGTTGGTGGATATTTATTTTTTATACCGGATTGTAATCCGGTGATGTTATTTCAACGATTGATATCATTCGTGCCATTTTAGTACGCATTTGAAAAATCGAATCTTTCACGGCCTGATCATCTGACCTCAGATTTTTTTTCTCTGACCACCACATATTTTTTTTTTCTTTACTTTCACTTCCTCCTGACCTAGTGCCAATAATAAAATCACCACAATTCTAATTAAATATCGATATTAATTCCTCCAATTACTAATAACTGATAACAAAACCCATGACATTTACAAATCAAATCGAAAAAATGAAACAAAAAAAAAGAAAATAAAAAACCCTTTGCATATCAATTTTCAACTACATAATAATTTAAATTTCTTTCAACAACTAGACAACGTAGCGGCAATACTCAAGTAACAAATACATACACCTGAGCACTTTTGAGACATTTGTTATCGCGCACTAGGCCTCGTAACATACACTGAGACTTTATCAAGTACAATTAGCGCGGTCACGTGACGCGCACTACATCGCAAACATATATATATTCAAATATATAAATATAAATTTATTGTCATCAGGTGGTGGGTAATAATACCCACACTGCCACGTTGAAATAACAAACAGCTATCATACTTTTACAAAATACCTGAAACAAACGTCGAAACATTTTCATTAATACAATCGACCGAGAACCTTCAGTCTATTACAAAGAAAAAAACTACATTAAAAATTAAATTCTTCATATACAACTATACCAAACTATAAATAACACACACATCCAATAATATCAAAGTCTATTTTCGTCATTTGATCTTTATTTTAATACTCCCCTGAACAGTAATAAATAATAATCCCATATAAATCTCATCAAATTTCCATTTAATTTAGTAAACCCATTTGAATATTTAATTCATGATTACATTATTATTATTCAATAATTGATAATCAATACAACGGAACGCCTTCAATTACCTGTCTACTTCTAGAAATGTAATTTAGATCGAAGCAAAAAAAAATGATGGGAGTATTCATATATAAAAGAATTAAAATGAATGAAAGTCAGAAGCTGTAGCCCATGTCAAGAGGCCATCATAAAATGTCTATACTTGTTCTTTTGCATTCAACTTCTATACAGTACACCGCCATTTCCTATATGTATACATATTCACCCTGCCATTCCGTGCGTTGTCGAGTCACTCAAGTTTCTCTATACATATAAAAGGGACAATAGTTTTCCCCTTTTGCGTGACACACTGCCCGATTTTCGGGAACATCTATAGATATCCTTTCATCCAATACTATGGTAATATATATACTTGCTTCCCTTCTTTCATTATTTTTTTTTTCACCATTCTTTGACTTCTGGAAGCTTGTTTGCATTCTACCCCACGACGCGTGTCAAATCAAATGCAAATTTGTCTACTCAACAGAATTGATTTTGTACTCTACTTTTTTTTATTGGTTTAATGGCAGGTAGATAAGGCAGTTAAGTAGAAAATTAATAGGGAAGAAAAAATCGATGAATAGGAATTGAAAAATAAAGAAAGAGAAATATATAGGGAACGTGAATAAATATTGGATAATTAATGAATGAACTATAAAGAGAAAAAAAATTAAAATTGTGGGAATATATTGGGGAATTATTTTGCAGTTGCGATGAATTGTTTTATCGGTGAAGGTAATGAAATAGCTCTTGATTATTGTGGTATAACCTTATGCAGTCAATCTGATTTATCTATAGATATACAAAATGCTATTATTCTTGCGAACGATGTCGTAAAACTCTTTCATGACAATGAAAATCAAAATGGGTTCGAGGAACTTGATTTTCGTTCATCCAAGTGTTTGAAAGTAGTGTTAAAATATTTTGCAATGGATTTAAATATGCACACTGAGAAAACAAATATATGTTGATCATATTTATTAATATATTATATTAATAATTAGTAGAATATATCAACTGTTGATTTGTAAATTAAAAGTGTGTTCTATAGTATTTTTCACAATAAAATATCAAAGCTTGATAAGCACTTTGATGCATATAATAATCTGCAATAAGAGATTAAAATGATAGTGACAAAATCTCAAGGTGACGGACGTGATTAAGACCCAATGGTCATTGAGGGGGAAACAAAACTTAGAATGTGAAAAGCAACGAGGACAAATTGAGAGAAACTGAGTAAGAGCGAGATAAAGAAAAAAGAAAAACGAGAACGGAAGCCACGAACATTGAGTTTATCGTATCGCGAATGTGTAGCTGATAAAAGTCTACAGATATAAAATAGAAAAATAAAATGAAATTCAGTCATGACTTGCAACCTGGAGAGAATTAAAAAGTAAAAAGGAAAAAAAATAATACAAGGGAGAAAACCTTGAGAATATAGTGTAACCTCCCCCGTCAGATGTGTGGCAAAATCGATAAGAGAAGGCTGGATACCAATGCTGTATATGAGAATCATCAACTCAATTGAACCACAAAAACGAATACGAAAAAACTTAATAACAAAAGAAGCTTCTAATGATCAACATTATTAAAAGCATTAAAATTGATTATCAATTTGTCGACGTTTTCTTATTCTTTTTCTATCGGAGAAGGGGCCAAATCTGTCAGAATTTAAATGACAGACAATCATCGACGGATCCATAACGTTGAGAGTTTTCATAAAATATCTACAAATATTTAATTATATAAAGCACAAGATAAAATAAAAAAGAAATAAATAATTCAAGTACGTATTAATAAAATTCACACCTGTCACTGTTATACCTCAAAGGGTGGACTCTCTCTGCTTGCAATCCAAGTGAATGCTTCAACAATCAGTTCGACAAATGACACCTACAAAAACAATTGTTTATTTTATTCAAATGAATGATTATAAAAATTTGTTATACTTGAAAAAAAATTTAATTTTCTTTTTTATTTATCACACACGTTTTATTCACAGTTATAATAGTAAGTGAACTAGTTGGCCTCAAGGTAAAGCGTCGTCGCACCACTGTAGCAAACACTACAGCTAGAATATCGACCATTTCGAAGAGACCCCCGCCCGTGCCAATCCCGGAATTATACTCTTATGCGCGTGCGTTTCCCCTCAACTCACGTCGCACAACCTCTCATCTACGAAATAGAAAGAGTTTTACGTCAAACAGCAACATCAATATATGTATATATGTATTTTTATAAGGATATATATGGACATTGTATGTTTTACCTGTATCATATATGCCTCTAGCTAACATTCATTTAATCGACAAAACGCCAACTTGTTGATCTTACACCATCAAAGACATTTTGTATTTTGCTTTTGGAGGTTATACTTTTGAGTTCCAACAGTTTATTGGTCCTGTAGATTATTTTGGGATCATTATTGTTTGTAGAGATAATAAAACCTATAATAAAGAAATTTGGATCAATTGTTTTAGTGTATAATTAATTGTTATTTAAATTGTGGAATTACTTGATTATGAATTTATTAGATAGATTATATTATTAGTGTGGATATTCATTTATATTCTATCTGTGTGATATTAGCTTTAGGTGAATCGATTTTCGATTTTTGATTATGATAAAGAAGTAGGTTTTTTGAATTACTTATATGGGAAAAAATTTTTTTTTGAGAGAATATCGTTATTATAGGACTGAGCATGCGCATTTGATGTGGAGCAAACTGTTTTACCGACATTTATTTACAATTGAAAAAGAATAAAAAATTTTTTATGTGATTGTTGTAAAAAAGATCTTGATGATATTTACTCGACTGAATTTTTTTTTGTATAGAAAAAGATTAAACATTTGAAGTATTTCATAGGTTTGAGTTTTGTATTTTCCAACGGTAATTCAAATCGTGAAAAAATATATCAAAGCCAGTAGAATGTTTAATAAATCGCCAAAGAGAGGCTCAAAATGTTACCCAAATTCTCCAAAACCTAAAACACGTAAAAGTAAATCATAAAATGAATTATATATTCCACATCTATTTACAAAGAAATATTAATTTTTTCAATCATAACCTCAAATTGAAATTTTATTAAATATTCTGTTATTCAGTTCAAGTTACGCCTAAACAAGAAGAAATATTACCAAAAAAAGAAGAACGTCCTGAAATAGTGGATCAATTGAAGCTCATTGAAAAACTTGGTCAACAATCTGATGGACAATTTTATTATATGATTTATGCTGTCGGACGGTCTTCAATTTTCTTCACTCCTTATGCTTTAAAGTATTGAATAGCATATACTATATCTATATATAATAAAAACCGTTTTAACTAAGTAGAGGTATTTTAAAAGTACCCCCGCTGACCTCTAACAACGTCCTGATGTAGACTTGTACCATACAAAGAAGTTAATCGTTCGTACATGACCATTAGTGCAAATGGCGTGACCCAGTACAGTCCTGACGAAATGACGTTCACTCCGTTGGACCAATGGAAAACAGAGTACAAGTATTATCTAGAACTTATGAAGGTGTTATTCCTGTTCCTTGTCAATGATAAAAGCTCTTGGACATGATAATAATGTATTCTTAATCATCCTTGAAGATAAAAACTTTTCGGTTATATCGAATATGGAAGACCTTTTACGTTTGGCGTAAAACGATAATACAAAAGAAATTTAAAAATGCCACCAACTATGTACAAGCTCATTTATTCATATGTGATTCAATACTTGGTGAAGCTTTAATAGAAATCAGAAGCTTGTCTAGTGTATTCTTTGATTATTCATTTATGGATGCAACAATTGTTCAAAATCTAACTTTATTTGATTTTTCTGAATTACAGGTGAAGAAAAAATGAACGTTTTTAAATTAAGAGAGTCAAAAAGTATGTTTATATATTGTATATTAATGATTTTAGTTAGGTAAATTGGAAAATGTTCGACGTAAATTGGACAAACTTCGTGAAGATGTGACAAATATTACGTATGAAGCATGTATTAAAGCCCTACATGAAGTTGGATATACGATTGATGATTCCAATATTACTATTGACCAAACTGCATATGGAAAACTTGGGAGATTAGCAACTGAATTTGAAATGCCTAATGACGATTTTTTACAGATGAGTTTCATTGAGCAAGTTTCAAAAAGAGAAAAGTGTCGACGACTTTCGTGGTATAAATTATTTTTTATATACAATAAATATTTAAATAAGAATATTGGAATTTATTTATATTTCTTGTTTTAATTTCAGCTTTCTACATTTGATTGATTATATTATAGTAGTTGTAATGCGTGATTTATTGGGAAATACTTACAGTGAGTTTATGACGATACTTGAAGGCCACACGAATTTCCTACCCAGCAAAGATCAATTATCTAATCCAGGAATGGATATTGTAATTGAAGATCCACGACCGAATAATTCACCTTATAAGGTATTCATTTGTAAATTCACGTGAATTAATAATTCAATTGTTCAATGACAATATTTTAAAAATAGTCTAATTATTTAAATGTATTTTCTTTAATTATCAGACTCCATACTTCAATGTTGATGTAATTTTGTCTAATGAAGGTAAAATTGTTTTGGATCCATCCAATGATGTATTTCAACATGTAATATCAACAGTTCGAAAAATGTGGGAAGAAAATCTTGATGGCATTAAGCCCTTATTGCTTGATTCACGTTTCCAATGTTTTACTCGGTGAAATAATTATAAATATTTATTTTGTAATTTGGTATAATATTTATTTCTTATATTTCTTTCATTTTATTAAGACCCATGATCAATCGAGAAATTGAGAAGTATCGACTTTGTGGCGATCCCCCACAAATTCTGGTTATTGTTAAAAATGACCCAATTATTCAGGAATATATCAAACAAGTGGAAGAGTTATTGAAATTGAATATGAGTCGTGTACGATATTATTGTCAACGATTTATTAATATAGAGGAATTTTATAATGAGGATAAAAAATTGAACCGAGATGTGATACAAAAAAACGAAAAATGCGATATATTCCGACAATGGTGTTCGCGATACAATGAAGAAGAAGAAAAAATTGAAGAAATTATAAATTTTCAACCAATTGGAATTTTTAATTTAATGTTGCAGCGATTTAAAGCAGAAGCCATCATTGCATTAAAAGAAAAACGAAATATCATCAATTCTACTGTGCCTGAGTATAATATAATATAATAAATTGCAATATAAATTATCAAAAATAAAATAGAGAAGTAGAAAAAAAAATGAAAATATGTGAAATTCTTTGTACAGAATTGGAAGCAAAAAAGTCAATGAACTTTTATCTGATGCATTAGAAGCAATAAGTTACCTTGGATCTGAACCATCTACCACTGAAGATTTTGTCAGTTACATCACGTTTGTTGATAAATCACAACAACGAGTTGAGAACATGGACGCCCGATTGGATTACATCAAAGAGATTTATGACATCATGGAGGAATATCATATACCAATTCCTGCCGAGGATTTTGCAAATTATTTAGTTAGTACATTGGCACAATTTTTTTTTTAATATTATTTATTTCTAGAATTATAAAAAATTAATTTCTATTCAGAAAATAAGTGTAGAATTAACGTCATTGCGATCAACTGTGGAGAAACGACACGAAGAACGTCAAAAATTAATCTCAAAATTCAATGAACACCTGGAGAATGATATTAAAAATTTAATAGAAGATATTTCGTTGATAAATAATCAAGCCACGGTAAAATTTATCTAAATTACCCTAAACCTTTGTATTAAATAAAATTTATTCAAATTATATATAAATAGGAATTCTGGCTGATAGCCGCTGATAGCAATGCAGAAAATTGCCTTGAAACCCTTCGGAATCTGACTAAAAAAATGGAAAACTTAACTCAGCAGGCGAATACATATCAAGGACATCAAAAAAATTTTAAACTCGAAGTAATTCGTTTAGACATCTTGGATCAAGTGACAAATGAATTGCGTTTACGTTCTCTCTTATGGGAGAGTGTTGATTCATGGGCAGCTGCAGTGAAAACTTGGTACAATTGTGATTTTAATTCATTAAACGTTGAAGAAATGACGAATATGACAGTGCGTTATGCAAAGTATATAAATCAATTAGAAAAAGGTTTAATGAAAAATGATATTGTACCTAAACTAAAAGAAGACATTGAGTTGATTCGCGATAAATTGCCAATCATCAGTTATCTGAGAAATCCCGATTTGAAATCACGACATTGGATAAAAATACAATCACTGTTGAATTATAAATTTACTCCAGAAACATGTGTTACATTAAGTCTCCTTGAGAGTCTTGGTGCTTTTATTCATCCAGAAGAACTCATGGAAATTGCAGCTGCTGCTACATCTGAAGCAAATCTTGAAAACATGTTGAATAAAGTCCAAACAATGTGGAAGAGTTTAGAATTTATTGTATTACCTCATAAAGAATCGAGCGATATATTTGTCCTGGGAAGTCTTGAAGAAATCCAAGCTGCATTAGATGAGAGTTATATTATTGTTCAAACAATCGCTGCATCGCGTCACGTAACACCCATTAAACCGCGCTTGGATGAGTGGATAAAGCAATTGGAGCTTTTTGCCATGACTATGGTAATTGAAGGTTATGTATAATATATAATTTCCTTATTGATATATTGGTATTTCAATATTGCAATTAACGATGTATTTCAGGATGCCTGGCAATATTGTCAACAGCAGTGGATGTATCTTGAGGCAATATTTACAGCTCCGGATATTCAACGTCAACTTCCGCTTGAAGCAAAGCTTTTTATTAAAATTGACAAAGTGTGGAAAGATATTATGAGAAAAACAGCGAAAGTACTGTCAAGCGATTAATTTATTTTGAATACATAATTATTCATGCATAAATAATTGGAATATTGTTACGAGTTAATAATTTAATTTACTATCTAGATGCCATTGGCAATGGTGTCTTGTACACAACCAGGTCTTCTGGAACAGCTTCAAGAAAACAATAAAAATCTTGATGAAATTATAAAATGCTTGGAAGCATATCTCGACACAAAGCGCATTGCGTTTCCTCGATTTTTCTTTCTATCCAACGATGAACTTTTAGAAATTCTTGCACAAGTATAATTATAATTAAAAATTACATCATTTTCTTTTTTTATAATAAAAATAATCATTTTTTTGTGTTTAATTAGACACGAAATCCTCATGCTGTTCAAAGGCATCTTCAAAAATGTTTCGACGCAATTTATCGATTGGAATTTGGCGCAGCAGCAGCTCCAGAGGCATCAGAAAAAACATCAGCTGTCTTGACAACTGATATATTAGCTATGATTTCGCCCGAAGGTGAAAGAGTTAGTCTTGGAAAAGGTTTAAAAGCCCGCGGCAATGTTGAAAACTGGTTGAGCAAAGTTGAAGAATCCATGTTTATCTCATTGAGACGAAGAATGAAAGCTGCTATTGGTGATCTAGAGACTCGTGGAAGACAGGAATTTATTGCAACTCATCCATCGCAAATTGTTCTTACTGTTTCACAAATATTATGGGTTCGCAATGTTCATCACATTCTTGAGGACGCTCCAAATACGGATATAGCGATGCGAACTTTTGAACAAAAATGTTATTCTGTAATTAATTGATTAATTAATTCATTTTATTCATTTATTTATTCTTCATTTATCAAAATTTGAAAATTTAATTATTTTAGGATCTAAATCAATTGGCGGGAATGGTGAGAACTGAATTACCACCACTAATTCGTGATGTAATTATCAATTTAATTACAATTGACGTACATGCAAGAGATATCGTGACGTCGCTGATAGATCATGAAGTCTCATCTAGGTATAAATAAAATTAATCAAAACATCATTTGCTTACCAACATCTGATTTTAATAATACAAGAAAAAAATACGTTGGTGTAGCTCAAGTTTCGAATGGATAAAAAATTTACGTTACTATTGGGAGCAAGAAGTCGATAATTGTTTAACACGAATGAGCAATGCTGAATATCTTTATGGTTATGAGTATTTAGGCGCACAAAGACGACTTGTAATTACTCCATTAACTGATAAATGTTATTTGTGCCTTATGGGAGCTCTTCAACTTAATTTAGGTCATGCTTAATTCACTGACAAATAATAATCGCCCAAGAAGTATTTATTGTAAAATTAAAAAGAAATTCATTTAATTTGATAGGCGGAGCCCCTGCTGGCCCAGCAGGCACTGGAAAAACTGAAACGACCAAGGACTTGGCGAAAGCTCTCGCTATCCAATGTGTTGTATTCAATTGCTCTGAAGGTCTTGACTTCAGAGTAAATATCCACATTCAATCGATAATTTCCTTAATTTAATTGCATTTTTTCAGTAATTGGTGTTTAATTATTTAACTGATACCCACGTATGACCTTTATTAATAGATGATGGGAAGATTTTTCTCTGGTCTTGCAACATCTGGAGCATGGTGTTGCTTTGATGAATTTAATCGAATCGATATTGAAGTATTATCGGTAATTGCACAGCAATTAATTACAATTAAAAATGCAAAAGCTGCACGAGCTAACGAGTGAGTTATTATTGAATTAATATTTATCAAATTTCCCTTGACTTAAAATCACACATGAATTTTTAAATATTTATTAATTATAAATTTTTAAATTAATAGGAATATTTTTAATGTTATTTCAATTTAGATTCATGTTCGAGGGTCGTGTTATTAAACTTGTGATGTCATGCGCGACTTTTGTTACAATGAATCCCGGTTATGCAGGTCGTACGGAACTTCCAGACAATCTTAAATCACTGTTCAGACCAATAGCTATGATGGTTCCGGATTATAGTAAGATTTTAAAGCAAAATTAATTCTGTAGACTTATTTTTAAACAAAATTCTTTCACTGTGTAATATTGTTGTGTTTTTTTATTTTTAAAGGACTAATTGCTGAGGTAATATTATACTCGGAAGGATTCGAATCATCCAAACAGCTTTCAATCAAAATGACATTGATGTACACGTTATGTAGTGAACAATTGTCACAACAGGATCACTACGATTTTGGAATGCGGTAGAGATAATTCGGAATAATCATTTCAACATTGGATTATTTATTTTTTGTTTTTAAATTTTATTACAGAGCTGTGAAGACTGTTTTAGTAATGGCAGGAAGCCTTAAGCGGGAAAATCTTGATAAAAATGAAGAAATTGTACTCATCAAGGCATTGAGAGATAGCAATTTACCAAAATTTTTATCAGACGATGCAGATTTATTTCTGGCAATTTTAGCGGATCTTTTTCCTAATATTGAAATACCTGATGATCCTCATGGAATATTTGAAGAAACTATTGTCTCAGTAATTGTCACGCATATCTATAAAAGAATTAAATAATAAATTAATTATTAATTTAATTTTTTTAACAATTTGATTATTCAGATAATGACGGAAGCTAAATTGCAACCAGAGAATTCATCTATACGAAAAATAATTCAATTTCATGAAACATTACGCGTGAGACATGGAGTAATGTTGGTGGGTCCAACTGGTGCTGGAAAAACGACAATACTTCGTGTAAATAAACAAATTTATTTACAAATAATTTTTCATTATTATTTTTACTGATGAAAATAATATTTTATATTTATTTCTAGACGTTATGTGATACGTACACTCGTTTACATGAAATAAAAGTGCCAGGGCAATTTAATAAAAGAGTTAATATGTATGTGCTGAATCCAAAAGCCATAACAATGTCTGAGCTTTATGGTGAAGTTGATATTTTTTCTAATGAATGGCGAGACGGTTTGCTCGGTGCAATAATTCGTTCTGCATGTTCAGCTGACACTGATGATCATCAATGGGTTGTCTGTGATGGCCCGGTGGACGCACTTTGGATTGAAAATATGAATACCGTTTTGGATGACAATAAAATGTTGTGTTTAGCTAATTCAGAGAGAATTAAATTTACTCCCTATGTTCATATGATATTTGAAGTGATGGATTTAGCACAAGCATCGCCGGCAACTGTTAGCCGTTGTGGAATGGTTTATGTTGATTCGTCAGAGCTCGGTTGGATGCCATATGTTAAAACTTGGTTAAGTAAATTACCGGATAATCTGCAAAATCCAGAAATAACAAATTTAATTTTGAAATTATTTAATGATTATGTCGAAGATGGGTTGGCATTTTTCAAGAAAAGTTGTGACCATGCAATATCACAGGTTATATTCTGTCTTCTTTCATTTTTTTTTTTTTTTTCATTTTTTATTTCAGATATAAATTATTAATAATCATTTATAATTATTTTGTCCAGGTCGACATTAGTAAAGTGAATATGGTGTGTAGTCTTTTGGAAAGTATTTTGATTGAACCAGGTGCTATTAATAAAAATTTGGAAAAATCACGATTATCAGTATTTATTGTTCAATCATTCATATTCTCATATATTTGGGGAATTGGTGGTAATATTATTGATGAATCTCGTGAGATATTCGACGTTTTTGTGTCCAACCAATTTGAAAAAAATCCAGATGCGAAGTATATATAATTTGAAAAGTTTCATTTGTATTTTTTGAAAAATTAAAAAAATATATGGATATTTATTGAATTCTATCAGATTACCGTCATCTGGTGAGCTGTGGAATCTCTTCATGAATGTGCAAAGTCGTCGAATGGACTTGTGGATTAAGCTTATGCCTCCTTTTACTTACGATGGCCATCAGCCATTTTTTGAAATACTCGTGCCAACAATTGATACTGTGAGATTTGGTTATATCATTGAAAAAATGATAAATGTAAAGAAACCAGTGTTTATTACTGGTGCAACTGGTTTGTATCATAAACTATTTGAATAATATGCTATTATTAATTTAATTATACACCTCCAATATGATAAATATTTAGAAACACTGTGTTATTATTTTTTTAATCAACAGGTGTTGGGAAATCCGCAATTGTCAAAGTTGTGTTGAACTCTCTTCGTGAATCAGGCTTATGGGTGCCAGTAACATTTAATTTTTCGGCACAAACAACTAGCAAACGAATTCAGGATATTATCGAGCTTAAATTTGAGAAACGAAAACGAACATTATTGACTCCACCAATTGGCAAACGTGTTTGTGTTTTTGTTGATGATGTCAATATGCCACGATTAGATACTTACGGATCACAGCCACCAATTGAACTTCTCAGACAAGTATTGGATTTCGGTGGCTTTTACGATCGTGATAAACTTTTTTGGAAAACTATAGAGGATATGGTTTTAACAACAGCATGTGCTCCGCCTGGTGGCGGTAGAAATCCAATGAGTCCACGGTTTATGAGGCACTTTGGAATGTTAGTTATTCCAACACCAACTGAGACCTCATTAAGAGCAATTTTCAAGTGTGATTTCGTTCTAATTGAACACATTAAAATAAAAAAAAAGAGAGACAAAAATGCCTCAACATTTTTTACTATGTTTTTTCTTTTTATTTTTTAGATCTATTGTACATGGATTTTTGGCTTTCAATGAATTTTCTCAAAGTGTGTCAGAGATCGGGGATCAAATAGTTAATGCAACTGTCGATATATATAATCGGATTGCGACAGATCTTCTTCCAACACCCGAGAAAAGTCATTATATATTTAATCTTCGTGATTTATCAAAGTGCATTCAAGGAATAATGCAATCTGATCCTTCATCAACGCGTAATATCAAACAAATGCTGAGATTATTTTATCACGAGTGTCTGCGAGTATTTCATGATCGTTTAATTGACGATAATGATAAAAATTATTTTTATCAACTTCTATCACAAATATGTTCACGTACATTCGGTGATGAGGTCATATCAGTGTCATCAAATAATACGGTTGAGCCACCACAACTATTCTTTGGTGATTTTATGCAATTTGGGGCGCCAATGGAATCGAGAATATACGAAGAAATAACAAACATTGAAAAAATGAAAACTATTCTTCAGGTTTGTGCTCCATTGATATTTTAATTCATATAAAAATATGACTTGATAATTTTTTTTATAGGATTATCTTGATGACTATTGTATGATTGCAAAAAAAGAAATGAAACTTATATTCTTTATGCACGCTATTCAACATTTGTGCAGACTAGCGAGAATTTTACGATCAGAACGGGGACACGGATTACTTGTGGGTGTTGGTGGAATGGGTAAGCAAAGTTTGACCCGATTGGCATCGCATCTCAATGGATACCCGTGAGTCATTTTCAATATTGCATTTGTATTAAATTCCAATACATCACACAAGATAATTGAATTTTTATTTAATTATTACAGGTGTTGGCAGATTGAAGTTATTCGTGGTTATGATATAAATTCTTGGCATGCAGATCTTCGTACATTTTATTTTAAATCCGGTGCATACGCCGAGGACACGACATTCCTATTTACTGATACGCAAATTGTCACCGAGGAATTTCTTGAAGATATCAATAATACTCTTAATTCAGGTTCACTGAAATAATTGATGATAAAATGATTTATTCAAAGTGACAAAAAAATCAAATAAATGAAATTATATTTTAAGGTGAAGTGCCAAATCTATATGAAGATGATGAATTGGAGAAAGCAATAATTGCAACGAGACCAGCAGCTAAATCTGCTGGAATACTTGAGGGAAATCGTGATGAAATTTATGAATATTTTATCAGTAGAGTAAGAAATCATTTGCATTTAGTACTTTGCATGAGTCCTGCTGGTGATGCATTACGGTTTGTGCTCTTACTCATATATATATCGTGTTGTATTGTGTGTACTTTTACCTCATTGTTATTATGTATCAAATGGGATCGATAACTATTGTGTGTGCTCTGAATAATCCCCGCAGACGCCGATGTCGCATGTTTCCCTCACTGGTTAATTGTTGCACCATCGATTGGTTTACAAAGTGGCCGAACGATGCATTGCTGTCGGTCGCACAAACTTTTATCGTTCCAAGTATTACTGATGACATTAATAAAGCAACGCCTTTAGTGTCTGTTTGCGTTTTGATGCATGAAGTATGTAAACTGCGACGATCAATAGCAACTTTATCGTCGAAATATTAACAGAAATGAATTTTTTACTATTTTTTATTTTTTATTTCAGAGCGTTGAAGACATGACCAAGCGATATTTTATGGAAATGGGTCGTCGCTTTTACACGACCCCGAGCAGTTATTTGGAACTACTCAAACTGTATTCCATAACATTAGAGAGAAAAACAAAAGAAATTATATCATTGAGGAGTAAAATTAATAATGGATTAAATGTCAGTTAATTTTCTCACAATTCTAGTTAAAAAAATCAGACATTAAATTTTCATCTTTTTTAGAAACTTTATGAAACGAGGGAAATGGTAGCAACGATGAAAAAAGAACTTATAGTCTTGGCGCCGGAGTTAAAAACAAGTTCTGAAGAAGTCACAAAACTAATGAAAGTTGTAGTAAAACAGCAGGGCGAGTGTGACAAAGTTCGGGCAATTGTTGCTGATGATGAGGCCATTGCTAAAGTAAAACAAAAATACGTTTCCGGATGCAAAACAAAAATAAATATATATATTTTTTTCTTCCATTATATTTTATTAAGGCGAAAGCTGATGAAACAGCAGTTCTTGAAGCTGAAGCAAGAAAAGATTTAGAGGCAGTAATGCCAGCATTAGAGGAAGCACAAAGAGCTCTAGAGTCGCTCAATAAAAATGACATAAATGAAATTCGTGTATTCAATAAGCCTCCACACCTAGTGCGTTATGTCATGGAAGCTGTTTGTTTACTTCTCGGCACAAAGTACATTAAATTATCATTTATTACATGATTAAATGAGTAATTAAAATTTTGTTCCATCTCAGAACCGATTGGCCTGCAGCGAAGCTCGTATTATCAGACGTTCACTTCCTCGATCGTTTGATAAATTATCCAAAAGATAATATTAATGAAAAATTATTGAAAAAACTTCAGGTGTACATAAATAACCCAGAATTCGTTCCGAATCTCGTGGCGAAACAGAGCAAAGTTTGTAAATCAATATGCATTTGGGTACGTGCAATAGACGGATACGCTAAAATCTTTCGGGTCGTTGAACCGAAGCGCATCAAGTAAAGTCTTACAAGTCAATTCAATTCGCTAACTAATATACATCAATAATTCCCAATATCTTCTGTCTTTTTTCAGATTACAACATGCACAAGATGAATTGAAAACTATTCAAAATGTCGTCGATACAAAACAAAAAGAATTGCTCGATGTGGAGAATAAAATTTCTCAATTACAAAAACAGTATGACACAGCGTTGAAACATTTGAAACAGTTAGAGTCAAGTATTGCATTGAGTGAAGCAAGATTAAGTAGATCGGGACGTTTGATAACCGCTCTATCGGATGAACAAGAACGCTGGGAAGAATTAATGAAAGGATTTGAAAATAAAATTACCAATCTCATTGGTGATTGTTTAATTGCAGCCGGTGCACTTGCTTATCTCGGTGCATTTACACAATTATACCGACAAAATCTTTTCGATATGTGGTTGGAAAAATGTAATAGCGAAAACATCACCATCACAGAAAATTTCAGTCTTATTGGAGCTCTCGCGGATCCATATCAAGTTCGTATATGGAATACTTTTGGTTTGCCGAGGGATCAAGTGAGTACTGAAAATGCTTTACTAGTTACTCAAGCAAGACGATGGCCACTGATGATTGATCCCCAAGAGCAGGTTTATTTTCTAGTGTTAATATTTATCATTGGAGAATTAATCATTTTCTAAAATTCATTCTCAATTTGTCTATAGGCTTATCGATGGATACGTAATATGGAATCGGTGAATAATATTAAGTTCTGTGAGATGACGGATTCCAATTTGATGAGAACTGTGGAGAGTTGTATAAGGCTAGGATTGCCGATATTATTATATAATGTGGGAGAAGTTTTGGATCCAAGTTTGGAGCCGGTGTTATTGCAGCATACATTCGTTCAGGTAAAGTAAATTGTTTTATTAATTATTCATGTAGTATTTAATTTAATTGTTTGATGTATCCATAGGGCGGGAGATTGGTCATTCGAATAGGAAATACAGATATTGAATATGAACAAGGATTTAAATTGTATATTACAACTAAAATTGCAAATCCTCATTATCTTCCTGAGATTTGCATTAAAGTTACGATTGTTAACTTTACTGTAACACCATCTGGCCTTGAGGATCAATTATTGGCGTTAGTATTGATGAATTAGATTTATGTATATTTTTATTTATTACAATTAATATTTATAGTGATGTTGTAAGATTGGAAAGTCCAGATCTTGAAAAAATACGTGATGATTTAGTGACAGCAATAAATTCAGATAAAATTCAATTGCAAAAACTTGAGGATAAAATTTTGTCGATGTTGTACAGTTGGAGTGGAAATATTTTGGATAATGAGGAGTTAATTGAAAGTTTAAATAATAGTAAAGAAACATCGGCGATTATTGCAACGAGACTTATTGACTCGGAGAAAACTGAAGAAAAAATATTGATTCAACGTGAAGTTTATCGTTCAGTTGCTACTCGTGGATCAATTTTATTTTTTGTAATAGCCAGTCTCAGTGATATAGATCCCATGTATCAATTTTCTCTCAAGTATTTTAAACACGTGAGTAAAAAATGCATTTATTTGAAAAATTACATTCAGAGTATAATGAATTAATTTTATTTCAATACCATATTTTTTGCAATTTTTGTTTTTTTTTTTTTTTTTTTCAGATATTCAATAATGTCATAGAGACCAGTACAAAAAGTCGTAATATTGAAACTCGTCTTCAAATTCTTTATGAAGAAATTACTCTATCAATTTATTTGAATGTTTCACGTGGGCTGTTTGAAAAGCACAAACTCGTATTGAGTTTTATGTTTAATTTGGCTATTCGTATGAATAATAAAACCATAACGTCATCACAGTGGAATTTTATTCTTCGTGGTCCAGGAAAAATTGAAACAGTAAACTATAAATATTTATTATTCAAAAAATTTTTAATTAAATTTATTAAAACAATAAATGAAAATATTATTTCAATTTATATCGATCAGACGAAGAAACCAAATTATTCAACATTGAGCGATTTGATGTGGAAATCTGTAAATTATCTCGATGAAAATTTTCCAAATTTCGCTGGAATTTCTAAAGATGCACTTAAAAAAATTAAATTAACTTTGGGATATATGGAAGAGGTAAAGTAACATACTTAAATATACACATCATAATGAATTATAAATATTTATATTCCCTATTCCTTTATAATATCCAGGAAATAAATGTACTTCCCGATAATAATGAAAATGCCACTAAAGATTGGAATAATTTATTAGATGACATGGAGAAATTAATGCTAATAAAATCTTTAAGAGAAGACAAATTAATTTTTGGCATTACAGCATTTATTAAAAATGATCTTGGCAAAAGTTTTGTCGAGCCTGATGTCATATCTCTGAGTGAAATGTTAGCGAAGATATCCAATAAAATAAATATGGATCCATACACACAGTTAATCAAAAAATAAATCTAGTTTTTATTACAGATTCCAAAATACGTCAAATAGCACACCACTAATATTCGTTCTTAGCACAGGCTCCGATCCGTTTGGTGCTTTTATAAAGTTTGCTAACGAAATGGGATCTGCGGATAAATGTAATTCAATTTCTTTGGGTCAAGGTCAAGGGCCAATAGCAGAAAATTTAATAAAAGACGGTTGCACTAAAGGTCACTGGATTTTTCTACAAAATTGTCATCTCGCTACATCATGGATGTCAACACTTGAGCATTTAGTTACAAATATTTCTGAAAGCGAAAATATACACACAGATTTTCGACTTATTTTATCATCAATGCCAAGCTCTACTTTTCCAATTTCCATTTTGGAAAATGCTGTAAAAGTCACGAGTGAACCACCAAAAGGAATTAAAGCTAATATGAAACGTATTTTATTCGATATCAATCAAAATTTTTTTGAAGAAAACGGTATGTGTAATCAAGACTTTTATTTTTTCATGCTAAATAATAAGTCGTAAATACAAATGTATAAATAAAAATTGATTTTATAGATTTGGATACAAATTGGCGTATGATGATTTTTGGAATATGTTTTTTCCATTCAATTATTCAAGAACGAAAAAAATTTGGTCCACTTGGCTGGAATATATTATATGATTTTACGGATAATGATCGTGAATGTTGTCTTTTAAATATGAAAATGTTTTGTGAGCATGGGAAAATATCGTGGAATGCGCTTACTTATACTACTGGTATAGATAATACTAATTTAATCAATTAACGATAACGCGGTAAAATCATAATGGTTTATTTCATAAATCTAGGAGAAATTACTTACGGTGGAAGAATCACTGACAATTGGGATTTAAGATGTTTGAAGACCATTTTAGACAATTTCTTTTCCCCAAAGACACTTGAAGAAGGTATATCTTCTTAATTATACCAATATTAATTAAACTAATTCCATATTTAACTCATTTCTACTGATATTCGTAGACTATATTTATTCACCGTCTGGAATATATTATCCACCAAGATTTCAAACTCTTCAAGAGTACATTAATTTTGTAGAGACATTTCCTCTGATGGAAGAACCGGAAATTTTTGGAATGCATGAAAATGCCAACGTCACTTATCGAGTATGATCAATTTATTCCTGTTATTTTGTTGACTTCTTGAATTGATATATTATTGAATTAAATAATATGTATTATTAATAATAATTATAATAATTATTAATAATATTTGTATTATTAAACAAATAATAATTTCATATAGCTGAAAGAAACACAAAACGTTATAAATACCATTTTGGATATTCAACCGAAAATCGATGCGGGTGTTGAAGAAAAATCCAAATCAAATATGGTCTACGAAGCTGCACAAATGATCATGGATCGAATTGCACTTGAGATAGATCCAGATCAATGCAATCCAAATCATTATAAAGTGAAACAAAACTGCTACAATATTTTCTTCATTACAATTATGCATTTAAGAGTTTTTATAAAATTATTTCATTCCACAGAAAGATTCTGCTGGTCGATTACCTTCACTCACAACAGTTCTTCTACATGAAGTCGATAGATACAATAAATTACTGATGAAAATTCATGTCTCGATGGAAAATTTACAACGCGCTATTAAAGGATTCGTTGTAATGTCGGATGAATTAGAAAGTGTATTTAATTCTCTTATGAATAATCAAGTGCCAAAATTGTGGCACAATGTCAATGTGTATCCTTCATTGAAGAGTCTTGGCCTATGGATACGGGATTTAGAACTTCGAACAGACTTTATAAAAGTATTAATAATATTAATTAACTCCTCTTTTTAACCATTGATTTTTATTTGAAATTTTAAAATACTTATGGTGGTATGTATTTAGACATGGTTAATGAACGAGCAGCCAATTTCTTTCTGGATTTCTGGATTATCGTTCCCGCAAGGATTCATTACCGGCGTTCTTCAAACTCACGCACGACGATACAATATTCCTATCGATTTTTTGAAAATCGATTATGAAATAACAAACACTATATTAAATCAAGAAGAAATAGAAAGTATTCACGTAACAAGTAAAAAAGAGGTAAAAAAATTGTTTTTTCAATCCTAATAAAAAAAAAATTCAAACAAAAAAATTAATTATTTTCTCATAAAATAAATAAATTAATTTATAATTTTCACAAATTCAGAGTCCTGAACTGTATAATAATTTATCAACCCCTAATGATGGAGTTTTTATACATGGATTGTATATAGACGCCGGAAAATGGGATTTTGATTTTATGGTGCTTGTTGATGCATCAATAGGTAAACTTGTAATCATTAATAACTATTAAATATTAATACATTATTATTTAAATAATCTATTTTCTGAATAAATTTCAGGTGAATTGAATCCTCCATTACCTATTGTCCATATTATTCCTGTATTAAATCTACCTGAAGATGATCAACGTTACGTGTGTCCATTATATAAAACAGGAATACGTGCAGGTGTTCTATCAACAACAGGCCACAGTACTAATTTTGTTATTTCCGTATTATTACCGTCATCACGAACTCAATCATATTGGATACTAAAAGGAACAGCATTGTTAATTCAAATAACTAACTAATATAATGTTTAACATATCAAAGTAATAATAAAATACAAACATATCTAATAATGCAACGTATATTTATCTTTTATTTTACTAGGAACATTTCTGAATTTTCCAAAAGATAATTATAATAATAAATAGCACTAAATAAATAATTAGTAAGAAAAAAAAAATAATACCCATTTTGTTTGATCTATCAACGTATCGATATTTTTTGATAATGTTGCGAAAAAAAAATATATATATATAATTGAAATTAAAAATATATTAAGCTAAATACGCAGAGCAGGTACAAAATTAATTTGTGCGATTAAATAAAGATAAAGGAAGAATAGAAGAGAGAGCAGAAAATTAAATTTTCAATAAAAATAAATCAAAGATCACTGAGAACATTAATAAAGCTACGGCAGTTAAGATAATTCTCTTCGCTTTCGATAAATATTTCTTGCATGGTATCGACAATCCTCTTCATCAATAGCCCACATCATCAGCATGTAAATTGTGAGAATAGATGCAAATAAAAAACGATCCATTCTGCGAGAAAATAAATAGTATTATTAATGAAACAAAAAAAAGGATAAATTATATAAAATAAAAAATTGTATACATTTTATAATCATTCAGAGAAATCACTTACGTCATGTACGGATGTATCCAAAGTATCATGAGGAATCCAGTGAAACTTGGATGTCGCATGTGAGCAAGATATCGTTGATATTCTTTCGACTTTGTTGCCATTGGACACGGACGACCGGATATTTTATAATAAACTTGTTTCAGTCCAGATAATTCAGCGATATCAAGCATGATACAACCGCTATATATTACGAACCAAGCAAAAAAATGGCAAAATGTAAAAAAAAACCATGAGCTATTATTAGCCATTGTATCTACGTTCCAAAATGATACCCATGGTACTGGTTGCCAATTTATTATTAAAAAATGTAATACACCTGCACTAAATATATTGTAAATACTTCTTTCCAGATCTGGTAAATGTAATTTTTGATAAATATTTTTTATAAAATTACACGACATGAGAGAGTGTTGCAGCATGAATAAACACATCAAACATGTATTTATCATTAGCTTCCATAGAATTGATAGTGCCAAATTATCCTCTGGAATGCGATAAAGAAAAAAATATATATAAATTATTTAATTATACAGTTGGGAGAATTTTTTTTTAGAATATGTAACAGATATATCGTCATGAATTTTACCTGTAATTTCATCGAGCATTGCCTTGTATTTTTCATTATGGTTTGATGTGAAATGCATAAAATTATAAAGCACGTGAAAAGTATACAGAAAGCTACCACTGCTGATGACTAGACCAACAACATTAAATATCATCATCATCGTTATAAATATAATTGAATACAAATTTTATTTTCATAGAAAAATAGAAAATCACTGGTCACATCAGGCACATTTAGTATGTATAAAGAATTTAATATTTATAGCCTAAGAAAATAATTTTCTATCTGTACATTTATAGTTGCGATTCAAAATAATACTCTACACTAACGAAAATATACTCTATACTAAACTAAACTGTAATATAAACAGATATATCAGGAATATTTGTGATATCATCGTCAACAGATCGTCAACTTTTTATGTAATAACAAAATTTTATTCATGACTCGATGTGAATTTGACATATTTACATAAATAATAAACTTTAATAAAATAAATAATTTATTTCTAATAGTAAATAGTAATTATATATACATAGAACACAAAAACTTTGCAATCCTGCAAAATATTTATGCACAAAAATGTCCATGTAAAGTTTAGTGTTTTTTTTTACCGCAAGAGCGTGCTAGTTACACAATTGCAATTTTAAATTACATATTACATACGCATTTGTGTATGTTCAATTTGCTTTTACTCCAACACAAATATACTGATTCATATATGTATAGTGTATATTACATATATACTTTGTATATAAATGCGTACATATGTATGCGCATCATATATAGTCAGGTCAAAATAAAATGGCCGACTTGGGGTTTATCAGCTGCTAACGGCGCGGCGCTCATACCATTGCTCTGATGTCTTCCCTCTGTATATTAAGACTCGTTGAGCAAAAATCAGGCGCTCGTGCCGTGTTTAGTTCATTATCAAAATATTCATTAATAATATACAAACACAATAATTAATATATAAGCATAAAAAGCTTTATAACAAGTATAATTGATATTAGAATTAAAGTCAAGAGCAATTTGACGTCATCGCATTGTCGATCAGTGGTTATAAATTTTTCTTAGTTCTTTTCACCAACGTTATTATTGTATTTATAAATTCCACTTTATTCGTGTGCGTTGTGCATGTGTAAATAAATGTGAAATACTTGTTCTTTTTTTTTTTTTTTTATGCAAAAAAGCAATATACATATATATTAATCGTAAAACAATGGATTACGTTTTAATAAAAGACATACGACCTGGACAAAAAAACATAAATGTAGTTTTTATTGTGCTTGAGGTTGGTCATCCTACAATCACTAAAGAAAACCGCGAAGTTCGAACTTTCAAAGTTGCTGACACTAGTGCATGTATGAATGTATCAATTTGGGATGAACCTGGACAATTATTAGTTCCTGGTGATATTGTCAGATTAACAAAAGGTTATGCATCAATTTGGCGACAATGTCTCACGCTTTATTCTGGAAAAAATGGAGACATACAAAAAATTGGTGAATTTTGTATGGTAATAAATGAACAATTAAATATGAGTGAACCAAATCCAGCACTTTCACAACAAATTATAAATCAAAGTGGTTCTGGATCACCGGGTAATAATATTAATAATTCCATTACGAATAATGGAAATGCTAATAATATTGTGGGAACACCACGACAACCATTGGTAAGAGATGAATTAATTTTTATATTTTTTTATAACTGATATTATGTTTAAATAATTGAGATATGAGATAATTAATTTATATTTATTTTATACAGACAATTCAAAGTAATGCAACGCCACCAGCAGTTGTGCCGCCACCAGCAGCTGCAGTAGCAACAACAGCAACGAGTAGTTCAACAAAAAGTGGAAACGGTGGTGGTTCAACAGGACTTCCTGGTGGATCTACAAGATTTACTGGTGATACTCCAACTAAAAATACCACTACTGGTAAAAGTAATACACGAGGTAGAGGTAGTTACAGAAATGGCGGTAGAAGTGAACGTAGATAGCACTACCATTTATTAAATTCCATTGTAAAAATTGTTTAATGAATATAATTTTTTCGCGTCATATGTATGTAATATAATATTAATATACACAATTTTTATATTTTATTAATGTAAATTAATTAATGTCTACGTGTAAAGGTGATATTAACGTCTTTCACATAGTACCAATGATATTTATACATACAATATTAATTAACAACGTCAATTATTTCATACAGTAAAAATTATCGATTATAAATAAAATTATTGTGAAAATTTTACATCACAAAATTGATTTTTTATTTTGATAAATTGATAATTATTGTAACATTATCTGAATTATCGGAGGACACATACTGATTGTAAAAATTATCATTTAATTTAAATAATCAATTATCAACAATTGTACCATATTGTAAGTTCATTATTGCCCGAAACAAAACATATCGGAATCATTTAGTCTATAACACAACATAGATTTACTTATATATTATATATACACACAAACATAATAATATTAATAACATTTTACATTGTGAACATATTTTTTTTTTTTTTTTTTTTTTTTTTTTTTTTTTTTTTTTTTTTTTTTTTTTTTTTGAATAAGCGATAATACGCTTTTGTCAATAGAAAACAATAAATAATTGAAGAAAAATTGTGTTCGTTAATCCATAATTTTTTTATATGCTATTAAATAATATCTAGACATAATGATAATATTATTAATTAATAATGGCAATAAATAACAGAAATATCCATCTAGAATATATACATATTATAATATGATTAATCAACGTGATACGTTATCTTTATATGACTTTACAAAAACATGTCACAGCCAAATGTATCTGTATCACCAATTGAAATTCATTAAGATCCAGCCTGGTGTGTTGTGTATAAATATGGGCTTTTTTTTTATTTCTTCACTACTGTGTATGTGGTATTTTTCTTTTACAGTAGCTGTACGTACGGCGCCGCAACTGCCACCACTTTACTTAACAACTGTCAGTAGACAGCTGTTAGTGGAGCGAACTATAGGTATTTATTATTTATATGTATAAAAAAATTGCATTTATACAATTATAATAATTATTAATCCATTATTATAGAGGATTAATGCAATAAAAGAATTATTTTTTTGGTTAAAACTAAAAAAAAAAAAAAAAACGTTTATATCTGACAAAGTATAACATGAAATTTATATTTGAGGTTATGTTTACACTTGAATTATCATTTCAACATCGTGTGTGTAATTATTACACGAAGGTAAAAATGATACAATATTTTTTTTTATATTAATGACATGATTGCCCATCAGCGATTGGTAATAAAATTCTAATCACCATATTGTATTATTTCAGAGAGCAATATAAAAATTATATTTTAATTGATACATATACATTGGATATGCTTTTTATAAGTTGACGAAACAAAAACGTATTTAACATTCCATGATAAATATATTTTGCCGATGAATAATGCCACGGGCAAATATAAAATATGAACTCGCCAGAGATGATCCAGATACGATGGATTATTATTTACAGCATGCAGAAGATTATCAGACAACATCAAAGATACAAAAATCATTTTTTAATATATATGGAAAATCTCTTATTTTAATTTCCATTTATTTTGTACTATCAGTAGGACTTACTTTTTATCAAAAACGGCTATTCCACAGTCGAGTAAGTATTAAATAATTATATATTTTCATATTGATATTTAATAATGAATAAACAAATGAATAAAAAAAAAAATATATAAATAATTATAAAATTATTTTCTCACAGGGATTCAATTATCCGCTTGGAGTAGCTACGTGCCATATGCTAGTCAAGTATTTTTTATCCGCATTTGTACGGGCAATGCGTAAATGTAAACGTGGTCATCAACAAGTTAATTTGCCATGGCAAAGTATTGTATTAGCTCTAGCACCTCCAGGTATTGCCAGCGGTTTCGATGTGGGTTTTTCTAGTTGGGCAATTTCATTGGTTGTCATTTCATTGTACGTTATTTATAGATAATAATTATATACATATATACGAAAATTAATATCTTATATACTTTATCAGATAATAAGTTATTTTTTTCCTTATATTTCAGCTACACCACAGTGAAATCAACAACTATTATTTTCATCCTTGGCTTTGCATTAATATTTAAATTAGAAAAAAAGGTAATGAAATAATGTCATGGTATTTATTTATATACATCCGTTATATTTTTATATCCACAATTTTTTGATAATAAAATTGATATTAAACAAGGATATATTTTTTATTACAGTCGTGGTCACTTGTAGGTGTTGTGGTGATGATGTCAGGCGGTTTGATTATGTTTACATATAAATCAAGCCAGTTTCATGTATTTGGATTTACTTTATGTCTCTTAGCTTCATTATCAAGCGGTTTACGATGGACAATGGCGCAATTGATAATACAAAAATCTAAATTAGGACTTAATAATCCTATTGATGTTATTTATTATATGCAACCGTGGATGTTGTTGGCTGTAATTCCTATAGCTGTGTGGTTTGAAGGTTGTTATATATAATTTGCATCAATTTGTATCAATATATATTATTGATAATGAATTCTATTTTATTTTTATTTAAGGTGAAAAAAGTTATACTGATTTTCAACATGTCAATTGGAGTGAATCAAACCACGCATTGTTGACAACCGTTGCTGTTTTTGGCGGTGCAATTCTCGCATTTTTTATGGAAATTTCAGAATTTAATGTCGTAATACATACTTCTAGTCTTACTTTATCAGTCATTGGTGTGATAAAGGTAAATTATAATGCAGAAATAATAATAGAAAAAGAAATAGTATTGATTTTTGATTTATTTTGAATATTTTTCATTGCAGGAAATAACCACATTAGTGTTGGCTTATGAATTCGAAGGCGATCAAATGAATCTTTTAAATTTCATTGGTTTATTGTTATGCCTTGGTGGAATTATTCTGCATGTCACGCAGAAAATATTGACAAATAAAAAACAAATGGTAGAACATCTTGAATTAAATACTAACTCAATTACCACGAATGGATCAAGCGTTGACGATGGTCTTGAAACAAATGTACCACTTTTAACTGAAAGATCAACGTCATTGACTAATCTATTAAATTCAAATTTTAGTACAGACGAGGAGGACAATGATAGAGATAAAGATGATACCTCAGAAGTTCTATTCAATATTTTGCAACGACGTGAACAGTCATAGCATTAATAATCTCAGTTGCCACAATTAGAGTTAATATTTTTTCATTTGTATTACAAATGACAATGTTCGATTCCATTTTTTATTTTGTTTATTCATAACGCTCTGATATAATATTAATTATTTCTCTTATGACTTTTGAAAATATCTTCATATATGATTTATTTTTATTTGTAAAGAAAAAAATTCAATCATTGAAATTGAATATTTGTTATTTGTGTTTTTGTTAGTCATTGAGAGGAAAATGTGCATGTATGTAAAATGGAAATTTTACATAATCGCACAATTAATGCTGTAATTTGTTTTAGAAATTTAGATTTAAAATTACAGTATATGAATTTTTTTTCACTTTCCAATGTAATACCTAAAATCACGTGTATAGAATACAATAAGTTATAAGAAAGAAATATTATAATTATATTTAGAATTTGAAATCTTATTATTGATCAATGTATCCAGGTTAGAATATTTTTATAGAATATATCTTCAATGTCCTCAATATATGTGATAAACAATTAACATTCGTACATAATTGTTTATACGGCGTGAGTGCAATTTCAATGAATAGTATAAATAATTTAAGAAAAAAAAAAAATTGAAATACTTTGGGCGAAAATTACATTTTGTATCCACAAATTGAGGTTACCAATATGAGCCCGTGGCTTTGTGAATTTGTAATTATTTCTATCATTGTCTGCAGCGGAATGGTTTGCACACTTATTAAATAATTTTATATTGTACAGAATATAAATAATGAATGTTGAGAAGTATGATGTTGCTTGAAAAAAAAATATGAGTAGAAGGAGAAGAAAAAGAATAAGACATTTTTATTGATACTTTTTTTTTTGTTCAACGCACGTAATATATTTATAATAAATTTGGCACTTCTATGACATTACGACGTCATCAAAATTATTACTTTGATCCTAATTAGCCGGATAAAAAAAAAGAACCAAACATCAATTTGTCAAATAAATTTTGACAAAATTCATATTGAAACTACTTTTAATAGAAATTTCATGATAAAAAAAAAATATATGTATATAAAAAATTATGAATAATCATCGCATTATTTCTCGTCAGCGTTTTAATGAAGCGTAATAAATAGTTAAGAGTACATATATTTTGCGCAATGAATCATGAAAATCTTTTGCGAAGCGATAAATGTTAAATAATTGCTATCTAGATTGCTTTAATAAATAAAACTAAATGCAGTCTTACTTAATTTGCCTGTTTTGATTAGTTTTTTTAGATTTGGCTTCGATTCTATCCTCCAGTTTGTGAATTAAGTCATCCAATTCTTCCTAAGTATTGAAAAAAAAAAAAAAAAATGAATACAATAAATTAATTAATTGAATTTATAAAAACATTACAGATAGCTGAAAAATATTATATAATTTAAAACCCACCTCGCTATAAGTATACTTCAATGTACAATGTTTCAGAACTTGTTTCTTTCGTCCAATTAATTGTAACGCATGTGGAAGACAATATGCACTATCATCTTGCGAATTAGTAACTAATGATACAAACAAATTTGCTCGACAAGTTTCACACTCATAATCACTTTCATCTTCCTTAACTTTTTGTCCCTTTTTGCGTTTACCACTTCCTGGCAAGGACAATTTTTCTGTTTTTGTTAATCCATAGTACTCCAATTCGTGTCGATAATTCAATTCATTTTCTCGGATTTTCGTTACTGCTGGTAAAATCTATAAATAATAAAAAAAAAAATTAACACATAAACAATCAGTGAAAGATATCAGACCAATAAATCAATTTTATTTTTTACCTGTTTCAAAATATCAATGTGTGATCTTGAATCATTGATAATACTAAAAAGCAATCGCTCCAAAGAAAACATTGATGGCTCACAGCTATCTCGTAGATCCTACGTGATAAAAATATTTCATTAAATATAAAAATACAATAACAAAAAAAAAAAAAAATATTTCCATTAAATTATTACTTTAAAAATTTGTTCAGCATGCTCCAGCCACGTTGTCTGAGCAAAATAAACGCTTTCACTGACGACATAGCCCGTGCAAATGCTCGATGTAAATGCCTTTGGAAATACAATTATAAATTGTCCAGGTTCTTGAACAGTGTGACACAATGGTACACCATTATTAACTAACATTTCCGGCGGTACCATTGCCGTATCTGATGGCAACCAAATAGTTTGATTTTTACAAAAACGTGGCACCATCTTTGATAATGCGTCTCTAAATGTATCGCTGTGTTCATCTGGAATTCCATACCAGATTTTTTTTGCACCAGTGTGCAAATATTCAATCCATGGTAAACCGTGTGGATCACGATACCAACAGCATGCACTAAATAGCATTCCTACATGGAGTGTTGGTACAGTAACGCCCATTAATGGTCCCAATGCACGCAAAACTGAGCCGGCATTGTTTGTCAATACTTTTAAATTCCATGGATGACGTGCGAATGGACTATTTTTAGCTACAGAGAAACCAAATCCACGACCACTTGAATCAATACTCGCTGCATGAACGCAAACATGACGTTTACGTTCAGCAACATGTTTCCAAAATGCATTTTCAACTTCAATGGCAGATGCACCGTCGGCTTCACACGCTCCGCCTTGGCTTTCGCCAAACCACATTCGTTGAGTATTACGCGCAATTCGATAGAAAGCATTTAACGGCATATTTCTACCTTTAACAATACACTCCTCTATTTCATCAGAACTATCCTCATCTTCATCGTCCTCATTATCAGTTGATAGAGATTCATTAAGTCGATGTAACGCTTTACTCTCTCTTTTTCCCCATTCCATTTCTACTTCATCAAATAATTTTTCTCTCTCCATTGTCGACAGTGTATCGTATGGCAATAAATATTTGCAATAAATATCATCCAATTTTGTAACACGATCTTGAGCTGATTTTGGTATTTTCATACCATCTGCAACTTTTTGCCATTTTTTCTTTTCAATAACTTCCTTTAAACCACCTAAACTCTGAACAGTTTGATATAAATGTGGCAAATCAACTTCCATTCCACCCACCCACGGCGGTTGATTTAATGTTATACTTTGTGTTGCTAAATATTTTTTAATTGCCATCATTTCTTTAACATTTGGACCCCAACGATGAAGCATACGATGGATGTATTGATTGTAAGCAGTAAATCTCATATCATCTGAAACTTTACATTCAGGTTTGAAATTAGATGGTGGTACTACTCGGCAAATTCCATATTTTTCAGCGATCGGACGAATTTTATCAATATATTCCAATGGATCTTGAAAATCTTTTTCTGATGGATGAAACGTAGGAGCTTCAACTAAACGTGCCTCGCCCTTCACTTCCATACTTGGGAATGTTGGAGTAATTGTCGACATTACTTCACTACCTTTTTTAACTTTTGTTTGATTTTTTTTCGTCGCTTTTGTTGTATCAATAGAACTTTTTCTTTCACGTGATACCTTTGGCGATTTTTGAACTTTTTCTGTATTAACATGAACAGAAGTACTTGTTGTTTGTTGTTGTTTATTATTATCAATAATTTTCTCAGCTTTTTGAATTATCAGAGGTTGAGGTGACGCAAGAGAAGTGGGTTTATTTGATGGCTGTGATACAATCGCTGATGCGGATGTTGATGGAATTGGATCACTTGTACCAGATGGTGGTGTTCTCGTTGTTGGTTGAACTGTTCCAACTGGCGGACACCGAGCAACGGCCAATGGTGGTTTTGTCACTAACTGTGCTCGCAATAATACACGTTGATTGGGTCCATTGGGCCCTTCAGTGCCAAGTTTTACTGCTACACCCTGAATAAGTGGCTGACCCTGAACCATATTTGGTCCATTTCGTGCGACAGTTTGTAAAGGAATATAAAATACGTGTGCATCACTGTCATCATCATTTTCATTTGTGCTTTCAGTTTGCGTTGATATTTCCGTACTTTTTTGCTGTCCACCATCGACATTTAATGAATTTGCATGCTGATCTTGTGATTGATCATCAAAATTTACTTGTACAGCAATTGACGCGCTACAATTGACATTGTTCCATACATTTGGAATTTTTCCAAATGGCAAAATTTGTATATTTGATAAATTTCGAAAATTTTCCGGCATTTGAAATTTATTTAATTGATTTATAATATCAGCAGAGCTATTTATCGACTGTATTGCACCAACAATGTCTACATCATCATTGCTTGTACCAACATTTTTTGATTTTGATAATTCTTTTTCATCTTTTTCTGTAGATTTGCATGGACTTTTAACATTACCATCTTCACTTTCTGCATGTGATATCTCTATATCTGATGATCCTGAAGCACCAGATTTACTATCGCGTTGCTTTCTCCTGAATGGTGTATTTACGGGCGCTTCTGGATCACTTTCAAAAGCATAAACACTGCTTTCATTTTCAGGTGAGAATGCATTAACACTTGGTTTCGCGATTTTACGTTCCTTTACCTTTGGTAAAAATGTTTTACGCTGCTGATAGATTGATTTTTTTTCCATTGATTTTTTATCTGGCGAACCTTCGGTAGATGTTGTCCCGTCTGCACGTGAACTTACATCACTGTTATCATCACATACATTCGTTTCTTTATTTGCAACGCAAATAGCTTTTGCAATTCGTCCCTTTATTATTTCCTTAATATCAGCATTTATTTTATTTCTATTTGTTGGTATTAAATTAGTGGTTATTGGTACTTTTGCTAGTGCTATTCCCGTGCCAGTTACCATTGCTGATGAATTCATTTGATCACCACGACGATTTTTTGGATTCATTTTCTCTGCCATTTTTGCAATTGCCACATTAACTGGTCTTACCAAATGCTGAATACGCGTTGGAATGGACAAATGACTTACATCAGGTTTATTTTTTTCCGATACTTCAAATGAAAATGTTGATACTGTTTCCATTTCAACATTATTCTCATCTTTTGCCATTGAACTTTCATTTAGCCATTTTTCTATTTGTTCCGTGGACATATTTACACGTTCTTTTCGACCTAACGTTGCAGATGGTGGCATATCAATGATAGGAGTGGGACTACTAGCTGCAACGTGAATACATTTTTGTTCAGATTCTGATAAACTGGGTATGGAAGATAATGAGCCTACTTGAACGTTACTAGATGATAATGACTCCTTTTTCTCAGATTTCACTATTTCTGCTGGAGGAATTAATGGTCCAGGAGCTTCAACTTTTGATTGCACATTTTCTGCTGGAGACGTAATCTCTAATGGAATTATTTCTTGTTTTTCAATTATCGTAGTTTTCGCTTTATTTTTTTCAGGCATTACTAAATTCACGCTGACTTGATTCGAGCATGAATTTAATACTTTTGTAATAGCTTTCGTGGTAAAACCACGAAAAGATCCTTCATCATCGGATATTTTTGATGAATCAACTTTTACTGTTACTTCCACGTGTTTCAGTGATTTTTTCTCTTGAAGTATTTTTTCCTCGGCTGCTTCAGCTAATTCTCGTTTTTTCTTTATTTTATTCAAAACTGAACCCAGTGATTCATCTTCAGATTCTTGTGTTTCTTCTTTGTTCTTTAATTTTTTTTCTTTTGCACATTTTTTTTCGCCACCCGATGATGATTTGTTCGTTATTTGTTCGCGTTTTCGTTTTATCAATGTTTTACTATTGTCCCGAGGTGATAATTTTGGAGTAGTCTCGGATTTTTGCGGTGGATTTCGAGCTGATGAACGTAAACTTCGACTAGTGGGTGGATTCACTATTGGCGCAATTGAATGTGCACTAGTACGTCTTGTTATTGGCCGCGTTATATTACTCTCCTCCGAACTCACTGATTCATTTTCACTATCAATATATTTTTGTGGTTTAATTTGTTTTTTAGTTTTCAATGAATTTTTTTCAGTTTTCAATTTATCACCAGATTTACCTCCTACTGATGTATCGCGTTTCGTTTCTTTCACTTTATTCGTCTTTGTAATAGATTTACTTTTAATTTTCATTTCATTTTCCGTTTGCAAAGTTTTTCGTGCATTTGGCAATTCTGGATAACTGTCTGTTGACAAACTTTCATCAACCTCTAAATCTGGACTGACTAATTTTCTACTGAGTATTTCCATGTAAACAGTTGCAGCCTCCTTAGTTTTTCTCGATGGACGCTGTGATGATATTTTTTGGTTTGATGACGCAACTTCACTGTGTGATCTTGTCACTCGTCGTAATTCCAACTTATTTGTCGGACAAGTATTTTTCTGATTAGTTTTTAACGATCGTTTAGGTTGTTGTTGTGATTTAACTTTAGGTTTATGATCATCCTCTGATAAGGATTCTGTAGATGATGATTCACTGCTCTGTTCTTTCACAACAGATTTCTTCTTTGACTTCGCTATTATTTTACTCTTTTGTGGAATAGCTTTACGTGATTTTTCTATAAGTGTATTGCTCCGTAAACAATGACGTTTTGGTTCAATTTGTCGTATAAATTTTCTTGGTGTTATTTTAGTTGTTGATTTTAATATAGTTCGACCAGTGGCCGAACGCGTTCTCATTACACATTGAGTTTTGAATTTATTTCCAATTCTTTGTTTAGCTAAACGTTGCTCTTGGTATTTTTTCTTCAATGCTTGAATTGTTGAAGTTGTTGTTTTATATTTGTTTACACTCTTTTTAATGTCATTTGTTACTTTTTTCTTATCTACATCGGTGGATTTATTACTTAGAGATACTGAATTGTGATGTGATTCAACTTTGAGTACTCCAATTGCAGTGGCAGTTGTATTTGATATTAATTGACTATTATTGTTTGATTTTTTCGACGACTTTGACTCAGATTTATCTTTTTTCTGACCAACATTGAAAAAATTCAAACTAGGTGGCAATATCGATGTACCTAAATTATTCGAAAACGTACAAAAAAATACAAATAATTATTAAATACATAAAATTAATTTAATCATTCATACAATCTCAAATTTAATTACCTCTAAAGCAAAGGAATGTTAAAAAATCCTCTGTATTAGGACGTTTATGTGTTATCAATTCAGTGACCAATGAAGGTTTAGATTTTTCTTTTTCCTTCACAAGAGTTTGAGGTGAAGTAAATACAGTTGCTGCACCTTGAGCAAATTTTCTCTGAGCATGAACTTTAGCTCTAGAAAAAAAATATTTTCTATTTAATTTAAAAAATAAACAAACTCAAAATCTCATTACAAAATCCAAATACATAAATTTATATTATAATTTATTAAATACCTTTTGGGAGATTCTGAAAGTGGATCCATGAGGTCCACCAAATCACCCTCCTTTCTCTTTCTCTTATCATTTCTACCCAGTACCATTTTGCAATATTATGTATAAATTGTAATTATTTACTACAATCAAACACAAAATTTTTCTTCCACTTCAAAATAATTCCTCCAATAAATTCACAATTTACAATTCAAATACTATTAATAAAACTAATACACATAGTAAAAGTTGACGACTTTGAAGATTCTTTTTCTTAAATACAATGTACAACATTTGTAGACTATTATCGACAAATAAATTCCCAATAATAATAATAATATTATTAACTATAATAATAACAATATTATTAATAATAATAATAATATCAAAGGGATAAGAAATGCGATTTGATGCTCATATAAAATTGGAGCAGTCAATTATTATTTTATAATTATTTACAATAATAAATTAAATATCCCAATGATTATCAACTACTAATTATAATTTATTTTTATAATAAAATTTTTAACGATAATATTTAATTATTGGCGATTGTTTAAAATGAGAATAATACATTTTTACAACACTGTCTTTAATTTTCTTCTATATTGTATTTTAGTGTAAGTGAACTGACTTTTCTGGCCATACAATGCACATATAAAAAGTATGTACATATACATATATGTATATAAAAAATTATCCATACAATAACTTGTGGAAAAATCGATTTTTACACTCATAAAAAACCACACGTCCTGCACGTACACACGTTCGTCTATAATCTGTATTCTTTGTACACACTTTATATTCAGAGTGAGTAAAATAAGTTCTCTAAAACTACTCGCGGCGCTAGTGTGCATTTCCGTCATTATAATATATATTTTTTCTTTTTATTATAAACTATAGCAATTGAATAATATGTTCCAAGTATAGCAAATTTCCATTCATCATCGCCATCTATCGGACAACTATTGAAATACTCTCTATTAGTTGCTAGTGTTGGTACATAAAATTATGTACATATATGCATGACATATTCAGATGTGTATATTTTTTTTTTCTCTTTCGTGTACATACATGTATATAACCTCGTCTCTTTGCGCGGCCGTGAAGTTGTGCAGTTTCCACAATAATTATTATAGTGTTGTAAGTACACTCAGTACACTAGCAAAAAACTATTATTAACTTTACATACGTTATCCGTAGCAGAAGTGTACGATAGATATTACATTTCTAATTATACAGTGTTTTTTTTTTCCATCATCTGGGTAAATTCAAATATGTAAACACTGATTACTGTTTGTTGTATATATATATATATATATATATATATATATATATACATAGTATTTGTCAACGAATAATCAGACAACCTTGAAAAATATTTTTGTGATATGTTTTTATAATTTATTCGTTCTATTTTTTTTTTTCACCCCATAATACTTTCTTGTATAGTTCATTCATGAGATATTTTCGAGTAATTAGGTCGTCGTGTATATATTTAGGAAACGAGTCATTTTCTAGGTTGATACTATTCAGTGTAATACACCTCGTCTGACGTTAAATTTATTCATAATATTTATCTTAATTATTTTTTCTCTTTAACTAAAAACTGTTGCCACATTAAATTATCTTCAATCAATCCGGTATATTAGACCTTTAAACTTATCATTTTCTTTCACTGCTGAAGATTAATAATCAGTAAACGTGATTTTGGCATATTGAAAATAACATCAGACAAATTTTAAATACCAACATATTGAAACGTTGCAGTGTTTGTGCGGTGGAGTTTATTAGAATTATTAAATTTTTATGGCAATTAGATTTTTAATTTAATAAAATATTCATATTTTCAGGCAGATAAATATACATCATCATGAACAAAAATGGACCACCACCTTCATATGATGAACCCCCACCGTCAGCACCGCCCAGTTATTTTCAAAGTGTAGGCGGTGTACCGCCAGCTAGTCCATTCACTCCAGCACCAACATGTTAGCATTATAAACAACAAGTTATGCAGATAAATCAAGTTAACATATATGCATGATGTTAATTTGTTTTTTTTTATATTTTTGCTAGATGCCACTGGACCAACTATAGTTACAACTATCGTTCCATTGGGTCCAGGACCAACACACACTATTTGTCCTCATTGTCATGCAGAAATTGAAACAGCAACTAAAACAGAGCCAGGAATGATTGCTTATATTTCTGGTGTTGTTATTGCATTACTTGGGTTAGTTAGTTGAAGATATATTTTTTTTTTTATATGTAAAATTGAATTTATTAATCAATTTTATTCTTTGATATATTATTTCAGATGTTTCTTCGGTTGCTGCTTAATTCCTTGCTGCATTGATGAATGTATGGATATTCATCATACATGTCCGAATTGCAAGGCTTATCTCGGTCGTCATGGCAGATAAAAGAGATTCATAAATGAATATTTTTCCTTGCAATATTTTAAAAGTATTTTTTATTTTGTCAGTCTATTTTAAAATAATGAATCTCAATCACATGCAGGCAAAAAATTATTCACAAGTTTTTCTTTATTGACAGCTAAATAATGGCAACTATAATTATGTCTTTGATTAATTTATATTTTATTTCTAAATTATTTATGACTGATTTGACATATATGTAAATCACGAAAGGAAGAGTGGAAATTTAAAAAATTTCTACAACAGTGTATTTAAAAAAAATCCAGCTGGTTTATGTTGCACGAAAGTTTTATCGTTTTCTTTGGAATACATTCCAGAAAAAAATTTTTACAATTGCACGAAAAATGGAAGAAAAAAAAGATGATATATTATTTCTATTATGAATTGTTATCAGGGAAGTAACAATGCTATACAAGTGCCTTACTAATGCCATAGTACAATCATAATTTTTATTAGTCAAACACTAAACTTTTAATGAAATTCACAAGTCTATATTTTATATATCAAAAGAAAAAAAAATAATATCGATTCGATTTTATGACAAAAACTACCACATTAATTGGTTTGTTAATTGCTCTATTTTAATTATACATTCATATACATATATATATAATAAATATATTATACAATGAACTCCTATATTATATTTTTTTGAAGTTGCTGAATGTACTTTCACGCAATATGTAAATTATTTCGTGTTTATAACTTTATGACTATTGTCAATTAATGCCTGATATTTTCTTTTCTTTTTTTATTAAATAATTTTTATTTTCACATTTATTGGATCTATACATATATATTAATTAATGTAATAAACACATATAAAAAGCAATAAACATAAATTTTAATTTCTCTTCAATATGAACATTTATTTCTGTTATTTAATTTATACATACAATATCAGTGATCTCATTCTTCAAAAAGCATAAAAATAGCTGCCTCATCTACTCGAACCTTATCGCAACAATAATATATAAAATATATACACGTGTATATATAATACTCCATCCGGTTCTTTTATTGCATCGTCTTTCAATACGTTTTCTTGTTTTATATATTTAATAATAAAACAAATTATTATTCCTATCATTTGAATCAAAATAAAATGTAAATTAATAATTCATCACGTACTACTGTGATAACATACCTCAACTTAACCTCAAAATTGAGTATTATTATAAGGTATAAATTCTTGAATAATTCTACAAAATTATTTACAAATATTTTTAATAATAATTTAAACTATTCAAGTTCTAATTTAGTTTATAATTTTTCATGCATACATATTTGTTGGATTTATAATAAAGTATAAGATGTGGCATAATACATCAAGTTATTGTAAGAAGCTCAATATCGTCCATTGGCGAACATTATTAAAATCTCAAATTAAATCAAACAAATTGGGATGGCAAGTAGTACGTGGATTATCAACATTATATGAAGATCCAATATTCCCAAAAGATAAACAGGTTGTTATATGTGGCGGTGGTATAATGGGAGCAGCAGTTGCATATCATCTTGCGGCTTTAGGATTAGGACCAAATACAGTGATCCTAGAAAGCGGAAGGTAATTATGATTTAATTATATATTAAATACGTTATGGCTATCAATGAATGTAAATATTAATTAAATGAATGTATATAAATTGAATGAATTATATTTGTAATTAGAATTGGCGAAGGAGCAACATGGCAAACATCTGGATTGGTTGGAGCATTCAAGCCTAGCTTTCCTCAAGTTCAACTTGCACAAGACAGTATTGCACTCTATAAAGACTTGGAGAAAAAGGGATTGACAACAGGATGGAAGCAATGTGGCAGTCTATGTTTAGCTAGGACACGAGATAGAATGACAGTATTTCGAAGAATGAAAGCTCAAGCTGTGTATGAATCAAGTTGTATAAAATTTATTCATAATTTTCATTCAGTAATGGATTTAAATTAATTATTTTCTGGGAATTATCGGGTTTTATATAGCTGTCGTGATATTGAATGTCACTTGGTTACACCGTCAGAAGCTCAAGAATTGTGTCCGCTATTGCGTGTAGATGATCTCATTGGTGGTATTTGGATTCCTGGTGATGGTGTGACTGATCCGTATCAAACATGTTTAACTTTAATTGATGAAGCACGAAAGAAAGGTATATAACAATATAACAAATTGTGTGTTGAAAATAACTTATTTACGTTTGTATAAAATTTCGATTATTAATGATATTTGTTTAATTTGTTGTAGGAGTACAAATATTTGAAAAATGCCAAATAACAAAAGTCATTAATGAAAATCAGTCAGTATCGAGTGTTGAGACAACGCGTGGCAATATAAAGTGTGAGCATTTTGTCAATTGTGCTGGTTTTTGGGCACGTAATGTTGGTAAATTGAGTGACCCACAGGTCAAGGTATAAATTAGAAAATATTTAATTATTAATTGTCATTTTTTAATATATATATTAATTGAAGTAAAATTATTATTCCAGGTACCACTACATCCCGTTGAACACTACTATTTGCATACTAAAAAATTTCCCAATTTAGATCCTATGACTCCAGTTATTCGTGATCTCGATGGTTTTATTTATTTCCGTGAAAACAATGGACGTTTAGTTGCTGGTGGATTCGAACCAATTGCCAAACCAGCTTACGAAGATGGAACAATACCTGGTTAGCCATGAATGTAAATCCATTAGATTCAGATTTTTTTATTGGCATATTTGTTTTCAGAATAATCTCTTTCATCAATTCATCATTTGTCTAAATAATACAGCAATAATTTTATTTATCCAGAGAGTATTGCTGATCGAATTTTACCTGAGGACTGGGATCACTTTCATGTATTATTAGAGCAAATGCTCCATCGGATTCCGTCAATGGGCGATGTAGAATTAGTAAAATTGTGCAATTGTCCTGAAGCATTTTCGCCAGACTGTAAATGGATTGTGGGCGAAGCTCCGGAAATTAAAAATTATTATATCGCAGCTGGAATGAAAACAATTGGTGTATCAGCAGCTGGTGGAGTTGGACGAGCCACTGCAGAATTAATAGTAAATGGTGCGACACCAGTAGACATGTATGAATTAGATGTGTCAAGATTTTTGGGACTTCACAATAATCGAAAATTCTTACGCGATCGCGTTAAAGAAGTGCCCAGCATGCATTATGCATTGCAGTATCCTCATTTAGAATTTATGACTGGTCGAAATCTCCGCATGTCACCAATTTATCCAAAGCTTAAAGAGGCTGGTGCTGTATTTGGCCAAGTGATGGGATACGAAAGACCATCATGGTTTCAATCAGACAAAGATGATGGTAATAACATCATTTCTTATTATTAAATTCAAAAGATTTATTTTTTTCATTATTCATTTAGATCGGGATCCAATTGATGAATCAAGACAATATAAAATTGCATACACGAATACATTTGGTAAACCACCATGGTTTGATCCAGTTGCACGGGAATATGCTGCGTGTCGAGAAACAATTGGACTCAGTGATTACTCATCCTTTACAAAAATTGATCTCTGGGTAATTAAAATTATATTGAAGCTGAATAATTTTATAAATTATGTTCAAGACGCAATATAATTTATTTCCGTTTATTTTCATAGTCGAATGGAACAGAGGTCGTAGATTTACTTCAATATTTATGCTCCAATGATGTCGACGTACCAGTGGGCAGTATTATTCATACAGGAATGCAAAATCATCGAGGTGGATATGAAAATGATTGTAGTTTAGCAAGAATAGCGCACAATCAGTAAGTAATATGAAGTGAATAATATTAATTAAAATGATTTCTGAGATAATTGTTTTAATTTGATGTGATTATTTTAGCTATATGATGATTGCACCAACAATCCAACAAACTCGCTGTAAACATTGGATTAATCGACATTTGCCTGCTGATGGTTCAGTTGCTGTGTCAGATGTAACGTCCGCATATACAGCAATTTGTATTATGGGCCCAGCGACAAAACCGCTGTTAGCTGAGCTCACCGATACAGATCTCAGTCCGAAAAATTTTCCTTTTTTTACATTCAAAGAACTCGATGTTGGTTTGGCCAATGGCATTCGTACAATGAATTTAACTCACACTGGAGAGTTGGGTTACGTATTATATATTCCAAATGAGGTGAAAATTAAATTGATACGTTTTAATAATTCGAAAATTAATTTGATATTTTTAATAATATTAATTACTTTCAATTCAGTTTGCACTTCATGTTTATACACGTTTGATTGAGGCGGGTGCTAAATATGGAATTAAACACGCTGGTTATTATGCGACTCGAGCATTGCGCGTTGAAAAATTTTACGCATTCTGGGGTCAAGATTTAGACACATTCACCACGCCATTAGAGTGTGGCCGTGCATGGCGCGTTAAATTTAACGTAAGTGAATAATTATGTATTAATAATTCATATCGTGCTATCAATTATTTAACAAATTAACTAATTATTGTATTATAATTTTCAGAAAGACATTAAATTTATTGGCCGTGATGCACTTTTGAAGCAACGAGAGATTGGTGTTAAACGACGATACGTTCAATTATTATTGGTTGATCACGATTGTGATTTTGACACTTGGTGTTGGGGTGGCGAACCTATTTATAGGAATGGAAAATATTGCGGTATGACAACAACAACTGGTTATGGATTTACTTTCAAGAGTCAGGTAAATTGCAAAACATTTTTCATTCCCCACAATAAATTTGTGTGTCATATAAAAAAATCAATCAAGATGATTTCATAATAAAAGTAAATAATTCAAATTAATTTCAACGATTTTGATGTGATCAAATTTTAGGTTTGCCTTGGTTTTATACAAAATATTGATGACAAAGGTACACTTCAGCAAGTTACAAAAGAGTACGTGCTCTCAGGTGATTATGAAGTGGATGTAGCAGGAATAAGATATCGAGCAAAGTGTCATTTACACAGTCCAAATCTTCCAACTAAATTTCCCGATAAAGAACGTGATTCTTATCATGCTACACGAGAGCAATTAACGTCGCGATAAATAATAGCTTTGAGATTCTGTACATATTCTGTATCTAACTATAAGTATATATAAAAATACATTCATACATACATTTATAAAATATATTGTTATGTAATTTTATTGTTGAATAGTTGGGGTTTATGATTCTGACTCATTTCATTTTTTTTTTTTTATAATTAACCATCAATTTATTCACATTATTCAAAAATGTATTTAATATTAAACTTGTGCCATTTATTATAAGTAAATACAGTAAATACTGGATCAGAACTAAAAGAAAAAAAAATTATCATACTTTTTTGCTATATTATAAAGACTACTGAACACCATTGTTTAAATCATTAAATTTATAATGAGTATAACTAATAATTTGTATATGTGATTTCCAATGTATTTTTTGTTTCATTTACACTGGGGAAGAGTGATTCTTTGTACTCAAAGACTTACTTGATATAAAAAAGGACATTAATGCTCCCTTTTTTTTTTTTTTTTTTTTTTTTTTTTTTTTTTTTTTTTATATAAACAGATTTCATGCGAAAGACATGATTTTTTTAGGCTTCATTTATCTATCTTTCTTTACACTCCTCCTTATTATATTGTTCTCTGTATTTTTCTTTTTACAGAATATTCTTGAGAGATGTATTTATTAAAATAGTTATATCGATCATATTATTATTTATCTTATATTTTCTATAATTTCACTCAAATTGGTGTACGATGATTCGATATACATTTGACAAAATGAAGAAGAAAAAAAAAAAAGAAATTATTCCAACTTTTAAACTATTATACACACTTAATCGTAAAATAAGTGACTTTTTACAGGCGAATTATTTACGAATTTACTGTACACAGAATATTAATTGATAATGGCTTTGATGTAAAAAAAAACGTCTTATCACTCTGGCATCTCTGGCTCAGGAGTAGCCTGCACTTGTTTTTGGACCATGCAGGATCTCGCCACCGATTCAAACAGTCTGTAAAATTAAACACATAATACATTTAGAAATTAAATAAAAGAAAGCATAAAATAAAAAAAAATTTTAGAATTATTTCTAATCAAACTTACTTTTCAATTTCTGGTGCACAATGTACAAATTCATGAGTCCAGAATTTGTAGGTTGGATTTTTAATGAGCTCAATGAATGTTATTAATAATCCCCATGGATGTGGTCTATTAACAATAAGTCTTTCCAACAGCACTCTAGTTATTTGTTCTTGGATTGCTTCAGTATTTGCTTCAGCAAATAAATAAAGCAATGTACAACTGAAATAATGCGTATGGCTATTTGGATAACGCAATTGATTGGCAATTGCATTTAAAAACAAGTAGCGTCCTTCAGTATCAAGATCAACCGCAAGATTCTGGAAGATATCCATGTGTGCTGAATGCGCAATCGTTGACATATTTGGTGTATGTCCTTTATTACGAATAAATGTAATTGCTTGTGTACCAACATATAACACTAATGCATTCATTAATTGAATGTTATAGCGCATTCCAGCGTCTTGTGACACTTGTAAATTGCTCCTTAATTCAGATAAAAATGTAACTGGTGCACGTGCCTTCAAGTATGAATCCAGCTCCTTTTTAAAATTCAATGGCTGTATTGTTGTAGCAAAATTAGTCAGCACACGTGGTGCATGTGCAATTTCTTGGAGCATATCAACTTTTAAATTTGGCGTAAATGGATCAGGCAATCGCATATTCCTTGGGAATGCACTGAGTATTAAATTTCGCATTTGTATACAATTTGGCGGTATAACATCACAAAATCCATAGTGATAATCGCACAAAAATTCTGGAAAATCGTGTAATAATACCAATAAAACACGTAATGTTCCTTTGTATAGAAGAATTACGGGTTTTGCGAGCTCAGCGTTGCGAAGATATGGCGCCAAGTATTTAAATAAATCAATCAACAGTTGTGCATACATTCCCCAACATTTTTGCTGTGGTGTTATTGCCAGCATGCGTCCAATGAAAACACGATGTGAAACTAGCTCCAACCAAGCATAACAAAATCCTGATGCTTTTGCTGGCCGTAAAATGTGTAATGTATGACAAAATGCTGTAAGCACTTGATAATTGACAGCTTCGAGCACTGGTTCAGGTGCACACAATTCCAAAAATAGCATTATGAATATTCGATGATATGGCAACTGTTGAAAATCTGTTCCGCGCATCTCATGATCTTGCAATAAAACGCCCGCAACAATTCCAAGTACTTTGTTCAACAGATTTATTTTTGTATGCGTATTGGTAGTGTCGCCCGAATGTTTAACCAACAGAGCCACTAAACGTACAAACGCATCTAAAGTATGGAAACATTTAGCACGCACCACTGCTGGTGCTCCATTTGTTTCTGCCAACGCGCGATAACATAAATCGACGCACATTTGCGTACTCAATTTGAAGAATCGAGTAATAAGATCGTCTGTCTTTAAAATACCATGAATATTCATTTGATGGACAAACATGCTAAATGCTTTTGTTGGATCCCGAGCATTATTTGGACTGTGATGCATTGTTACCCACTCGCGTAATAAATATTCCGTTTTCTCCATTAAACCCGGTGGATCATCAAAATCACGTGCCTAAAATTATGGAAAAAAATATTACAAAATTAAAAAATTTCGCAGACATAAAATTCAATACATAGATCTTATTTATTCAAGTTACTTACTCGCACTTGAAGAATTCCAGAGTGAATATGTGCAGTTGGACCAGCGGGTGCACGATCAGCAAGTACACCTGGATCGTGATTTGCACGTAATGATTCAATCAAACTTGTTAGTCTAAACATGGAGACACCTTCCGGTGGTGCTCGATGATGGGCCATTCTAGCCAAAATCTCAATAGTATGGAATAAATCTGATTCCGTAACATGTGTAGTTTGTCTTTCGTCAATCAAATACAATTGTACTAATTGCATTGCATACATTGTCACCATGGCATTGCCAGCATCCATTGCATGAGCTAATGCAAGATCAAATTGAATAAAATTTATAAGATGTGATCTAATTAAACAATCGACAGCTTCAAAATTATATCTATATTCATCGCTACATTCAGTTAAGCAGCGAGTAACATTTTTATTAGTCCATTGCATTCCATAGGCACGCGGATCTTGAAGGCATTTTAATATTCTTAAATGAAGTTCTCGAGAACGCAGTATAATTTCTGAATCAGTAACACCCGTCGAGATAGACGGTCCATGTAAAAGACCCTCAACTGCCTTTTTCAACAGTGCCATTGCTGCACCAGCGTCGCGGGATCGTCTTGTGAGAATAAGTGACTCAAGCAGGCTGTGAAGTGCTGCCTGCAGTACGGGTGGTGTTGACGGCGCCATAGCTGTTAATAATAATTCTACTTCACCGGCAAGTTTTTCTAGCATTGATCCCACTTCATCATTATTCACAGCTGCAGATGTGTAAACAGTGACTTGTTGTGCAGGAGCTACTGGCACGGGATTTGTGGCAAATGTTGTTACAGTTGGTTCAGTGATTGGTTTTGGTATGAAGAATGCTTGTGTTTCGCGCTCAGAAAGTGGAATAAAACCAGGAATGTTTCTGGCAAATTCTTCATAGACAGCCATTTGTTGTGGTGTCACACCGCCTGCTTTTAATCTAATTTGTTCGGGCATACGTTCAGCTTGATATTTTGCCAGTGAATCAAAATAACGTCGTCCCTCTTGACGAGCAATTTTTCGTAATTCTACATCATTTGCCAAACGCTTATCCATTTCGGGTATGGCCTTTTCAATTGCTGTTTTCTGAACAAAAACACAGGCTAATTCCATGTTGTCTGCTGCAACAAGATTGGCTGCTTGTTCCGCAAGTTCTTTCTGCTGTGGTGTTGATCCCATCATCGCTGCGACAAACGCTTGTTTCAAATTTCTACTGATGGATGCCAGTATTTGATCACGACATGTAATCATTGCCATTCCAGCGGTTAAATTTCGCACCATGTGTCGTGCAGCAGTTCGCATTCTGACTTCTTCAGGATCAAGTGCGAAATCTTTTCTTACAATTTGTTCGCTGGTTGTTAGAGCTATTCTAATTGAACGATCAACCACAGGATGAATCCATTCTTGAATTGCTTGTTCAATTGCTGGTCGAACAAATTGTTTTAAATGTGGATGAGTTTGAAATAGCGGAAATTGATTGTTAATCGTCATATGTTGAGTAATATGTGCTACTCCGGTTACGCTAATGTCCATGTAATTGAAACGTGGCTCAGGTGGACCTGTTGGCAGAGACGGTGTGGTATTGACTGGTTGTTGAGGTGGTTGAGCAATTACCGGTCCGGAATTGGTTGTTCCTGCCATTTCGTCCAACACACTTTGATTTGATTGTTGTTGAATTTGTTGCTGTTGCTGTTGTTGTTGCTGCTGCTGCTGTTGTTGCTGTTGTTGTTGTTGCTGCTGCTGTTGCTGTTGTTGCTGCTGCTGCTGCTGCTGCTGCTGCTGTTGACTATTGCTTGTTTCATTTTTTCTATTACCATGCGATAATTGATACTCTAAATTACGCAATTTTTCCGGATCCTTCAAATAGATTGCTGGTTTTAAATCAGCAACATCGATACTTAAATTCTTACACAGCACTTCAATTTCAAATTTTAAATTTAATTTCAAATCAGGCTCTGTATGAAGCTCAGCGAGTACATTCATTATTGCCATTGTCCATGGATTTGGCGGTCGAAATACACGACTTTTGGCACAACTTTCAAGAACTTTCGCTACGAATGGCACGACATAGAGAAGTTCTTGTTGGCCTTTATGATAAGCTTCTACTAATAAACTTTTCATATCAATATCAATTTGTAAAATAGGTTTATTGCGACCAAGTGTAAGCATTCCTAACCAATGTCCAAGATTTTTTAGTAAAGAACGATCGGAAAAATTTGCTATTCCTTTATCACTGCGTAATAGTACTCTGATATTTCTAAATGTTTCACGAGTCACCATTTTATTAACTTCTGGTATTTTAAGACAATCAAGAAAATTTGAATACAATCCATGAAAATTTAATTCAATGCTTGCACGTTTCATTACTAAATATTGTGCCATCCATGGCCAATATTCTTCAGTCACAATTTCACGAATTTCATCACATTTTTGTTGTAAATTAAGTTGACTCAAGTTATTAAAAATAAACGCTGTTTTGTCTTGAAGACTTTCAGGTGGTGCTGTTATTTTTTCTTCTTTATCTGTTGCAACAAGTAATGTATCAATATTAGTGGCATTGGCAATTGATGGCCGAGCCGACAGTGATGTAGTTGGTGTAGTTGATGGTTTTGATTGTGTCGTACTCGTTGTAATTGTTGTTGTTGTAATGGTTTTGTATGTCGTTGTGGCAGGCGCTAAAATAGCCGTCAATGTTTTAGGTAATACAGAACCTTGTGGACGTGATGGTGGCTCTTGTCCTTGCAATCCATATTCAACATATTCAATCAGATGCGATGGGAATTCATTGAAATGTTGAATTGTACGAACATGATCGCAATAAGTTGAATATTCCTTCAATCGACTCTTGAATCTATCTAATGCCGCAATACCAAAATAATACATTTTGCTGCCTTCAGGTTTGCGCAATGCATCGAGGACAAATCGTAGAGCAAGTCCAAGTGTCATATAACTATTAACCAATCCTCGTTCAATTATCCCGCCAAACAATTGTGCCGTAATATATAATTCTTTATCGGGATACTGTGGAAAAAACCGATATTCCTCAAAAAGATTACGTAACATACAATTAAATACTTCACGTTCACGTTTAGTATCCGAGTCTTGGAACTTCTTCAACATATCCAAAATCTCATCGATTGACAATGTAAGATGCGGTGGATGATTGTATATCCGTTGAAAGTAACTATTAGCTTCGTCTTCAATTTCTTTCGGTACATTTTTCGACATTTCCGGAAATAAACTCGATGTCTCAGGTATGCCGCTTCGTGCAATACCAGATTGTTGTCCCGGTCGACCAACTCCACCTATTGTTGCAGTTCTTGGTATTACAGTTGGACCTTGTGTACCAACTGGACCCGAATGTAACTGCGAGGACAATGGCAACATTGGAAATGGATTTGGTGATGGTCCAACGAGTCGCGATGGAGATCCAGGTGCCGATACTAATGGACCCAATGCACCAGGCAAATTAAATGCTGAACTACTTGGTGGTCCAAGACTAGATCCAAGGCCCATTGATGCAAGACTTGAACTTAAATTCCCCAGTGTATCAACGGATTTTGATGAAAATAATGGACCGGTTAATTTAGTTGGATTGAATGCATCGAGAACTGGATGGCGCAGGACACCCGGTGGTGGTAGTCTATTCATTGCATTACTCATCATCAAACTGCTATTACCCACCATTGTCATTATAGCTTCGGAAACCTCTTGCGATACACTGCCAGCACACACTTGAAGACAAGCTAATATTGTTGCAAGTGTCTCTTGGGGCAACTGACTAGCTTTTGGTATTGCTGAATCATCTTTGATGCCTGGGCCTAGCAATTGAGGACATCGTCTTTGGAGAAATTTAACGCAAGCCGCCACAAATACTTCACCATGATCACGAATCTTGTCTGTAAGCCATTTTTCAAGTTTCAAATATTCACGACGTGACGCCAAGCACGCTAAATCAATGACAAATGGAAATGATTGTCCATTGAGTAATGCCGATAATGCCTTAAGATCTTGTGCAAGATCTAAAATTCTTGACAGACGTGTTTGATCATGATCACCACGTAAATACCATTCAGCCATTGAGTGCATTATAATTGTTTTTATTTTGACATTATTCATGTGCCAAGCGTGATGAAGTATTACTCCTCCATTCGGATGATTTCCAAAAAATATTGGCATTAATGAATTCAATAATTCCTGACGCAATATCGTAATTGGCGGATTGATTTGCAGTAGTGCTAATAAAATAATATCAGGACAATGTTGTATTGGCCATTTAAAAATTTCTTGTACTGGTACATAAAGTCCGCGCTCAGCCATGTGTAATAAAAGTTCAACAACATTCAACGATCTCCATGTTTGTGCATCTTTGCTATCACCTTCAGGTGGTGCTTTTAATAAATCAAGTGTAACTGTATGATATGGATAATCAGCAAAGCAAAAGATGTCAGGATTTTTCAATATTTGCTGAACAAGTGAAAATTGCCCTTCGACATTATCCCAATGACGATAGAATAATTCAACTGGAAACATATCCAAAGGATATCCTTGATGCTGTAGACCCAAACGCAAACCAGTCACTAATAAATTCAAACTCTGACGATCTTTAATATGAAATTCTGCATGATCCAATTTTACAATTACTTCATTCCAAGAAAGCGTCGATTGCTGCAATAGTTATAAATCAGTTTATTTATTTATTAATAAATAACTCAAAAGATAAATGATAAAATGAGAAAGGAAACTTACAATTTCTTTTAATGTCTGTATAAAAACTTCAACATTCCATGTAGTTGCAGCATTACCGTCAGCATCACTGGATGTATCTCCACGAAATGATTGTAAACCGCCCGCATCATTAAGACCATTATAAGTACGTGCCATATGGGATAAAACACGGGCTGCAGCCAATGGCGAAATTTCACGTGCACCCAAACCGGCCAAAGCTGAGCGACATTCATCCACCGTGGATGTAAATCCATATCCTAATTCCATTATCAACTCCACCAACGAGTTGGAATCCTAAATAATGAAGAGAGAAAAAAAAAGAAAAAGAAATATAGAAAAGATGCATGAAATTAAATTCTGTAAATGACAATTATACGTTGAATGGGATAATTTATTATCTTACCATTTGATTGGAAGCCATATCGAAATCGTTTATTACTTGTGGAGTTTCCTCGTCGCCTGGATATAAAAGTGGTGCGAGCACCACTGGCACCAGTTCACGGGGAAAATCGCGCCGTAGATTTTTCAAAAATTTTTCTTTTGCCTCAGGCGCTAGTCCAAAAAAATCTTTTTCTTTTAATATTTCAAGTAATATTAAATGTAAAACCTCGGGGGATGAATCGTGAAGTCCTTCCTCCTGTTGTTTACTATTATTTTCTGAATTTGTATAATTTTTAATTAAATCCGGTAATTGTTTACGAATATCTTCAAGAGCTAATGTTCGTAATTCGGAATTTTCAGAGTGTCGCAATGCAATCGCAAATACAATCTCTTGTACAAGAGTCAAACCAAGCACACGTCGCAAATGAAGAAAAAATTTCGATGATGGATTTAACGTCTGTAATTAAATAGAAAATATTATTTCATCCTCAAAATTTTAATCAGAAAAATAAATAAACAAACCAATAATTCATTTAAAAATACACATTTTATATTTTTTAAATTCAAAAAAATAAAATTCTTCTTTACCTTCTGTTGGTGAAGAGGATGATCAATGGCGTAGCAGAGGTTAGACACCAATGACGGTTTGCCCAAAAGATTTATACACTCCTCCCGCAGCAGTTGGACTTGATAATAGTCTTTGGAGCTGGAATTCGGAGGCTCTCCTGTAGAAAAGTCGATGCACGAGAACAAACAGCGCAGCAAGTGTCTGTCCGCCTCTAGACCTTTCCACCGTACTAACTAAGAGACATAAATATTATCTTCAAGAGCCTCCATTCATGCTTAAAAAGATTCCTCATGCTACTTTATTATTCATATTAATGAAAAAAAATTAAAAAGAATAATCATTAAAGAGTAGAACTTTAACTAGAAAATAAACAAATAAAAAAGCCATATGCCCGCCAAGAATTATTCATTATTTTTTAGGTTAGCTTGTATATACATATGTAGTAGCATGATAAAAAGGATAATTTCTAGTCTGAAGGCTGAACCGAACCGGAAACGTACATAAAGGAATGGTGGATGATGAAACCAAGAGAGATCTCAAAGAAATGCACAAATTTTATTTAATTCACCACAAGCATATTGTCCAATTTTTCATTTCCATTTAATATGAATATATCAGACGAATAACATTTATGATAAAGAACCAATGTGTAATCTAGTGGCAAAATGAAAAAATAGTAGATTGCATACAAAGCTAAAGATCATAATTTCATAATTCTTTTTTTTTTTCTCTCTCTCTTCCTCTTATTCTCCTTCTGTTACTTACCACTGATATTTCTTCGGAACTCCCTTGATAGTTTTTTTTATTCAAATGTGTAGTCAGATAACTGATTTGTGTCAAAGTAAAAGATAACGAATCCAGGTTCATAGTTCCATGAATCCGACCTCGAAAGCTTCAAACGTGTTTGAAGCTTTCTTCGGTATCCACAACTTGCCACTCCAGTTTCTATCTTCGTTAAAAGCATGAAAACTACATTTGCACAATCCTACGACCAACATCGGGATCGATAATATTTAATTACAATTTTAATTTAACGTCATTTCGTATTTATTACAAAAACAATATAATATTGGCTTTGTTATAACGCGTATCATAAACTATACGGTCTAGATAACACTTTTGATAAAGAGAAAATCACTCTACATTCATCCACATACACATACATTAACCAGTTTTTATACTGTGTAACAAGTAACGACACAACGACAGTGTATGAAACACACCAATCACCACCAAAGTGAAAAAGATAGTCGTTTAATTTATTTCTTTTTTCTTTTACTTTATTGGTATGAAAAATTTCGTTCGTTATGTGCTGCTGTACGTTTCTTCTTGGAGTATTTTCGGCAACTGCGCACGCGCAATCGATGATCAGTTACTTTTTTACCGTTAATTTGGCCCAATAGAGTGCGTTACATTCACAGCGTCATGATCGTTCTATTTGTATATGTAGAAATATAATATTGGTGATAAATAATATCCACCAATAATCAAGCACTGTACTTTAACTTATTTTCTTTATTGAAAATAATATTTCAACTTTTCAACTGTTATCAAATGGAATTTGTCGTTTTCAATTGATTTAATTTTTCAATTATTTGTTTGCTTTTACTTTCACTCAACCGCTCAACAACACACAACGGTCGCCATAAAAGTGAGCTTATTTTATGAGTCATGTGCCCAATTAATCCGCAAGAGGGAGCTGGTTTTATTTTCATGTGAAAAAAACACAAACAATAGTGATCATATTTAATGTAAAATGTCCCTAGATTATATGGAAATGAATACGAGGAAGACAAAAATACGAAAATGATTGTTTGTAATTTGGAATTGTGACAAATCGTTCCAAGAATTTTTTATTTTTATCTTATAAAATTATTATCATCTTTATATTTTTCAATCATTTGAAAATACATTGAACTACGCCATTCTAAAATATTTCCATAAAAAGACTAGAAAATAAAAATTCTAAATATCCTATGTATATAATAAATAAAAATAAATTTCTATCAAAACATATAAATATATTATTTATCTAAATAAATACATATATTTATACATATTATTTGCATTTTGTATTCAACAATTTGGCCTATCGATAAACCAACTTTCGTCAATATCCACCGTAAATAAACCCAAAAATTATTACCAACACTTGCACAAATCAAAATGGCCGATAAAACCTTCAAAATAATACAAAATTTAAAAATTAAAAATCCTCCAATTAATCTAACAAAAAATAAATCCAACATAAAAAAATACCAAAATCATTAATTTCACATTCAAACAAACAACAATAATTAATCATTTCCAACAATTAATAAATCACTTCCAATACACATACACACACACATTCATACATTCTCATACATAATATATACATACATATAAACTGAATTGTTTGTAAAAATAAAAAATGGCGGAACCAATGGCGCGATTCGACGTCTTTCACGACACTTCTCGACTCCATTATAAAAGTGTATCTCTTTAGTGTGTATACATACATATACGTGAATGAAGAAAAGACAAATCGACATATAGCGCAATTGGGCTTGGCTAAATCTTAAACTATATATTCAAATAAAATATATACAGAGAACTAAAGTATAAGAGTAAAGAGTAAAGTGTATTTGCTCTGCTTCTCTCGCTCTACAACGATACGGGTCGACCGGACCAAGAATAGCCGTCAGCCAGTCAAGTAAGCCGCGAGTTTATAGAGAGATAGAGACAGAGAAAAAGTGAAAGAGAGAATAGAGATAAAGTGCACAGGGCGAGACAGAGACGACAGAGTGAACGAGGAAGCTGCTCTGCTGAGCCCTGAGAGTCACCAGCAGCAGTAGCAGCAAGTACACGAGCAAGCTAATCTAGCTGTCGCTTATACAGTCATCACACTCGTCACATTAATCATATATAGACGAATCTGGGGAACACAGCGGGCCCCTCCCACCATTTATCCATAAGTCTTTGGGGGATTATAACGATAATCATCCATGAAGAGCATCTTCAAGGAATAAAATTTAACAACGGTGATTATTAACGGGATATATATATGGGGCCCAATGACGACGACGTTGATGAACAAGGATTATTATATCCACATTAGTGGAGTATAGAGAAAAGGTGGAGTTTTGTGTTTGTCTTCATATCATAGTGGTGTTACTCATTTAATTATTTGCACGATCGACACAGTGTCTCAGTGCTGCAATTTATTCACTATTAAATTCAATAGTAAATAATACAAGAGTGTACGTGAGATAGATAAATATACCGTAACGAGAATCAGAAGATACGTGTGTAATAAGAATAAAAAGGAGAAAAGAATCAAAGCGATAAAGAAAAAAAGGAGGTGATTGTAGTAAGCAGAATTAATAATAGTTGTAGAAATAATAATAGTAGTAGTAGTAATAGTAGTAGTAGAATTGAGAGTGTTTTTTTGAGGTGGTTATAAATATTGTTGCCTACAAGACAATTTTTTTTTTTCCTGTTTTTTTTTTCTCTCTTTATTTGTCACTCTCTTCAGGTGCTTCAATGTCTCTTGAGACTCGATCAAGTTCGGCCCTCTTTAAGAGGGCCGAACAGCTCAAACGTTGGGAGCAATCGGAGACTAATAGAGAGCCGGCCCATCCACGACAAATCGCGCGAAAGATCAAGTTCTCGGCCGATTGCGTATTTCTTGCAGCATGTGCGGCAGGCGACAAGGAAGAAGTCGTGCGATTGCTCCAAAAGGGGGCGGACATCAACACTGGCAATGTCGATGGCCTAACTGCACTTCATCAGGTGAGAAAGCATTCAGACATTGTCTAATAATTAATTCATTTGTTTAGGTGTAAATTTTTTTTCTTCTTTTTTATTTTTTTTTAAATGAAGATAGTGAAATTATTACTGTTATTTGGTGATTAATTAAATCCAGGAATCCCTTGTTGGTTCTATCATGTGCAAGATGGCCGCTCTGCCTTACTCCAGCTGTCTAATTTCAGCACCGGATCCGCCAGAATATTTATTCCACCGTATGCTGTCATGACCGTGTGCTCGAGGCCTTCATGCAATTTGAACCTTAACTTTATACTTGGAAATGAGAGAGTGTAATTAATCTTTTTCTGGGTTTATACTCTCTATTTTTGAGTAATGAATTTTTTCATGTTACATTTTCAGATACACACATGAAGCTTGTGCAATTTATATTACTAATTAATCTTTGATTATTTGAATCAAAAATTATATATGTCATTCATAATTCTATTCATTTTTTTATTGATTCAATATTTATTTTATCGTAGAAAAATGAAAGAATAGAATTTGAATACCCGGTATAAATTAATTTATTATTGTTGGCTGCATTAGTGAACTTAAATATTGTTAGACAGTAAGTGACGCTATTCACTGTTTGCAAATTTTTAGGATAAATATTTAGACAGAGTAATGATAAATTGATGTGTTATGAATAGAGATGTATACATGCGTGTAATTTTCAATTGAATAGATTCTACATAGGTATTTTTTTATATATAAATTAAAAAAAATATATAAGCAAAAAAAAATAAAAATGGAATACAGTGCATTACATAAGTTCCTCCACACTCTGCTGTTCCATGCGCATTATTCATGAAAATAAAAATAAGAAAAAAAAAAAAGTAACGAGAGAAACTTTAAAATAGAGTGGAGTAAATAAAAATTGTGCCATTATGGTACAGATGGGAAAATGTGGTGTGTCCATGTTAGCTATTAATAGATATAACTATTAGGAGTCACACAAGCTCTGGTATATTTGACTCTTCGGTCTTTGTCAGTTCTGTACTAGATGGTTTATTTTTTTGGCGAGACTCAGACATATATTATACTATCCAACAAACTTTGCGAATGAGGTAATAGATAATTTTGGGGAAGGGCGTGCGGGCAGCGAGAGAATATTATTTTTTATTTTCTTTTATTTTGTGTGAACATCAATAATTCATTCTTTTTATATTACCGACATCAATTATATTATGTTATCAATTGTATTATTATCCTGGAATTTCTAATTATATAAATATTTTTTTTTTAAAATAGAAACCGCTGATATTGATATAAATATTAAATAATATTGTGTTTTATTTTTTTATTGTTCATAGGCATGTATAGATGATGACTTGGACATGGTTGAATTTTTGGTTGAACAAGGTGCGGATATAAATCGTGGTGACAATGAAGGATGGACGCCACTGCATGCCACAGCATCATGTGGATTTATATCAATTGCTAAGTATGTTAAAACAATCAAGCATAAACATTTTTTTTCTTTACTAATCTCTATTAATATTTAATTTGATTTAATTTTATTCTTCACTTTTTTAATCATTATTTTAGATACTTGATTGAGCAGGGTTGTAATTTAGCAGCTGTAAACAATGATGGTGAACTTGCCCTTGACATCGCTGAGAGCGATGAAATGGAAGATTTATTGCAGCAACATATCAACAAAGCTGGTAAGAAATAATGAAGAAGAAATTGTGATTTTCATGGGGAATTATTTCATTTTATTATTTTATTGTTTTAATTATTTCGTAGGAATTGATTGTGATCAAGCGAGAAGTGAGGAAGAAAGATCAATGTTGAATGATGCAAAAACATGGCGTTCTGGCGCACCGGGTAAAGATGCTATACATCCACGTTCAGGCGCTACAGCACTTCATGTGGCGGCTGCTAAGGGTTACATCAAAGTCATGAAGTAAAAAAAAAATGAAATAAAAAAAAAAAATTAGAGCAATGCGATACATAAACTTGAGATGATGATACGAAGAGTTTATCATCGAACATAAATATCTACAAGTTTTGGCGTTTTATTTTTAGCATATTGCTGCAGGCACGATGCGATGTTAACGCCCAGGATTACGATGGATGGACGCCACTGCATGGTGCCGCGCACTGGGGTCAAATTGAAGCATGTAAACTTCTTGTCGATAATTTTTGTGATATGGACATAAAAAATTTTGCGGTAATTTTAATTCTTTAACTTTCACAAAATTATTAAAGCTAATTATTTTATTTTATCAATATTTTTTTTACCGCAGGGACAAACTGCATTTGATATTGCTGATAATGACATACTTAAAGCGTTAGAGGAGTTGAAGAAGAAGCAACAGACAATGCTGAAAGATTTTTCACAATTAAATAATAGAAAATTACCGATAATACCAAAGAAAAGGTAATAATTAATTTTTAATCCAATATTAATTTATTCATACAAAATTGATATGGAATTTAATTTAATTATATAAAATAATTACAGAGTATCTCCAACTATTGAGAATACAGTAGTGACAAATGAGGGAGTAGAGACATTTGAGGAAGAAACACCGAATAAAGTTATTAAAGTTGAATTGGAAATTCAATCAGATAAAGATGACACAAGCCCAGAGACTATTAGCGATGTTGGTAAGTAAATTATTATAATAACTTATTCACAGATATTATATTATCAATATCATTAATATCGATTTATAGATGATAAATTATATTACATATAAGAAATACATTTTGCTATTTATATTCATTTGAATAAATAATAAAATAGATTATGAAATTGTCTATAAGTAATTTGCATAATTGATATGCATGCTGCGTGGAATTAGAGAGTGGAGGAGAGTCAGATATTGAAGAGAGTGAAGATGAGGGTGAAATTTCTGAAAGTATTTCAAACTCTGAAACTTCCTCAAGTACAAATCGATCAAATCAATCGCTTGGCGTGACGGATGACGGTAAGGATGAAGGCAAACCGGAAGAAGACTATTATGTTGGCGATTTGTTTAGGATTTTTCATGCAAATAGAATTAAATTTAAAATTCAAATTGTTTATTTCAATATACATGATAGATAAGTGTATTGATTTTGTTGCAATTATTTATTTTTATAGAGAAAAAAAATCGAGCTAATAAAGATGACAGTGCGACACTCAGTCCAGTTACTCCCACAGAAATAACGAAAGTTCCTAATCAGGTAATTAATAATATGCAATTATTTATTATGCGTAATGATTTTGTATTTGATTATTATTTATAAAAATAATTTTTGTTTATCAAAGGCACCGATTTTACCGCCAAAACAACAAATTGAGAATACGGAGGAAGGTACAATTCCATCCTGGCGACGTTCTGGCTCGTTTAGAAGTAGAATTCAAGAGTCAGAACCTACAAACGTACTGCCACCGAGTAAGTTAAATGACAATTTGCAAAAACAAATTCATTTACTGTAATTTAATTCTATTTTATTCATTTATAATTTTATTCTGTAGAAATAGAAGATAAAGAAAAAATAACGACAAAAACACCAATTATCACAAATAAAGTTAATGCCGAGCCGGAAGTTGTTTTACGACGGACTCATAGTTTTGAAACGGATGAAAAGTACGTAAAATATATATTTATTCATCATCATCATCATTATATTATCATTATTACATTTTGCTGATGAAATATTGTCAAATAGTTGTGGCTTTATTTATTCATTTAATATAATTATTATTTTTATTTTTGTTAGTAATCCATTGAGTGAATTTTGCTCGCTATATACTGCATTTTATTATTATTTTGCAACAGCGAATAGCATTTGCCAGAGTGCTTTCAATTTACAAAAAAAAAAAGAAAAAACGAGATAAAATAAAAGAAAAAGAAATTTCAATTTATTCCATTATAAATATGAAAATTTTTTTTTTTATATATATATTACCAAAAGTTCATATAAATAGTTGAATAAAAAAATATATTAGAGCGTAGCTGAACGCATGGCATGATATGCATGTTACGCAGGTTCTATGAGCAGTATCTGGCATTGCGAGCTCGCATCAAGGCATCTTCCTGCCCTACACTCCATCGCTGCCATCCAACAACTCCCACTTACACCAACGTCACCACCGCACGTTCTGCGTCCTTACGCGAAACTCAGAGGTACATACGCATGTATCAATTCACAATTATTTTTTATTTTTTTTTTATTGCTATTATTAAACGCCTATAACATATATTTGCCTATTTGTGCTTATCAGCCTTGCCATACAATCGCGCGATTGTTTGGTTATATCATTATTGTATTCTCATTGTGTGTATTTTTTTTTTCACACTAAGAAAGCAAATATTTGTAGTCAATATTTTATATAAATAGTTATAATATATTGTAAGAATTATGTCAATTTTTTTCCATGAAGATAAATATCTGTTATCATAGTTTTTTTTTTTCCTTGTTATTATGGAATTTAATCATCTTCAAATTATTCAGGCGGCGAGAGATAAAATTAAATTTGGAACTATCACGTGTACCACAAGAGAGCAATTCATCATCGCCAACTTCCGTTCCAAATAAATTATTATCATCACCAATACTGCCAGTCGCTACAACTGGCACAACACCAACGAGTTCAACTTCCACTACCACAACAACAACAACCACTAGTCCAGTACCAGGAAATCAAATTCGCAGGTGTGTAATTGTTATTTACATTGTTATATTTTATATTTTTCATATAAATGATTTAGCAATAATCAAAATGAATTATTTGAAATGTAATTGTAAATTTAGAACGAGTTTTCCAAGTTTATTCGTTAGAGTATTAGAATTAAATATAATAAATCATCTTCATCGGCATAAAATATGCAATTGTAACGTTTTGATAATGAAAACTCGGCTACAGCAGCATTCAAACAGCGGAGGTTAATGTGTCGCCCACGCATAATTCAACGACAACAACATCAGCTTCAAGTACACCTGCCGGTAGCAAACTCAGTCCGGCGAATATCTTCAAAAATTTCTTCAAGTGCGTAATCCTGGCTTGAATTTTAGCGAGAAACGAGTGACAAACCATCCTCCCAACGAGGACGTGTGCAATTTTTCGTTATTCACGAGTATCCCATAAAAAAAAATACATCATACAATTGTATAATATATTTTTTTTTTTTGCATGAAAATTTATTGCTTTGTTTTATCGAGTTGTTTTTTACCTTATTTTTTTTTTTGCCAGAAAAGAACCGACTAGGAGGCGAAATTTAATTAGATTTTTACTCATAAATCACAATATAATTCTATTAAACTATATTAAACAATTAAAATACACTAATTCACCCTTTTTTAGTTTAAGATAAAATAAAATTTATGTTTATTTGATATAAAGTATTTTAAAATCTTAACCTGATTGGCTTGTTATTTTTTATCATAAATCGTGAGAAGTAAAACCAAACGATTGTTCTATGATAAATTGTTTAATCAATTAGAGATAAAAAATTATCTTTATAAAATTGAAAACAAGTATCATATATAATTATTTTTTAGAATTAAAAGACAATTTTCTGACTGTAATATTAATAATAATTTGTTTTTTTTTTTTTTCATAGTGATTATTAAGATTGTCAATAATATACGATACTGTTTTATATTCCTAGATCTTTCGTGCCACCTGTACGCGATGAAGAGAGCGAAACACAGAGAAAAGCTCATGCAAAGAGAGTACGTGAAACACGACGTTCAACTCAAGGTGTGACACTGGACGAAATTAAAAGTGCAGAGCAACTTGTTAAGAAAAAACAACAGCAGAGTAATGAAACGCCACCATCGCCGATAGGAACAACAGCAACAACAACAACAACAACCACAACGACAATACCAACTACAACTTCAGCACAGGTAGAACTATATCATTTAAATATTTTGTATGAGATTTTTATCCATGTCTATAAAATTATTTTTACTCAGACATTAAGAAATAAATTATAATTTAAATGTATAAATTAACATAAAATCATAATTTCGAACTGTTCAATTAACTATTATATTCACTTTATCGAATTATTATTTGCATATAGTCATCAATTATGATGAATATTTATTATATTTTGAGCGCTATACAGATGAAAATATTTTTTTATCATCCTTAAAAATAATTCATGCGTGAGCGTTATAAAATTAATACGATTTATCACTATTCTCTCTAATTCTTATGGTATTTTTATAAATCTTTCTATATAAATTCAATAGTTATAATAACATCAGACACAAATATATGATTTTTTTTCTGTATTCGAATCTATTATTGTAACTCAGGGATAAAAATAATAGCAAAAATATTGAAATGAGAAAAATGAACGGAAATAGTACATGCCTCAGTATCAAAGATATAAATGAAAAAAAAACAAAAATATAAAAAATAATAATAGAGTATTTATTCAGCTGAAACAAAATATTTCTATATTGAAAATGTTGTGTAGTTGAGATTTTATTGTTAAGTTTATTGAATGCTCCACTACATGTTGTCCAATTAAATAATTTTATGCATCCATTATCCTTTTAATTAATACATCCTCCAATTTTTAATAATTATTGCATTATTTTGCTCTTGACTTACATTTTTAAATAAAAATATTAATTAATTACTCGTGGTCATAATAATGAAGTTATCAGAGAGACATTAACATCGCGACAATCGTGACAGAACATAAAACACAAAACCAAAAACTTTTTATTTGCCTGAATAAAATATAAAAAAAATTTTTTTTTTATTTTTTTGTTTTTTTTTTCTTATAATAACTCAGCCCGCAGCTTCAATTGGCCAAACTGCCTCAATCATAGCTACGATAACAACAGCTACACCCACCACCGTCACCACAAACAAACTTCCCGAGGAAATTAATTTGCCTGAAAGACGGCCCTCTTGGCGACTCAGGGTAGATAATGGAAGCAAGGTTTGTTTTTTTTTTATTTCAAATATCGTGCATAATAAACTCTTGACACTATACTTCCAATGTTAAGAATGAAAATAAAAATATCGCTGATTGTTTCCTGTGATTAATTGATTAATGAAATATTGTAAATAATTCAAACATGAAAAAAAAAAAAAAATTATGCATTGAAATTATATTTAAAAAAAAATACATACATATATGTATATAAATTATCAATTATTAATTTCAGTTTCAGTTAGAAGATGCTAATAATAAATCGTCCGATACAACGACAGCGTATATTAGAAGGCCATCAGGTGGAACAAGTGTACCTAGACCAAGTTCAGCTCCGGTTGACACAATTGCAACAAGTACTACCGATGCAACGGTTACTTTACCACTAAGACGTTCAGTAAAATCCCCCGATGATAAAGGTACTGACATCAATAAATATTTCTTTATATGTATAAAATTTATATTTGAAAATATTTGAAGTAAAGACAAAAGTAAATTCAATTAAATAAATGATAACACATCAATTACAGATCAAGATAAAGAGAATGACAGTAGAAATGCTCAGGCAACACAGGCGGTTATTCAAAGGCGACGGAGACCCAAGAGAAGATCGACTGGAGTTGTTCATGTTGATATGGATGTTAGTATTCAAATTTAAACGTCACGTGCATGTTTACATTATTTTTTTTTTAATCACGATGGTCACAAAATCTAATACGTAGGCGTTCCAAATCACTTTATCGTTTGACGTCATCGTCAATAGTGCTATTAATAATATCTGGGCGCTCCATTTTAACGAACTAAATTCTACGAAATTTTATACGAATATCCACATATTTACACACATTTACCATTTTTATTGAGTCATAATATTGTTTTTTTTTTTTTATCTGTAGGAAATCGATCCGGAAAAACAGGATACATCTGCTGGTGGTGATTATGAAGAATCAAAGAGTAATCACACGGAGGTATATACAATATAAAATTTATTTATTTATTTATTTATTTATTCAGATGAATTTTTCAATGTAAAATAAGTGTGTCGGCATTTTGAGTGTGTGGTATATATTGTATTATTGCAGCATAACATTCAATCTATTTCACGCTTTGCAAACATTTTCACGATTATTTTTGGGGTCACCTACGGCGAAAATTAACCTCTATTTTCTTAAATACATACCAAACATTTATTTAAATATAGAATCTGGGCATTTGTATGTGCTTTAACATACATTTGTAAAACATTCATTGTATTATTTGAAATGCTCACAGTGAGAAATTTACAATTATTTTATTGTAAACATCAGGGGATCATTATTGTGTTTGTGATGAAGATAATAAAATGTCAAATTTATCGTGACAGTGAATTAAAATAGTGTCGCGTATGGAGTCAATGGACTCTAATGAAATCTTTGTCATTTGCAAAATGAAAAAAAAAAAAGAAAAGATAGAAATTGCGTAATAGAATGATCAAAGAGATTAAAGAGACTTGATCATGAACACCAGAAGTAGATTCGTAAAAATATCTCACATCGACATTTCGGAGCAACCCTTGACATTTGTTGATAGCAGTTGTTAAGGTCAAACTAGCCCGGAACAATTTAATTTAAATTTTATAATCGCTTTGTTTTGGATATGAATGAAAAAGATATCTTCAATTTCATTATTGTGACAAATTTTATAACGTAAAAATGATCTTTTGTTTTTTGAAATTAAAAATACCTGCAAATAGAAACTGATCTCAAACTATACAATATGTTTTTGAATCTTTGTGTCTAGATTCTAATTATATAAATAGAATGGTGTGAAGGCAAACCCGTGTATGATGACAAGACTGAACTGCTTAATATGAATGCATATGTGTGTGTGTGTTTATGTGAGTATCCGCGCGCGCGTTCATGAGAGAGATTTTTGCTGGCGAATTTCCATCAGTCAAAGACTTGCTGTCAGTGGCCGTGGACCACAACTCTTAGGATTGCTAAATATTTCCACCTTGTTCTTCAAACAATTTTCATTTACGAACCTATAATATTGGAAATAATTATTTTTTATAAAATATTAAATTTATTCAAGTGTCATTATGTTTATTGATTAAATTTAGTGATTGAATATTATATAAAATAAAAATATGTCTACATACCGAAAAAGGGCACAGACAAAACCAACAACTGCAGCTGGATTACGTGCACAAGCGTCAGCTAATGGCAGTTCCATATTTGGAAATAGACCACGAAGTGTTGGTGGATTATTTGGAAATCATAGAAGTTTTTCTAATTTACTTGGAGTAAATTCATCAAACTCTTATACACCCACTACATTAAATAAATCATCAAAAAATTTGTATCTTAAAAATCCATACACAAATTCAATAAATAATTTAAATTATCAAAGTCCATATACAACTTATGGTGGTACATCATCGGGTTATGGTGGATTAACTTTACCATCGCATTCATCAATTAGTTCATTAAATCTTGCAATACCATCAACCAGTTATAATTATCATAATCGACGACCTGTTAAAAAAACAGAAAGTTTTAATAAACCTAAATCGAAATCGTCATCATCTTCATTTGGTTCAAGAAGCTCAAGTTTACAAAGTTTAGCGGGCTCTGAGGGATATGTAGTAAGAGAATAAATCAGTAATCATATCAGCAATTTATCATAATAACTAATTTAAAATATATAATGCTTTGATTGTTTCTTTTTTTATATTTTTATTGATGTAATAAAGTAAATTTTTATTTTATTTCAGAGTGGAACTGAACGTTCTGGACGTTCAAGTAGACTTGGATCTCTTACTTCAATCTCATCAGAGACACCCTCAACACCGAGTCGAACATTGAAATCAACAAATTCAGAAAATGGTGAACTGGATTACAAAAAATTATGGGAAGAATCACAAGCAGAGAATGAAAGACTCAAAGAAAAATTACGACGTTCTGATGACTTGTTAAAAGACGCGCGAAATTCATTGGAGCGAGCACAAACTGCTCAAAATAAAGCTAATTTATCAGAGGCAGAGAAAAGAGAGAGGAGAGCAATGGAACGAAAGCTCTCGGAAATGGAGGAGGAACTTAAGGTAATAATAATTATTTATTAATTGATTTCGTTTTTCTTCTTCTATTTCCTGTCTGCTTTTATTTTCTGGACGATTATTACGCACTCCATGCGTTAATTATTGCAATTCAAAATGTCTTTTTATATTTGAATACTACAAACAATTCATTTTTTTGTTCACATCAAAATTCATTCATTCATAATTAATTTCACAAAACAAATCGTTTTATTCTATGAAAAAAAAAAAAGAAATAATATAATACATTTCGTAATTTTTTTTTTTTTTCTAGTAATGTATGTATTTTTTATATTTTCATTTTCACGTATGCAAATATAAATGGATATAATCATCGTTCGAATAAACTCAACGATTACTATTTTATATTTATTATTTGATTAGGGTTGCACGCTCCAGTTTTTTTTTTCTGTCAAAATGAGTTTTGTCTGTTGCGGAATATGGAGTGGAGAATAAGGTGGTGCAAGGTTTTTTCTATTGTATTTTTTTTTCTATCTGTAATACCGATTGTGTCATCCAAAGTCTATATTACTCACTGATGTACCGGGGGCTTCGTCGCATTGCTTTGGTTTTTCTTCTCATTTTCATATGATGATTTTTTTTTTTTTTTGATTTTATTTCTTGTCTTTCTGTGATTGCTCTGAAGAACTGTCTATCATTACTATTATTTTTATTGATATTATTATTGAGATTAAGCATTCCTATCCACCTATGCAATCATCTATTATCGCAATCATTCGTAATTATTATTATTGCCCTGCCCAATCATTTATTTATTTATTAATTTTTTTTCTTTGGGGCTTTTAATTGTAGGAAAATAAAACATTTAAATGAATAAATGATTTTTAAACGATGTAAAAAACAATAAAGGTTACCTTAGGTTTTGGGCTAACTCTTTCACTGTTTACAGCAATTGCAAAAGCTCAAAGCCGAAAATGAGCGATTGAAAGCCGAAAATCGGGCACTTACCCGCGTCGTATCCAAACTCACCAATACTACTAAATAGGTAAAGGACCATAATGAAACAGCATCTGCGTTAACAAAATGTACATTTTTGTCATCATATACACAAGAGACAGTGAATTAATTTTTATTAATGTCTCATCATTATCATCTTTTTTATTTTTTTATTTAAATATATATATACATATATATATTTTTTTTTTACATTATAATATTAATGTTCTGATGTGCAGTATTAAACAAACAAAAAATAATGTGCTATAAATATACAACTTACTTTGGTTTTATCAGCAACACTAAGCTCAATCGATTTCTCACTTAAATTATTTATTCATTTCATGAAATGAATAAATAAATAAATAAATATATTTAATATTATTTATCATAATATTTGCCAATCGTGGCTTCTCATCTTAACAACAACTCAGATAAACTCACTAGATCATTCCCATTTTTAATACAAAATATATAAAAAATAAAAATAAAAAAATGACAGCATCAGCAACATTCATTTATTTAATAAACATATTTGTATATAAATCATTTTCTCCAATAGTAATTTCATCTTCTACGCACTTTTTATATCTATCTCGCACAAATATTTATCGTTCAATCGGAAGTAAACATTAACTTATGTGCTATGAAAAAATTAATTAGTTTATTCGAAGGAAAAACAAAATACTTATGCAAATAACTATTTATTATTCGTAGTAATTTTCCTTAGAAAAGCACGCCAAGCGCATGAGTTAAATTTGGGACAAGGCACACGTGCTTACATCAATTGATCTAATAAATCATCAGCATGCCTTTCATTTTTCCAGCATAATAATTATTTCATTATATTTTTCTACATTATTAATAATGGGAAAATTTTTATCAATTCATTACGACCCATTCTCTTATTTTTCTAGGATGTTTATTCGTTATTAATATAAAATTAATAAGTTGGTGATTAATATTTTGTATTTCGTTTTGGTTTTGGAATATCATTAATAAAAAAAAAATAATTATTAAACTGCAATTTTTATTGCCATTCCAATATTAGCATGCACGTTGTTTATTTTATTTTTATTCACTTCTGGCATGAAGTTTTTTACACTAAATAGGTACATACATAACCCCAATGATATATTTATTCAACAAGAATGTTTTTCGCTATTATTTCTCACTGATATTTATATAGTGCAATAAAATGAGAATATAAAATTCCCGACCCCGAATTTAAATATTGTGAGAATGAAATAATTAATGATAATATATTTTTATTGTATATATTTTTTTTTCATTTTGTATTTATGAATATTGATCCAGTACTAATTCCTGCAGAGTTTATCATTAAACAAGAGTATATAATCCTTTTGATTAAATTAAAATTGCGTCACACCAATAGGATGTGACTGCGCAGAAAGTGGTTTAAAAATAATATTTCATTATTGATTATATATGAAATATGATAAATAAAAAATGGTTGGAAAGAAAAATAATTTTTATCTTCTAGATGATGGAGCAATTGAAGTGCGAAAATCAGAGGCTAAAGGACGAAAATGGAGCTTTAATTCGAGTTATTAGCAAGCTCTCCAAATAACTTTTGACATTTTGATACTGCACCAGAGAGAAATAAAAGAAAAAATCCATTGATAAATAAAAAGAAAAATTTGAATAAAAAAAAATAAAGAAATCCCAAAACTTATTGTTAAATTGTATTATTAAATGCTTTATAAAATATTTTAAATATTTTCAACAGATAAAAAAGAAAAGATATTATGTTGACTATTTTACATTTATTGCTGAATGGATTGATTTTTTTTTTCTTTCATTTTCATGTTGATAATTTAATTTATTGTATATGAAATTGGTTGAAGTTACTATTTGTGGCTGTGCCAAATACGCAATTATAAGCGAACACTTAAATTTTGTTAATTTACAAGTATTTAATTGTTAATTGATCAAAAAAAAAAAATAAAGCCAACATGGTCCCAGTTATTAGAATGAATAATTGCAGTATAAATAATTGAGAGCATAGAAACGAAAATTTATATTGACCTTTAGCAAAACAATTCGAGCATTTTTTAAAATAATGAATGGCGATCATTGGATTATTTAATGATATTATAAACAAATATGAATGTTGATAATTTATAAAGACCATGTAATTATGTAGATACGTAATTTTCACAAAAATTTTGAGGAATGAAAAACGAATTAAAAAATACATAAATATTGACACTATAAAAAATTTGACACTGTCATTATTCCTACTTATATATTAATGAGTAGTATTTTCTTATATTATTAATTAATACGAATTATTTTCAATGTGCACACATTTACAATAGAAATATAAAGTCGCTGATGAACGAAAAATTTGTGATTATTGGCGTCTAAAAAACATTGTGATCTTTTTTGTAATAGATTCATATAGTTATGAGAAACATTAATAAGCCGATGAAACGATAATTACAACAATAAATAAATAATAATGTAAATTTTTTAGATAAAATATTGATTGAACAAATTAATGGAAATGTCAAGGAAAATTATAATATTAATAATGAAAAAGGAAAAAATCTATGAGAATAAAAATAATAATAAAACTTTTCGATATTAATGTGACTCTGTTAATCTCAAGTGGCCTTTATTATAATAAGAAAATTTCGTAAGAAGACTGTAATTGATAAAAATAACATAATGCCATTGCAACTTTTAGAAAAATTCATGCATTTACAAAATTAAAATATAAAAATGTACGTGACAATATAAATATATGCATTTTTTGAGATGGCCAATCCTTGTTGTTCACTCCAAACGTTTATACGATCAAAATTTATTATATACACAAATGTAATTTAAAAAAAAAATAATCGTGATTTAATTGAAGTAACAAAAAAAAAAAAAAAACTTTTCTATGAGAATAAATTTCTCCAAATTTTTTCATTCAATTCTCTGAAATATTCTACCTATAAAAATAAAGCAATTCTTTCAAAACAGCATTCACTGCATAATTAACAGACAAACAAACAAAAAACGTATTATGTTGAAATGAAGTATTTAATAGAAAATATTCATATGACGTTCTAATAAAAAGAACACAGATTATTAAAATTTTTATGTCCAACGTTTACTTATTATATATGTAATGCAAAAAAACAAAACGAAAAAATGAATTATAAATTCTTCAAAATAACAAAATTAAATATAATCATCTTGTAGTTTATGAAAATTTCTATGGAATTGTGTAATCATACCAATTCATGTGCTTGTATTACATAGAGTATTAAGTGTGTTCATCAATTGAAGTACTCTCATTATATAAATTATTCTCGAGCTTTTATTTGTTTTTGCTAGAGTTTACTCCAGCCAAAGCGTAACTGTAATTTGTTCATGCAGTACCGCAGTCAATTTATACACGAGATATATAAATACAATCGAATAATATATTTTAAATTCAATTTGTAATAATAACGAGAGTTTTTCAAAAAACAAAAAATATATATATGCAAATATAATAGTAATAATATTAATAATATTAATAATTATTAAATAATAATAATAATAATAATAATAATGTTAATAATAATATGAGCACGTCATCTTTAATAAGTTATAAATAAAAACAGAATCATATCTACATTAATCGTTGAGTCTGCAATAATAGACAAAAAAATTAATCTTTAAAATAATTATGCTAAGGTGGTTTAATAGCAAAAATATATTTATTATTTATTTGCAATAAAGAAACGAAAAAAAAAAATGGTAACAACAAATATTGACCCAAAGATTTAGTACGATCATAGTGAAAAGTAAAATATTTAAATCATTCTAAATTCAATAGCGATTTTACAGACATAATTGTTTTTTTTTTTTTTATAAATATAAATTGATAAAGCAGTGATGAAATTTAATATTGATAAGAGCTGATAATTGTGTCAACTTTTATAATGATATTAAAAAAAAAATCTTTTTTTACTCTTCATCAAAGAAAGAAAAGTGTATTGGTTATTTTCAAAATCAATTTTGTTTATTATTACTGTGAATGATTGATTTTTTTATTGTGGCAACATGCAACAAATATCTATAAATATTCGGCTGTTTACTGCGGTAAATATTTTCAATCGAATTTCTGTTAATTGGAATCTACTAGTGGAGTTGATTATTTGTCTATAACAATTTTAATCATGAAAAATGTCATTTGAGAAAAATTTCGTGACAAATATTAGATAGTGCATTGGACAGTGCACGTGAAGCCAGTGGTTATACAGTAGGACAGGTAATTATCCAAGTCTTTGATATGTCTGAAATTAAAGTTGATAATAAATATAGCTTTGTAATTATTATCTACTAATTCATGAAAAATATAAATCATCAGATGATGATTCAACTATTTTATTATTAAATGAAAATTGCAATTTTTTAGAGCATAAATTATTTCATATTCTTGACTTGATTGATTGTGTGCTGGCATATTTAATTTCGACAAGATCGTACCACAAATATCAAGTTTCAATAATAAATAATTAAAATAAATCAACGACAAGAAATATTTACTCAATTGTATTTATTATTACCTTTTTATATATTCAGTATATAAATACATGAATGTTATTTCAACAGTTTTTCCATTATTTCTGTAACTTTTTTCATATTAGCTAAACCTGAAGATTTTTTTACAACTTCACCCAATAAAGCACGTAGCATTTTCGTTTTGCCGGCTTTATATTGAGTCGCCACTTTTGAATTTTCTTGAATAACTGATTCACACAGTTTCGTTAACTCATCGTCATCATTTATTTGCGCCCATTTAGATTCAGTGACAATCTGAAATGTTCGTAAAAGTACAGAGCAACATAGATTTTTTTCACTGTTGAAAAAATTAAATTTAATTAAATAGTTAAATTTAGAAATCATACCTGACCAGGCGATTTTTCAGGATTTTCTGCCAATTGTATCAGTACCTTTTTCACTGTATTTAGATTAATCGTTTTCGATTGGAATAAATCAATTAATTCTCCCAACTGCGTTGACGAAATTGCTCTGCAAAAAAAATTACGTTTACTATTGTTCATATTCTGTAATTTTACATTAGCATTCATATTTACAGTGTTTCAAGATCTAATTTATATCTGTTGATAAATTCCATCAATTCCATAAGTAGTATGTTAGCTACAGTCTTAGGATTTCGTGAATGATTTTCACTAATAATATTGTCAAATAGTTGCGTTAATATTGCATTATTCTGAAAAAATCGTCGAAATATTAGAAATTTTTTTAAATAATTAAATCGAATTGGTACAAAAAATATTTCATAAACTCACAACTATCGCAATAACTGTCGACGAAGATAAACCATAATTTTTTTTCATCTTCTCACGTGTTTCTTCCGGCAGTTCTGGCAATTGAGCTTCAAGTTTACAAACATCAACTAGGTTCAACTCATTCACACAATCAGGTCTCATATGTAAACGTAAAGGCGGTAAATTTGGTTCGGGCATGAAACGATAGTCCTGCATTTTTTCTTTATCACGCATTGGAATAGTTTTCTGACTATCAGCGTCCCATGACAATGTTTCATTAATAATTATTTGTCCAGATTTTACAGCATTTATTTGTCGAGATATTTCATAATTTATTGCACCAGATAGTGCACGAATGCTCCCTAAATTTTTCACTTCAGTCCTAACACCAAATGGTTCTGTTGGTTTGTGAATAGAAATATTAGCGTCAACTCGAAGCGCACCCTCTACAACAATAAATTTTTATCATTTATAATAACTATTTAATTTATTTAGAGTTTCAAGATGAGAAAAAAATATTAATATACATAATAAACAAATAATAACCTTCCATTTTACAGGAACACGAATTTAATCTTTGTAATATTATCATGAGTTCTTTTACTAAAGCTACTGCCTCTTCACCGTTTTTAAGATCAGGTTCAAAGACCAATTCCATTAGTGGCACACCGGCTCGATTTAAATCAATTAAACTCCTGCAATGTGAATTTGTAAATCCAATAATAACCATTGATATCTATTTCATTGTTAAATTTATTATTTATGGTACCTGCCCCTTGAAACATCATGTAAACTTTTGCCACTGTCCTGCTCCAATTGCAGTTGCTTAATGTTAGATACTTTTACATATGGCTGTTTGTTTACACCAGGTGAAATTACATTAAACTTCAATTCGCCGTTAAAGGCCAACGGTTGTCTTTGTTGAGTTATTTGATAGCCAGCCTGAAGTTGAAAAATTTTTTTTCAATATTTTTAATATAAATGAATGAGAAAAATTTATTTAAACTTTTATTACCGGTAAATCAGCATAAAAATAATGTTTTCTATCAAATAGAGAGACTTCATTTAATTGACAGGAGAGTGCCAATGCTGTTAGTACACCAGCTTCAACACATTTTTTATTAATCACCTGAAATGATTTGTTTTCAATTACATGGAATTAAATTATAATTGTGAAATAAATAATTATGGGATATTTTTTTGTATTATTAGATGATTGAGATTTAGAATACTCACCGGTAATGTTCCTGGTGTTGCGCAATCAAAAAATGAGACACATGAATTTACCGGTTTTCCAAAATCTGTACTTGCACCAGAAAATAATTTTGATTTTGTATTTATTTGCGCATGAATTTCTAAACCCACAACTGAATTCCATTCTTGCCTTATGTTGAAATCAAATGAGAATTATTATTATTTATAATATGCAATGAAAATAGAGTGTAAAATTTTTTTTGTTAATTATTTTGTGATATTAACTTACGATTTTTGTAGACCACTTTTGAATCTTCTCAAATGTTTTAAACAATAATGAGAATTGTTAATTTTTAAATTATTCATATATCTCATTTTGTGTCAATTAATTATAATATCAAAACTGCATTATTATTATAATATATATTTTTTATTTTTCACCACCCAATTGAGGTTATGTATATAATTTTCTTGATTTCAGCGCTAGATTTCCATTTTTAATATTTAGTTTTTTATAAATTATAATTTTTTCTATCTTCTTAAAGACTTTCGGAATTCAATCAAATGTTTTCCAATCTTTGTTTCTTTATAATACTGCAATATAATTATATGCATCAAAGTGAGGTTAGGATTACTCTTACTCTTTGTTATCGAAGTATTATTACACCGTAATATAAAACGTTTGAATTTTTATTTTGCGCTAATATTTCCCGCTTTAATAATGCTGTGTTCCGTCGGTAACATTACAAATATTTATTTATAGTAACATTGTTAACCATCAGATGTTGTTATGTGCTTGATCCCAACAATAACAAAAAAAAATTTTCATTATAAAAGTTTCTGCAACAAAAGTGAGAGCAAAAATAGTAATAAACAGAAAGTCCAGTAAAAAGTGAGGTTAAATACGACCTTTCGTTGACGTTTGTATAACTATTCAATTTATTCATTCCTAAAATAAATAAAACAATTTTTAAAAATGCCTAAAGTTGTATCCAGAAGTATAATATGTTCAGACACAAAAGATCAAGAAGAATACAGCGAAGAAAAACCATTACATATTTATTATTGTTTATGTGGACAAATGACCTTAATTTTAGGTAAGAATTTATTCATATTTATTGACTATCGTAATATTTATCATGAATATTTCTTAACTCGATTACTTAAAGTATTTAATTATCTTTCTTTTTAATTTAGATTGTGCTGTTGAAAAATTGCCATTAAGAAAAAGGGATGGAGCACGAGTAATTGATGGAAGTAAACATGCACATAAAATGACTTGTGAACAGGATGAAATTGTATTTCTTAAACGAGATGAAGGAATTGAGAAGCAGCATCGTCAAAAGTGTAAAAAGTATGCAGAATTTACCAAACAAACCTGTGCAATTAATTCCATACTTTTGATTATTTTATTCCATTATTAATTTGCAAATTAATTTTTTTTTTTTCAGATGCGGTTTATTTTTATATTATAAACATGAACCAAATGCTAATATTGTATTCATTGCAAAAGGTGCAGTTGTAAAAAGCTCTGGTGAAGGACCAATGACTGATATTTATAATCAAGTTGCTGTTGAAAAACCAAAGAAAATTATGGTTACGAAACATACAATGAATATGGGTAAATTTAGTTCTGTAACTGTATCAACAATTGATGAAGAGGAAGATGAAATTGAAGCTGTAAGTTTTATTGTACCATATAAAATTAATATATCGTATAATTTTTAACTTTGGCACATTTACATTATTATTTATTATTACTTTAGCGTGAGATAGCGGATTCGTATGCAAATAATGCGCGTATTATTGAAAAACAATTGGAGAGAAAGGGAATGAATAAAAGAAAATCTATGCCGACGCCAGAAATTGATCCAGTGAAAAGGAGCAAACCTAGAGGAACGTTATTGGATGTATAAATCTTTAGGATAAAAAAAAAAAAAGAAAAAATTAATTAATAAAATGTTCTGGTACTTTGTATTATATTTTTGTTAATAAATTTGTAACAATTACAAACAATTTCGCATAAATGATTATTAGATAATATCTGCATTATTGTTAAGTGTTGTATTTAAATATTTTTATTAACGTTACATTAACATAAATATTTAAAATATATATAAATGACTAGATACAAATATTGCATAAAAATGTACATTGCAAAAAATATAAAGATTCGATAAATAAATATAATAACTACATACAAGTATGTTTTTTTAATTTTTTTTTCTTTTTTGTTTTTTAATAAAAGATGGCTGGCCACATTCGCGCCCATATAATGCATTTTATTTTATTTTTTTTCTTTATTTCTTTCACTTCACAACTGTTGAATATTTGGAAAATTGCCAATCATAACATGCCCGCATGACAGTTTGATACTGCGATTGACGAACAGGATATATTCAACCAATGTGTGCCAATTTTTTTTCTTACACTCTCATTCATAAAAAAAAAAAATAAACAAACAGTAAGAAAATAAAGTAAATTAAATTTATTCAATGGCAACGTTCGGTCGTCAAAAAGAAAAGAAAAACAATTAACATTAATTTAATTGTTGAGCTTTAAATAAAGCAAAATAATTTATCATGATATGGCTCATTTATCAAGTGAACAATAACAAATAGGTGAGAAGTGTTATTTCAAATTTTTGTTTTATCTATAAATGGATTCCTAAACATGAAGCCAATACAGAAGAAGACACGAGTTATTCAATAGCTCATTGCAATAATATTGTATACATAGAGAAAATTGAAATGCATCAATTACCGAATATATTCCCGGTATTTATTTATATTTATTTCGAATTGATTAAATAAAGGAAAAATAATAATATCAATAATATTAAAGGAGATATTCTACTTCGGGATTTAATTATTATTTTTTTTGTTCTTTGCAAAAAATGTCTACGCGGCCAAAAAGGAATGGTGAACAATATTATTATAAATTCATAGCACACTTTGTTTCTTTTTTCCTAAATATATGTAATAGATGCCTCTAAAGTTCAACGTGAATCACTCTCACTCTCTTTCTCTCTCTCTTTCCGTCTCAAATTATTTCCATAAATAATCTGAATTGTCAGATTAAATACATCAATAAATAATTTTCACTGGAATTATCACTTTTATGAAATTATCATAATTTAAATAATTTTACGTTATAAAACATCAACGCATTTTGTTTTATAATATATCATTCAATCAATTTCATTATTATTTTTTTATACCTTTTGATTTTTGTAATGAAAGCTACAAGCTTTTTTTTTTCCACAAAATACAAATGAAATAAAACGAAATGAAATAGAAATAAACTGACTAAATTACATTATATTTCTTTCTTTTTCCTCTATTTTAAGACATTACCTGCATAGTTTTCATATCAGATTTTTTAAGTATTGTTGGCTCATCTTTTAAAAATGTTCCGGATCTTGATCCAACAGTGAATTGCTTCACAGCATCACCATTATTATGGCACTTTGTTTTACCTTTTTCCTCTGTGCTTTTGCTAATATTTTTTCTAACAATTTGTGCAACTCGATTTGGTCGATTAACACCATTTGACTTTGGTGATCTCTTACTGGGACTCTCGCTGCTCAATGGAGTTGATTCCTTTTTATCTCTTCTCATAGCAGGCGATGTGCTTGTGGATGGTCCACTACTAGTTTGTCGTGTATTGACACGAGGCACAACACCATTAGCAATTTTATTCGCAGGAATATCCGGTGTTTTTGCTGCCTCAAGTAGATTTCTTCGTAAATTTGGTGAACCATGATAAGTATTAATGGCGGCTGCTCTATTACGACTCGCTGCTGTTGACGATTCAACAGAACGTATTGGTCTACGTGCAATTGTTAATGGACTTTTTTGATTCATTGGCGGTGATGATTTTTTTGAACGTTCCAATGCCAAACTTTTTGCTGTTGGTCTGCCCAATGTCGGTGATATTTTATTTGAAGCGCTTGATTTTGGAGCTACTGTTGTTACTTCATTCATTAAACTATCAGTTGACATTGATGTATCCATTTTTCCAGTCTTTTTTACGATAATTGGCTTTTTCTTCGTGTCTACAAGTGAATCGGTAGACAGACCAATTTCAGTGTCTTTTGGTTTTAATGATGGTGACTCGGGTCGTGTTATGCCACAACTTTTGCTAGCCACATCACGTTTAATTGTGGGTTTCACACCAGCAGTGTCTGTTAGACTGTCAGATGAAAGAGCTTTTACATCTTTTTTTACAGTCAATTTCATTTTTACCATTGGCTTCTTGTCATTTGCACGTTTCATTGCTGGACTTGATGTTCGAGACGAATCTGATGATGAAATCATAATTTTTCGTCGCTGTTGAGCCATCATACGCTCGGGTAATGTTTGATGTACTGTCTCTTTAGGCACAGATTTTGTTCGTGGCTCCAAATATCTTGATTTAACCTATAAAAAAAATACATGAAATTTATTGATTCTGTTCAAGTAAAAATCGATGAACAATTTTTTTTTTAAACTGAAAAATTCTAACCTCCAATTTATTCGGCCATGATTTTGGTCTTATTGATTCAGTGGTGGCTAATTGTTTTATCTCCGGCATTTTGCGCTCCAATGGATCACTCTTTGGCTTTGGTATGAATTTTTTAGGCGGTTGAACTGTAATTTGCTTTGAAACTTTATCATTTTGTGTAGTAATGGTCATTTTTACTCGTCTCAAATCCAAACTTCGACTTGCTGAAGAACGACTAGGTGGAGTCTTGGATTCCTGCATAAATGAATGTCGCAAAAAAAAAAAAATTTAGTGATTACTTCACAAACATAATTTATTAATATTCATTAAAATTAAACATACCTTCATAAAGTTAGAATGACGTGATGGTCTTTTTATCATTTCATGCGGTAAAATAACAAGACAAGCTAACTCTTGAATTCTCCGACGTAATTCAAGATCCATTTTTAACCAAGTTGTAGTGCGTGCCGCTCTCGATGCTTCTTTAACCAAACATTTCTCCACATGTGCTTGAATTTTTTCCAAAAAATCAATAAACAATGGTCCCCAAGCGGGTCTCAATTGTGGATTATCCACTCGAACTGATGCTAACATTTTATACAATTTAGAATAACTCTTGCAAGCTTGATCTGGTGGTAAACGATCAGCTGAACCTAGAACATTATCTTCTAAGCGACTAATATTCCACGTTAAATCACCACCAAGCGCTTGGAAACTATCATTGCTCAATACACTTGAAAAATTATCAGACAAAAATTTCAATGCAGTCTCCAATAAATTGGAAACTAATTTAAATACCGGCTCAGCCCATCGTGCATTCGGCAACGTTGCCAATAATTTGTCACAATCCATTATTGTTTGAAGCACATTGTCCGCTGACATATGAACAATATGTTGATGATAACATTTGTCCATGAGTTCGCGTGGTAAAGTGGCAAATGCTTTGCATGGCCAAATGCGAACAAAATGCCGAGTAATCCATCGTAATGATTTTCGATAAACTTCATCAAGTCCATAAGCAGCAGCCAATGGCATGCACTCTAAAACACCAACTGCGCATATTTGACATGGTTTATGAAACAAATGACAGTATTTCACTTTAATTGTATAGCCAATAACTTCTTTTAGTCCTTCTAAACAAAGCATATCGGCCAATGTTGCCAATTCCACAATGCTAATTGATTCTGGTATATTATTTTCGCCACTGTAAATATGACAAAGTGCAAAATGCACAGCACTGTAAGAATATCCCTGCAATGATATAACATTACCAGCGCTTTCAATCCATCCGCCACTGAGTATAGCAGCAAAATATTGACAACGTGAACTTAAAATACATTTGTGAGCTCTTATACGACGGCCATTAATTTCAATTGTCACATCGGGATTAATTTCTTCTAAAAACATTCGTAATAAATCTTCTCCAAGTCTATTATACGGTTTACCATTGGCAAAACTTGATGTTTCCGTTTCTTCTGTGCTAACATCAGCGCCCGAACGTCCCATACTGCTTTGCATGCTACTTAAATCTGATTCAGATATAATTCCCTCACCCTCGCATTCATTGGCAAATTCTTCAATTGGTGATTTATGTTTAGCTGGCAATGATGTGCTCATTATTGATGTAAATTTACGCGATGCAAGTGTTCTTACTTGACACGGTCCGTGTGTTCTATTCACAGCCAATTTACTCTCCACCCAAGACATCTCAGGAATGCTTGTGCTCATGCGATATGATAAACTGCGTGGTCGACCACTGTCCTCAGATTCATTTGTTTCATTCTTTGCTGGGGTTTTATCAAGATCAGATAATCTAACAAATCCCGAGCACGAAGCCATTTCTTTACTATCTTTTATTTCACTTTTATTCTGAGTCATTGGATCAGAAGGAATATCAACATAATTTTCATCAGTATTATACTCCTGTTTATTAAATTCACATTCAATTTTTTTAATGGTTTCCGTTAATGATTTATGAGTTTCTGCTATTTTGCTTGGTATTGGATGTTCAATTTGCCGTCGATCGGTGAAAGTTGATGGTTCATTTGTATAATCACCGAGTTCAAAGACCTGATTATCGCTGCCTGGCGATGGTCCACTTGCACTACCACTACTGATGTCAAATGTTTCACTTTTTCTCGTATGACCTTCGGTACTCTCTGTTGCGGTTTTATCCCATACATCTGAACGATCATCTTCGGATACTTTTAAATCACCCGATGCTTCAGTGCTTGAACACATGTTATCATTATGAATTAATTCATGGCGTTTAACACAACTGCGAAGATTATCGTTGATTAATTCAATGTGAGAATTTGGTGGTGTATCGCGAATACCGTAGTCGAATGATTCAGTGCATGCACTACTAGTCATTTCTTTTTCTCGTGTTATTACTGATGATTGAAGAGATGTTGCACGACCTATTTGTGATAATGAACAACTCGAGCCATCAGTTTTCACTTGCAAAATTTTTTGTAAACCCGGATCTATTGAAACACTGTGAGCACGTTTGTGTTCACGTCGAAACGTTGTTTCTTTAACATGTCCATTGTTTTGAACTGAAAATTTATCCATATTCCAAGAGTGCCGTTGAAAAATTGGCTTTGACGTTGAAAGAGTACGACGTCGTACAACTGGCGAGTCCGAATCAATGAACATAAAAACACTCGGTTTTTTTTCTATTGATCGAGATTCTTGCGGTGATGATTTACTGCCGCATTCTCTACTTGTTTCATCTGAATTATGAGTTGGTAATCGATCTGATTTCTCTTCATCGACTGATTTCTTTTCTTTGTCTTGATCATTCAAATCAATAAATATTGAGAAAATATTCTTTTTGTCCGTGCTCCCGCCACTTGCACACGATTTACTGCTATGACTCTCAGTCTTTTTTGGAATCTTTTTCATTTTCGTTGACTCTTTAGATATGTCAATGAAAAATTCACAAGATTGCTGCTTCATATCTTGATCATTTTTTTCTTTATCGAGATTATTATTACTTTTATTGTTCTTAGTATTACTATTATGCAATGAAGTTTGTTGCTTTGGACAATGAATATCATTGAGATTAACAAAAAATCCAAGGCTCGTGGGTTTATCTGTTGATTTTATTTTATTAACACTTTTGTTCGCTGATTCAGAAAATGAATAACTTTGAGACATACTGCTGGATGATGAATCATTGTTTGATTTTGAATTTCCACGGCCACAATCACTCATGTCAACGACCCAAGCATTATTTGTCATCGATGATGACATTCTATTTGATCGCGTTTTTACCGTATTTGTGCTCACTGAATCCCCTGACACGATTGGCGTTAATTCATTTTTCCTTCGCACAGACGGACTATCTATTGATTTTAAATAATCATTTGTACTAACACCGCCAGAAATAATTGGTGTTAATTCATCGCGTTTCGATCGTTTTACTGTTGATTTACGACTTGTATCACATGGTAAATCAAATGTTGCTGGTAAACTATTACAATCTGTTATTGAACTGTCGTCAGTTTCTGAGCCAGTAGCTAACAGTTTATCACTTGCACTTTTTGATATTGGATAAATTCCATTTGAATCATCATTTAGATTGTCATAATTTTGATTTAAAGATTTTGAAGAATCAGCAATCGTATCTGTGAATATATATCTGCTGCTATTTACATCTCGTCGACTATGTGTTCGTGATTCAGTGGGAAAATATGGCATTGAAGAATAATTAGTACCATCATAGCTTAAATCACCATCCACACGATGTCCAGAATATTGTGGAATTGAATTTTTAAAAACTAAATTTCCTTGTCGTCGTTCATATTCTTGTTGAAGATATGACAATCTTTCACCGCCCGACTCTAATTCAAATGTATTTTGTCGCACTAATGATGAACGTCGTGAATTAGATAAATTATCTGTTAAATTTTCATCAACAATACAGCATTCAATATTATTTTCACGTTGAACTCTTTTATTATTATCAATGCACGGCGATGGATGATTACTTTCACCACTATCAGCTTCTTTTATTTCCACAACCAATGATTCCTTTTCAAATGACGGCTTTTCTTCAATAATTTTTTCATCCGTCATTGAATCAACGCGTTTTATTTTACGCGGCTCTACAATTGGTTTTAAATATTCCGTTAATTTTAATTCACGCTCGAATTCGGCTGTTTTTTCATGTCCACTTTGTAACGATGATTTATGATTAATGAATGAATTATTTTGCTCATTGGAATCGGTTATTGAATTTGTTGGAATGTAACTGACATTTTCTAAATAAGCGGGTAAACTTACATCAGACATTGACTCTTCTGTTGTTGCATTCATTGCCGCTATTTCAGTCTCATCATTAAGACTTGAAGCATCAATAAAGTAATAATTATTTATACTAGACGAACTTTTTTTCAATGTTAAATCATTTGACTGTGATAATCCGTAACGTAGATTTTCCACAATCATACTTCGCGTTTCCGAATTAGAGCATGCATTTTTATCTACAGATTGATTGGAGAATTCTTGTCTACTTGCATTACTCGGTGATAAATTTCCAGGTTCAATAAATTCAAATGATCCAGTTGGTACAAAAGAACCACTCTGTTCATTGTCATTACTGTCTGACTCGTAGAAAGGATCGTTCAACACTTCGTTTTCGTATCGTATAACATCATCGTCATCATCATCATCATCATTCGTAATTTCGCAAGTTTTCGTTTTGTCATTTATGTTGGATATAATGCAACGCTTTTGATTCGGTTGCTTTAACTCGCTGGCGCCACATGCGCAGACATCGCTCGAAATAGTTTCTGTACCCTCTTTCTGGTTGTTTATGGTGATTTGTTTGGTGGAACACTCATTATGAGGATGAGTAGTCATGGTATTTTTGTTACAAGTTTTTTCAACATCACCTGTGAGGGATACACGAATAAAATCATCATCAGTCGAAACATAATCAGTTACATGCGACTCTTCAATGTCCGTTGCTGAGTTTTCAGATTCGGTATTTTCATGAATACTTCCTGATCCTGTTTCAAGTCCGGAATCCGCCATTTCGGACGTATTAGGACTTACATCTACATTATCATCATAATCATCATCATCATCGATACTGCATGATTTTTTATTCTTTACAAACTCATTGATTAATTGTTTTTCTTCAGAATTCGCAATAAATAATTCAATTAAACGTTGCTCTTGCGTTGTGACATCCAAATTGTAATATAACAGTCTGAAAAAAAAAGTGAATTTAATTGAATATTTATCTCAAAGAAAGAAAAACGAAATGAATAAAAAAAAAAATTTAATACAATATTAATCTATTATTATAACAAACTATCAGGACTAACTACACGGTGGCATTTACATATTGCATCAATATCGTATTATCAGAAAAAAAAATTATAATCTTATTGTACCTCACAAACCCCCTCAATTGATGGAATATTGCTGGTGTGTTGAGGTAGCATTTGATTGGATTTTTATTATATTTAAAATATTTCTCTAGAACATTGTACAAATGTGGTGATCTTGTTTTAAGGATACAACAGTTTGTTTGTAGTACATTATCGCCGTTTATTATATAAAGATCACTATGTAGAGACTCCTCAAATACTCTACAATAATAACAAATAATAATTTTTTATATAAAAATATATTTCAACGCGAAAATAATTTTTATTCAATAACTAATATCCAATATCAACATTCATTTAAAAATGTACATCAAGTGAATTTGTGGTACAATGATACAATCGCAATATATAGGGCACATAACAATAATCCATATGTAAATAGCAATATTATTTAATTAATAATTAATTTTTATGTTAATAATTAACTTCAATTCAACTCACCGAATTATATTCTGTTCAAGTGTAGAAATATTTTTCGAATAATTATTCCGATATTCTGCACGCTTTCTTTTTTTAAATGTCTCACTTTGAAATATTTCTGATTGACAATGTGACTGATGATTGTAATAATTTGAACATGACCATGCTCTAGCTGAATCCAAGTATCCTTGCCTGATGCTATCGATGCCAGTAGTACATTTAGCCATGAGATGCATCTACTATTTCATTGTGATTCACCTTCAAAAAATTATTCCAAAACATTATTCAAAATTTTCCACAACTATAAAATCATCTTTTAACAATTAAAAAAAAAAAAAGAAGTATCAATGACATATGGTTTTAAGCACGAATCAAAGTCCACAAATATAAATTTATATTTATGGACTGATATTAAATTAATAAAATTATGTATTTTTAATAAATGCAAAAGATTTTGTAATTTAGTGATAGAATTTTAATTACATCTTCTTTAATGAATTTCCCACACGGGAAATTGCTAATATTATTTCCCTATATACACAAAATAGGTTACAAAAAATCAATAATATAAGTTTTTAAAATTAAAAATATTATTTGAATAATATCCGAATTAAATGTAATAAAAAAATAAAAAATAAATTAATGTTCATTTATGTTATGAGAAAATAATTGTAAATTTTATTTTATCAATTTTATAAATAATTTTAATTTCAATAATTTATTGATCGTAGTTGTATACATGACATATATTGTACCTTGCGTTCTCACGCCGCCCTTGGAGATCAACTTGAGCAAATTAATTTCAATGAAGTGTAAAGCACATGAAACATTTATTGATAAAGAATATTATTGTGTGTAAATTAATAAATATGTTCGACCATTTTCCTTTCATTTCACACTCAATAATGAAGGTTAATTCGCGGATTTCCGCGCACTTATTTGTACCACATATCGCCTATATTTGGCTTTAGTTCCACGAGATGTTCAGGCCCATTCTTGCATCGACTATTATTGACATGAGACTGGTTGAGAGAGATGAAACATCTTCTTTATATGAGAGAAAGAGAGAGACTTGGGAGAGAGAGGAAGAGAGCCTTTTAGGTACTTGTAGAGGGCGTTGCAAATGGCGCATTCGGAAATTCATGTTTTTTTTTCTCGTTACAGTTCATGCTTTTTGATTTTATTTTAAAATATTTTTAATGTATTTAGTATCGTAAATAATAAACGAAATTGATCATTAAGAAAAATTGTTTTATATGAACATTATTAAATAGTATTCTTTTGAAATATTTTATCTACAGTAAAACATATAGGTTATGATATTAAATTGAACATAAATCGATATTTCTCATTATTTTTTTCAATTTATTTTGATAATATTGGGGTGTTTTGATTGTTTTTGATTAATAATAACATGTATTATCCAACGGATAATTAGAAACTTGTTCACCGCAAATAAAAGTTCAAGTTTTATTTCAGAAAAAAATTCATTCCAAATTGAAACAACTTCATTATCAACTATCGATAAAGAGTAATATTATTATCCTATAGATGGCGTATTTTTGAATTTTTTTTTTATCAAGAATTATTTTGAATGCCCGCAAATATCTTAATTTCACGTTTTTAAAAGCAGATGTCTTTATTACGCAGTAACAAAGTAATTTTACTTTTTATCGAAATCGCAAAAAAATATATCTTCAAAAGTTACGACTGCAACGCCATATCCTTAAAATATTAACCTAACCTATTTATAGTGGTGAATTATATTTTTATAGGTTGACGATTTTCGTATAAAAAAAAAATAATCATCGTCGTCATCACTCCTCATCCACTACTCTGTTTTGAATGTGTAGGTTTCTACGTTGTTTCATATACAAATATACAGACACACTTTGAATTTTACAAAATATGATGATATTGAATTGATGTCATGGTCTATCATAATACGACGTGTTCAATGAACGTAGCTGCATTTCTGTTTCAAAATTTTGACAAAAAAAATAATATTTCTCGTGTGAGCGAGTGATTATACATATATACATTAGTTTATTATTACTGATAATAAATAAATGAAAAAAATTTAATTGCACATTGGACAAATTGGTCTATGTAATAATGTATTTAATTAATCCAACTAAAATTTATTTATCATGTATTTGAAAATTTTTTTGTTGGAATTTTCTGATTGCTTTAATTTTATAATAATAAATATTATATATTTCAGATAAACATGGCTATGACAACTGATAGTTTTTCATCAGAACAATTCGCTTTGAGATGGAATGATTTTTCTCATAATTTATCGTCCGGATTTTCATCACATTTGAATACCAAAAATTTGGTTGATGTTACTCTTGCTGTTGAAGGACAATTGTTAGAAGCTCACAAATTAGTATTGTCTGTTTGCAGCCCATTTTTTGAAAATATATTTAAGGTATAATAAATTTTTAAATTTTTCTAGAAGAAAAACGAAAATGGAAATAAATCTAAGGTTATGATGTTATTAAATTTTATTTATTCCATGCAGGTTAATCCATGCCAACATCCCGTTGTTGTTTTACAAGACATGAAATATTCTGAAGTTGATGCTTTAGTAAAGTTTATGTATCAAGGTGAAGTTAATGTCAAACAAGAGGATCTTGCAAGATTTTTAAAAGTTGCTGAAGTATTAAAAATTAAAGGGCTTACATTAGACAAGACTTTATTGCAGGTTGAATTTATACATTTTTTTCAATTATAAATTTTTCTATACATTAAAGTGAAATTAATTAGAATCAATTATTTTTTTATAGAATTCAGCAAAAAACAATGATGACTTGTTAAAAAATTCTAATAATCTACAAGCAGACAAATCTCTTGATAATAATAATACGATGCAGGAACATTCAAAATCAGTACAACAAGGGAGAAAAAAACACGATAGGTCTTCTGATAATTTAACGAAAAAATCATCAAAAAGAATTAGAAAAACTTCAATCACACTCGATAATTCAACGGATAAAATATCCATTCCAAAACTTTCACCAGAGATTAAACCTGAAAATAATTGTATAAATAACAACCAAGCTATCAGTACAAAAAATATTCTACCAGCCGAATGTTTGAACAAAAAAAAGACTTTAAATAATGGTACACAAATACATATCAATTATTTGAATTTTTCATCTACTAATTTATATAAATGTTAACATTATCATTCATAATATTCATACACAATTTACAGATGGATCTATTGACTTGACAAAAGATGATGATGACAGTGAATTCATTGAATATCCCGAATTAGGTTCTGCTAATATAATTAATAATTTTTCACGGGACACGTCATGTAAAAATTCTAAATTTCACATCCTTTTTTTTTACTAAAATTATTATTACCATCAGCATTACAATAATTTTAATAAAATAAATTTGCAGGTATAGAACCAGTGACATACAGATTATCAGCGCGAGGAAAACCACAATTAATCCACAGAGGATATGTTTATAATCTAACATCGCGCTCAGCAATATTAAATCGTTCTCACTATCGATGTGCTGAACAACATCGTGGCTGTCGTGGCAAATGTGCTGTAATGGCAGAACAATTTATGCCAACAGGAGTTAGTGATCACAATCATCCTCCTGGCTTTCAAACAGACAATGATTTCAATACCAAAAAAAGTTCATGAGAGTGAATGAGACTTTAAAAATACAATACTTGATTATTGAAGTTATTTACAACATTCCAAACGTTAAAAAATATCAGTCATATATTTTATATTTTTTGTTATAAAACAAATACAATTAATATATATTTAGTTCCGTTTTTTCTACATTACCTAAAAATTGTTGATGAATTAAATATAAAATTCTTTACAAGACTTGAAAATATATTTTTCAATGATATATTTAATGTATTTATTGTCACTTACCTTTTATAATTATTATTAACTATTAAAATTAAATATTCAGGATATGAATATATATTTTTATTTACATTATATGTATATATCTAGGCTCACATTAATGAGTAACTGTATTTCTGAATATTACAATTCATTATAATACGTCTATGTCAATAGATACAGAGTTCTACAATATATTTACGACGGTTTCCAAGGTTCAATTTTAGGTTTAGTTGTACTGTATGGGACATATGCTTCCCTTGTTCCAGATAAATTTTGACGATGATCACTCATCCATTTATATTTGGGTCGGCTGGGATCTTGATGAGGTAATAGATCTGTCTTGTAATGCAACCATCCAAACCATTCAGCTGGAATTTGAGATGCATCATACCAACTATTAACATGATCAGCATAAATCACCCATCGATTACGACCTAGTAAATAAAATACAGTAATACAAAAAACTATTGATATAAATAATTGTTAATTGAACTTGACATTACTCTATTGTAAATTGACATATAAATATTTACCATAGAAATAAAAATTATTTTGAAAATAACGATTGCCATATTTATCTGTACCAACGTGTGTACCAAGCTTCAGGTCATCAGTTCTGTTGAAAAAAAAGAAGAGAATAATTTTCAATGAATTAATAAATAAATAATTTTTCATTGCATGAATAATAAAGTAATTGTCATACAATATTGTATAATAAAATAATTGACATAACCTATAAAGTGAAATATTTGTAGTTTAAATCTGTGTTCATTTACTGGAATTATGCAATTTATATATAAATACCTGTAAGATACTCTTATGGAATTGATTAGACCTCCATTGTGCCGAAAAATTTGACCTAATCTGCCTAAAATATCAATATAACCTTTAATTATTTTAACGGGATTCATTTTTATTGATATCCACTTTCCTCCATTGAGATTATATAAATTTGACTGTCGACATTTTTTTGGTAGCCTGATAATGTAGAAAATGATATTAGTTACTGAAAATTTAAATAATATATATTTTATTGATAGTCGATAAAATTTTACCGGCGGGAAATTTAAGACAATTTGAAAATCAAAATGGCGTCGAGTTGTATCCATAAGATTTATTCTGGCGATATGCAGTCTAATAATCTACATTACACATTCGTAAGAATAATTTATTATTAATATCCATTTATAATGATAAATAAACTTTATTCACATTGTATTTCGTTGAATCTTAATTAATTTTATATCATAATTAATCTTTCAATAACTATAAAGAAATAATATTTGTAAATTTTCTGAATCTAAAAAGAACAAAAAAAAAACATGTGGAAATGAGACGTAGGAGATGTATGTATGTGTGTGACGTTTAAAAAAAATACTAACATGAATCATAATTTATGTATGTTTACTATTGAGGTTAGGTCATATATTAAATTTTAACTGTCGAAATTCTCTGATTTCATCTGTAAATACCTTGTTGTGTTTTAAAATTATGAGGGTTGTATATTTATTTTTTTCTCTTTTCACACTAAACATATATTTTACAGTTCTTTAATTTCCTGACCCTTATTACCCACCACCAGATGTTTATTTACACAAAAAACAGAATTGCTTATATTCACAAACAATAAAACTAAAAGAAATATAATAACATAACCTCTCAATTAATTTTTCTCATCTCGTTTTCTACATGAAAAATAAATAAATACCAACAAAGAAAATAATATATCTCCAAGACTACATTATACATATATTATACATACACAATTAAAAGAATAATAATCACCAATAGACGCGATAGGTAATCGTAGACGATCGTTTTAATATATAATCAACAATAATTAATGCAAAACGATGGTGGAAACAATCGGAACAATTGAGCCATCGTTTCGCCAAACATAACCATTGTACTGAAAAAACAATAGACCGTTATGTTGGAAACATAACCGTTCATTACTGCTATATTCAATCAACAATTAGCTCAGTCATTGCTCATAGCTCATAGCTGTTGAAAAATATTACACTTAATCGCAGCAACACTTACACTCTCAAATCACATTTGAATATCATTTACATTTGCTTATCTCAATCTTTTGGAAAACTTTCCGGTTTGTAAAAGAATAAACTTCCGTAACGGAAATTATAATTCATGAGAGCCCTGGCTTTTTATAATTCAATCAATATATAAAAAAAAATTAAAATTAAAAATACAAAAGCTTTTCTTATAACTATCATCATCATTTATTTATAATCATTAAACTGCAAATAAATATCCAGTTTTATTTTACCGAATTAATTTTCGTACTTGATCTTTATGACGAAAAACATTTATCAAAAAATTATATATAAATAATTCATTAATTAATATATTATATATAAAATTTTTATTATAATGCTAATTATATCTATTGCTTTAGTTTATCGCATCAACCTGTTGACAAATTCTGTTATAGATGTAATATTATATATTTTTTCGGTGCATTTGATGTTCGATGATTAATCATGATAGTTTATAGAAGCATAATATCCATATCTGTAGATTAGAAAAAATTGTTATGTTATTTAATATATGTGAATATATTGAAGGGTGTCGCTTAGCACCCATTATAAGATCGCTCATGTATATATTATATAGGTGTAGATATATATAATGATTGGTGCGTTGATGGTTTGTAATGTGACACCATTTGATGTGTGTGTATAGACGAAAAAATAAAATACATCATCTCATTTCATCCTGCACTGACTCAGTCAAATACTTAAGGTCAACGTGTGTGTATATTATTATCAATAATTATTTTTTTTTAATTCTTTCTTTGACGATTTCGATGCTGAATGTGCGTTGAAATTAATATAGACAAAGAAATTTATATAAAATTCTGTTTCATCATTATATTTATAAAAATATTAAGATAAATTATAAATTCATTTGTTTTAAGTGAAAATTAATTGGGATAATTTATTTGATATGAAATAATTTTTTTTCTTTGAACAATTTTATTATGAAAATTGAAAATTGTGCATATTGTGTAGTTATAATAATGACCGTGACCAATATAAATTTATAGAAGGAAAGAGTTGCAGTTTGCGCATAAATTCAATTGTGATGATTTTGACCTCGAATTTTTTTTTTATTTTTTTTTGCTGTGTTTTCAAATTAAATATGTGTGATGATTGATACATACACAAAATATCAGGTTGAGAAACCCTCATTGGGCCGGTGTAAAACGTTTATCCGTTGCTACTGCAACCACAGCAACTACGACCAATCATATAACATGAAATGCCACCCGTTAACGCCCAATCATGGCGACCACGGGTTCTCTATCACACGTATTTCACTCGGTTAATTTCAGGCATTTTTATATATTTAAAACATTTATCATATCACTCTAAAGATACAATACACAATCAATTGAAAGTATAAATAATTAATCGTACCTTAAATAACAAATAAATAAAAAAAAAAAAACATTATTAAATAAATATAATTTTCTTCTTGCAAATTTCGACGAATTTTCGAAAAATAAATTTTCTAAAATAAATACCAACTTTCAAACAAACAAAAAACTAAATAAACAAAATTATTCACACACTTTCAAACGACACAATAAACATTATCCATCATTAATTCACGAATTAAAAATTAAAAATAAAGAAAAAAAATAAAAATATGACATCACGTGCACACACAGCAAAATTTAATTATTATTTAAATATTACACCCTATTCTCAATGACCTCGATTTAATACTCATACAACATACATATACACACATACATACATGCCTAATATACACATAAAATTATATTTCTTTAATAATAATAATAACAATTAAACGTCTACATATAAATATATATACTTTCGCAACAATTTTCCTCAAAGTATAACGTAATCTAAATTATGTAATTAATTTTTTTTCTTTCATCAACGACTCAAAAAAAAAAAAAAAATCTTATACATATTCCACTGACGGCACAGATATATAACAAAACAATTATCTTATATATATAAATATACAAATAAACATTAAAATTATTGCTTAAAATTAAATATAAATTATTAATTCAATATTTATAATTATAAATATTTTTTCGCAAATCACATGTACTTATATACATAGCATATATATCTATATATATTTATGTAATATATATATGGATAATATATATATATAGGTATTTATTTATATGTACAAATATCTATAATAATTAATATGACAATTTAATTATATAATAATAGTAAATAATAGTTTATATTGAAGATACTGAAATAATATTAAAAATAAAATGGAAAAAAAAAAAAAAAATAATAGAGAGAGCGAGGGCGGATTGAAATGTTTCATCGACCGCGAAATAATAGCTCCGCCTCCACCGTTTGTTCGCGTCCACCCGCATCGTCGTCGTCGTTCGTGACGCCGTCGCTGTCGTTGATTGTGCTTCACTCTCAACTCAGTTTCATTCCCTGGTGGGTGTTCAGTGCCACATCGCGTGTCACAAATGCTTTATTCTTCAATATTTATATATATAATAAATAGCGTGCGACGATTTGTCAATACATAAACAAAAATATTTCTCTTAATTTTATTACAAATGATAATAATAAATTATTTTATTATTTTTCGGTTTATTTAATAACATTATTTAAAATACTATTGGTAATAATAATGAGAAATAAAGTGTTGTAAATTTTTTTTTAAATGTTTTTGTGAGTGTCCGGAAATTTATCTGAAGGATAATTATTAATTTGAATTTATTTAAAGGTAAATATATTTATTGTTTAAAATTAATATATTAATATATTTATTTTTATTCATGTTTATGATTTAATAATTATTTATTTGATGAGAGATTATTTGAATTTGAATTTATAAATTTATAAACTTAAAAAAAAAAAATAAAATATTTTTTTTTCTCAATTTATATTTGTTTATAATTATTGATATAATTGTATTCGAGAATTACTGAATTCAATATAAATAATATTTATACGTACATGTATATTTTCTTGTGTTATTAATGATAACATATAGTATAACAAATTATAAATCTAAACATGTAAACAACGTTATCGGTCGCGTGTGTGTTTGTAATTTAAATTATAAATTAAATTAAAAACTTCGATGAAGACTTAACGAAAATGATATAATATTTTTAGATAAAAGTATATACGTATTTTTTTTTCTTCTCTTTATATACAATTTCACAATAATATTAATTGAACTTACGAGATTTATTTCCAAATTGTCCTGCAATCTTCAAGCGATTAGTGCGATAATTATTTTCCCAAACACAAACACGTTATACACATTCACACATAAGCAAACTTAACTACGAGACTTTTATTTACTTACAATAACATTATAAACACATTCAGTCAAGTCTTAATGCCTGTGTGTTACACACTAAAAACACACTAATCCTAAATCGCTGTTTGTGGTTTTAAATTTAATTCTTACAGCAGTAGTCCGACGGTGATCGAGAGGATACAAAATCACTTTCTTCAATTCTATTATTCAAATAAAATATATACAAAGACACTCTAAAGTCTAAACTAAACCACAATAAACTCCATACATAAATAAAAATATATCCATCATTAATTAATTAATCAATTAATTAATAAATTAAAAATTATTTAATTATATTAAACAAATGACAAACAAGTGATAATTTTAAGTCGCTAAAAATATTTCTTAAAATTTTTTTTTTCAAATCATTGCTTACATTTTTTTCTCTTTTATTTCTTTGACAAGAATTTATTTGAGACACAATGCAGTCCCTTAAAGTTTATACAAATACATATATACATATATTCATATATTTATGTTTATGTCAATGGGAAGAATCGTATTATGTATAACCGACGGAAGCATTTATAGATCCCATGAGATCGCTTGAAAGATGCAAGTCGGCGCTTATAGTTAAGATATAGTGTATTTGTGTGTGTGTCATTCCTTGATGCGAACTAAAAGTGTTCAGCTGTCGCTGATTTGTTATTCACGCACGCGCGCGGCGCCTCTTTTCTTCTACATACACGTATACAAGATAAGACACGATCACTTTAAGAAAAAAAAAATTATGTATAGCATTAGCTGCGTAATTTTTAAATATTAGTAAATTTTTTTGTTGAATATTTTTCGCAATTTTTTTTAGTTTTAATTTCGGGTTTTATATTCAGTATTGAATACTGAAGATTTTACAGCGTTATTTATTATTTGTTTATTTGTGTTTATGGCTAATGTAGATGATAAGAATAAATAAATTGTGTATATGAATTTATATTTAAATATATGTATTTATTTTTTAATGTTGCAGATCTCTCCGTCGCAAATGTAATGATAACTTTATTCAATGGCGATTATTTTAATAAAACATTTGAAAGAAGAAATTTTTTAATCATTTCAACGTATGGCCAAGAGGTCAATATTGCTATTGAGAGAGAATATATATTATGGAGCGAGTTTGTGTGATTTCTTCGTTGTGGTTTAAATTATCAAAGGAAAAAAAAAATATAAAAATATAAAAAATAATTAAATAATGAATATTTAAAAAGTATTGTTGTATTTTAATGTTTATTACGCGGATTATAAACGCGGGAATTACGTGTGTAAATTTATCAAACGAGACAAAAACATTCCATCATTGATACATTTTAATTATCATTAGATAATTAATTATATTTTTATAAATTAAAGATTGAGATTTTAATATCCAAAGTGAATTGCAGGACAGTGAAAGTGATTGTTTTTTTTTTCTCTTCTGCTGTTAAATAAAAAAATGCATAAACAATAAGTAAATATAACTCAATAATTGTGGCTGAAATATTTTCCTTTGTCTTTTACAAAGGAAAAAATTTTTTGATGTACGTCGGATAAATGCAACGTGATTAGTATCGATTATTTATGAACTTTTCGACTGCAGATCGAGGCTTCAAAATGGTCTCACACGTGTTGCCAGTTTCTGGGGTAAGTGCAGTTATTTAACTTGACATAAAAAAAATTAAATAAATAAAAATGAAATAGAAAATAAATTTACCAAACATATCCAGGTGTAAATATAATTTAATTAATGAAAAAAAAAAAATAACAAATTTTATATTAAAAAAAAAATATATATATTTTTGATTTTATCATTCAATTACATCATCTTATACATTCAAACAAATATTGTATATAATCAAATATGGCATATTCATGCCCTTGGGTCATTGATAATCAAGATGATACAATTGCGTAGTATATAGAAAACTGTTTTGTATTGCAATTTAATATTGCGATTAATAATATAATACTTTACAATTATATTTATTAATAACAATATTTGAATGAAATAAGCATGAAAGTTACATCAAGAATATATTATCATTCGATATTCTTCATGTATATAATATTGATCAATCATCAAGAATATTACAAGGTCAAAATATATTAAAAATTATATTGCAATAAAAAATAAAATAAAATTCTCAGTATTTTACGCCTGAAGTTTCTCAATAAAAAAAAAATTAATTTAATCTATATATAATTTCCTCAATTAATATATATCATATACTTTATTTAAGACTACATTATTCAAATTAAAAAATAGCAAAAGACTTATTTCAAATAAATTTATCGAAGCTTCAATGTTGATAGTGAAATGAAAATTTTGTAACATTTATTAGTAATATATTATTCTACAATATAAAAAAAAAATAAAATTACATTAAGTGTGGTAAATTCTTTAATATAAAAAACACAAATATTTACGTACGTAACGTCAACATTTATATATCTGCATGTCATTTCGTACATAAATATAAAAGATAGATAATAAAAGAGGTAGTAAAACTTACAACAGCTTAAAGTGTAATGAGCTTATAATTTAATAGCTGTCGAGAATTATTCGGTTATACTCACAAACTCGTTGGCACAATTATACTATATATAGTGTACATATATATATACATATAAATATTCATTTATATATACAGCAAAGTAACATCGCGTGTAATGAACATTTAACGCCTTCTGCAATCGTTTTTCACTGTGTCGACGAGTTAATGCACTGATGCACTTGAAGTACAAAATGAACGACTGCCTAATTATAATTCTGTTTCAATTGCACAGAATACGTATATTATATTAAATTAAAAAAAAAATTAATAAATAAATACAAGCATGAAAATAAAAATTATAAAATTTTTTTCAAGTTATCTAAAAAATTTAATAATTCATAAAAATCATTTATACAATTAAATAAAATATATTTGCATAAATTTTTGAATCGTTTTTGATTTTATATAAAAATTATTTAGTTTGAAAATTTTCCAACTAAAATTATGTGTAAAATTATTAATGTAATACACTTAATATAAAGGACGATCATAAATAAACAACAAGTTGATTGCAAATTAACGATCTTGCGTGAGATCGTAAGTTTTGTCCCAGCATAATACGATATGTCACAACAGAAGACGTGGTGTTTATAAGCTTACTGTGACAGGACTTCAAACATCCCAAACCCCAAGCCAAAAAGTCTTCATCTCTTCATGTTCATTTAATACATTTTATTTCCCTATTAAAATAATTCGATATTTAAATATGAATATTTATTTTCAATAAATATAATAAAAAAATATCCACATGTCTTTGAGATTTTAATTTATTATAAATTTAAAAATCTTGAAGAACACAAAGATAACTATTGAATATATATAGTTAGTAAAAATTAATTAATTTCAACAGGAGATACAGCAAGGGAATGGTAATATAACCAGTTCAAATCTAACGAGCATTCAAGATTCACCGCATTCATTAAAAATAAAACAAGAACCCTTTCAATTGTCACCAACTTCATCATTACCATCACTTCATCAAGGTAAGTCACAACACAATAATTATCTAAAAATATTAATAATAGCATAGACACATTTATAATTCTATTTATTATTAAATTTCATAATTAAAAATATTATTAAAATGATTTATACTTTTTTTTAATAATATATATTATAATTATTATAATTTCTCTGACGATCAGACACACAATATTTTTTTATATACATTGTACATATATATATATATAGATACATATAAATACAGTACGTATACAAAATGCATTTGCGTTCTAATAATACGTAAAATGCAAAGGGAATACTTTGAGAGGGAGATGAAGAAAAATGTGTGTGATGGACTGCGAGAGCGTGCGAAGACATTATATCCACTCGCCCTGATCTCTTCTCACAACGTTTAGTCACATTCTACAGTGACGTATATATTTATATATACAATATACAATACACGAGTATATTACTTGTATATTATACCTACTCTGTTGAAATACACTCATCGATGCAATGCTGAATGTATCACTACAATATTTTAAATATTTATCGTTTCATGTTTACAAATTTTAGTTCTTACTGTATATACATAAATATACTTTTACAAATAAACTAAGTCACTTTGAAATGGTGATGAATATAATTATCTGTTGGGGTGGTCTACTATTTTTTATTAAAGAATATTGCCCAGGATAATTTTTATTTCGTGCATTACTCTCAATATTAAATATTAAAATTATTTTTTTTTCTTTTTCATTTTACAACTAATATAAATATCCACTTTTTATTTTATCATCCCTTATTTTTATTCTCTTCCAGCCATTATAAGTCCAACCCATTTACTAATACCGATCTGTAATGCACATTAAATTATTTTTCATTTTTCTAATTTTATATAATTAAACCCAAAAAAATCAAAAACTAAAATTATATTTATTCATACAATTTTTAAAACTTAATGACAAGAAAGAGCAATATTTGTTGGGGGTCTATTATTTTTTATTAAAGAATAGCCCAGGATAATTTTTATTTCGTTCATTACCCTCAATATTAAATATTAAAATTATTTTTTTCTTCTTCATTTTACAACTATAAATATAAATATCCACTTATTTTATCATCCCTTATTTTTATTCTCTTCCAGCAATTATAAATCCAACCCATTTACTAATACCGATCTGTAATACACATCAAATTATTTTTCATTCTTCTAATTTTATATAATTATAAACCCAAAAAAATCAAAAACTAAAATTATATTTATTCATACAATTTTTATAAATTAATGACAAGAAAGAGCAACAAATTATCTATTGATGGTGGTCTATTATTTTTTATTAAAGAGGCTCAGGATAATTTTTATATCTACCATTAAAATAATTTTATTATTATATACATACACATATAACATATATATATTTATTTATTAGTCCTATAGTATTCAATTCACGCGTATTTATATTCGTTTCATATTTTTCTATATCATACAACTTGGTCGGAAGCAATAAAAAGACAGATAAGTGAATTCATTCACGGTCATATTGTCTCAAGTTACCTATCATTTTATATACATATATACACATATATAAATATACATATATATCATTTATTAATCATAAGTGCATTTGTGATTAATTGAATCGTTGTAATGTGAGTCATTTGTTACGATGTGTTGATGTGTTAGCGAGGTTGGGTTATATTTATTATCATTTATGGTTGATAAAAAAAAAAAAAAAAAAAAAAAAAAAAAAAAAAACCCTCAATGGATTTTTGGTTTGTTTTTAAAATCATGAGGTCATTCTGTATATTTATTTATTTATTTTTCCAAATAGATTTTAGAATATAAATGTAATAATAAAACACGGAGGAAAAAATAAATGCGAGTGGGAAAAATAGAAAATGATGATATGGTTATAAGAATTATACGAATCGCTAATCTTGGAGAGAGAAACGAAACTTTTCAACACACATTTGACCTGATATATGGCGTCAAGACGACACGAGCTTTTGGGTTTGAGATTCTTGATGTCGACTCTTACTGTGAGAATGAAAACGTCGCGTGCTCACTTATGCAGCTAGCTTATAAGTGTGTGAGTTGTACGTATATATTTGTATATAAGCTACGGGAAAGTAAATGATAGTTTGGATATATGTATATATTGTATATATATTATAAACGCGAGACGAAAGAGCAGCTGGGCGATTATTGTTTGGCATGAAATGTTGTATGACGCATTTTAAAATTAAAAGCCACTATGTGAGAATTAATATTGCTTTTTCTTGTCATTTAGTTCTAAAAATTGTATGAATAAATATATTATTTTAGTTTTTGATTTTTTTTTTTTTTGTTTAATATATTAAAGTTGAGATTAGAAAAAAGATAGATAATTTTATGTGCATTGTGGATCGGTATTTGTAAATGGGTTGGATTTATATATAATTGTTGGTAGAAAATAAAAATAAAGAATGAAAAATATAAAGTGGATATTTATATTAATTGTAAAATGAAGAAGAAAAAAATTATTTTTATATTTAATATTGAAGGTAATGCACGAAATAAAAATTATCCTATAGTAGGCTTCTTTAATAAAAAATAATAGACCACCAACAGATAATTTATTGCTCTTTTTTATCATTAAGTTATAAAAATTGTATGAACAAATATAATTTTATTTTTTGATTTTTTTAGAAAAATTTTTCATTCCTTTAATTATATAAAATTAGAAAAATAAAAATAAATTTAATGTGCATTACAGATCGGGTGTTAGTAAATGGGTTGGACTTATATATAATTGCTGGAATATAAAAAGTAGATTTATAATTTGTTGTATAATTAATTGAAGAAGAAGAAGAAAAAAATAATTTTAGTGTTTATTATTAAGGGTAATATGAAATAAAAAGTACTATGACCTTGTTTATTTATTTTAAAATCAGGTCGTGAATATATAATATTTCTGAGATGTGTATTTATAGTTGTGTAGTAAACAAGAGAATATAGTTTGGAGGTAATCAGTTTATTCCTGATAAGACGAGTAATATATAATATTTTATTTAAATGGTTTATCGTATATTGACAATGAAGACTAATTAATTTATATGTACATACATATTTAAAATTCTTTGTGTATATGTTTATGATACATACATATAGCATGAGTTTATGACAATATATTTTGTTATGATGAAGTGTATTTTTTTATAATAATTAAATTTGTTTTGTATATTAATATGTAAATTATTGGCAGACATCCAGTCAAATTATCTCTTCTTTATATTTTATATTTATTTATATATTTATGATAAATAATTTGGCTGTGGTTTTAAACAATTGTTAAAAATGATTACAATTGTATCATCATTGACAATGATAAGCCAAATATCAATATTTAAATATACATTGCAAACTTTTTCTCAACAAATCGAGCCTCTATTGAATGAAATATTTTTCAATTTTTTTCCTCACTCAATTTTTTTTTTCTCATTATATAAATATATAAATTATAATATTTATTTTTATTTCTCTTCCCTCAATATATAACCGAGATAATAGTCATACGATTTCACGTGCTATATGCAAAATAATTTATTTACATGATGAAAAAAATAATTCGGGAAACGATAATAATACTTTATATTTAGCAGAGTTATAATTATTAAAATTAATTATACAGATTTAATTTAATTTCAATTAAAGAATGAAAAAAATTAATTCCTTCAACTATATATATATATATATAAGAATTGACAGATCAAGCAATAAAAAAAAAATGTTAAACAAGAAGAAAATTGCTTAGTTTTATCTGTCTTAAAATGAAATCAATGAGTCGTAATAACATAAATAACGATATAATAATATTTTTTTTCCCCGATCTATAACACTAATGACGACGAGGTCGAGATCCACTTCTTTGATTGGTTGTCATGTAAAGATACCGCGAGATGTGCTAATCATGTAGTTGATGACCCAATGCCCTGAACTTAACACTATTATAATATCATAACGAAAACTACATCACAAATTTAAATTTACTAAAATCAATATTTTCTCTCAATCAAAATAAATAAATAAATAAATAACTATCTAACATATATTCCAAACTCAATATTCAATAAATCAACCATAATATAACATTACTCATAAATTTAATATAAAATAATAACCAAAGAATATATAAAATAATTATCCTGAAAAAAATTGTAAGTATTCTGTGAAACGTTCGGAGTTTCTGTGTCTACATATCAAGCTGAAAGAGCTCTGCTGCTGCCGTCGTTGTTGTATATAGCCCAACACGGTGTCGTATTACCACATCGCGAGCCATAAGGCCCCTGAGGGCATAACATACATACATACATATATATATATAAATTCAAATGCAAAATGGGCCCCCCGCAACCTCCGAGTCCCAGCTCTCTCGACGCGCTCTAACTGCGACGATTCTCTTTGTTTTTTTTTTTTCCCTCGTTCTTTCTTTCTTCTCTCTCTTCGTCAACTTCCATAACGCAACGTATACACACACACACATATATATATGTATATAATATGTATAATACATTCCGCTCAACATTCTCCAAGTTATGATAACGATATCTTCAAGATTCTTAACGTGAACTTACAATCCCTGAAAAATAAATATTATACATATTTATATGAATGATATATTAATTAATTATATACAATATACAATTAATAATTGTTTTATCATATTGTATAGAGTTATTGGGATGATATTGAGCGAGTAAAAGGGATCATAAGGTCGTATTACAAATATATCCTCCAGGCTAATGGGCTAATTGTATATCTCTCCCTTTAAAGCACGCGTGCTCTGCAATGAGAGATGAGATGATAGTTATATATGTGTGTGTGTGTGTGTATGTGCAAAGAGAGCCCTTGCTATGTGATACATTCTCATTATCTTCGACACCGTGTATATTACTATTGGACAATAGAACAACATTGTGGACGTGCGCGTGCTTTAACAATGAAATAAAAAGGAAAAAAATAAAAAATAAAATATAAAATTCAATTTTATAAATATGGGAAAAAAATTGTGGATTTAAATATTGTGTATAAATGAAAGATTAGTGCAGATAGGGAGAAGTGTGTTGAGAGTTTGAGATTTTGTATGTTTATGTTTTTAATCAGGTTGTTGAGAGAATGACGACGATAAAATTTTTGAGTATTTTAAAAAATGGTGAAATAAAATTGTGCTTGTAAATGTTGGCTATTTTTTTTTTATTTGTTTGAGAATCAATTAAGTTTATTTGTTATTTTGTATTGATGTATAAGGTATTATATAGTTATTTAATTTGGAATAGACAGAAATAATATTTATTCGTGAGATATATAATAATGATTATTAATTTATTTAAGAAGCATTTATAATGCTGATGAAAGGATTATAAAATACATGTCTGGATTGAATTTTTTTTTTTATATGTCAGCGTATCCTGAATCTCCAACACACGCGACCGTGTCAAGCTTAGTAATGTATATATTAAATTACGCTTATTAATGCAAAATGCCGATTTTTTAATTATTTAAGACACAGCATTTTTGGAATTTACTTTTAAAAATTATTTACATCGGTTTCATCATCAGCGTTTAACCTTCAATTTTTAAAAATTACGTATGAATTTGTTTATGTTTGTTTCTGGTTTACATAATAATTATGTATGGTAATATATTTTTTTTTTCTTCACAAGTGTCGTCAATGTTTTCTTTCGAGTATGTATAATATTTAAATATATATTCTTTGTGTGTCTAAGGGTGGATAAAAATTTTTGCGAGTTTCTGGTTTTTATCAAAACATTGTTGGCTTTTTGTTATGACATTAACACAAACTCCCGTACATTAAATAAATATTTATATCTGTTAGTTTATATTTATATTTTCAAAACAAAATGAGTCAGACTGTCAGTCATGGATGTTGGTATGTGGCGAATATATAAATTATGATTCTTGAGGTAGATCAGAAACATTCACAATGACATAATAAAATAATTAAAAATTAATTAGAAAAACCAGAACAAAAAAAAAATTAAATTAAATTAAATAATTACCAAAATGAAAATAAAATAAATAGAAAAACTTCGAAATATTAATACAAATAATTTAATCGTGCATTAATTATTATAAATAAAATAAAATAATTACCAAAATGGACATGAAATAAATAGAAAAACGTCGAAATATTAATACAAATAATTTAATCATGCATTAATTATTATAAATAAAATAAATAATATCTTATAATTTTTTTTTCTAAACGCGATATTAATTCAAATAAATTTTTTTTTCTTGTAAATATCTGAAATCTCCCAAGATAAATTATCCAATATATACTAAAGACGACGTTCCATAAAAATTATTGTCGCAAGCACGTACACTCAAGATATATTTTTCTCCCTATACTTATATACTTATACTTATACATGCATTCATATATAAATGCAACGCGTCACTAGTATAAGTTATAGAAAACATATATAGAGTCTCAACAAGGCTCGATTTTCATTCGATGGAACGTGACTCCGTGGCCGCGTGGCACGACTTACTGTTACGAAAATAAATTTTTGTTTATCATTTCGTGCCACCACTATGTTCAACCCATTCGTTAATGACATTAAATTTATGGCACTAGATCCGTTTCCAATGATTCTAATAAAAATAAAAAAAATATATATATAAACAACAAATTAAGTATATTAATATCACAAATATCTAATCATGGTATAATAACACAACGATAAATCATATATAATAAGTACATCAATAATTTTTATAACCATTTATAATTAATTATTTAGAGAAATAATTTGGTTG